>JAUMJM010000011.1:22715000-22750000 GCA_033558235.1 Neomorphus geoffroyi
TACACCACATCCACACAGTGTAAAAGGGAAAAAAGTTTTGCCACACTGTTAAGGAACTCGCAATAGGAATCCCATTGCTTCCTTCAGGTCTTTAACTCAGGTCAAAGTCTTTGGCACATGGTGAAGAAACCTTCCCAAATCATGTATCCAAGTTTCCCAGGTAGGCGTTTGCTTGGAAAGAAACTTCAAGAAGTAGATGCTATCTGCTTGTTTTAGCTGTCAAGCCTAAACTGTGCAAGGTCATTCCTGACCTTTCAGTAAACTGGTTCCTCTGTCAGTTTGGTAGGGAGCCTGAAGCCTTAGGACTGCTTTTCAAAGCACCCCAAATCAGGTGTCTTAGGTTAAGCAGACTAGATCCTGTCCCAGAGCATTAAATCTGAGTTTTCTTAAACATATAACCACAATAACATCAGTGAGACTATTTATGAAATAAGGATTGCAGAATCAGGTCCTAATGACTTCTCCCGTGATTGCCAAGATGGCTATTTGAAATAATAAAGTTACTTAGCTGAGTAAAGTATTAGAATATTTTTCCTTTTACTGAGCAGGATTCAGTGATTACTTTCCTATATAACCCTGCTATAAGCTTTTATTTCTTACCTGCCAAACATTTCACAAGCTCACTGATTTTTTTGCTCTGTGGGATTCTAATTTCTCCTTCTCCAGCAGGGTATTTTTCTGGACTGTATTGTGTGATACTCATTATTGTCTTTACCATCACATTGTTTCGCCATAGATGCCTTTATAGGGTTAAGACAAACACAAATCTGTTGCATGTAACAGAGTATAACTGGTACCTGATTTCCAACTGTAGTTTAGACTATGTTAAGTACACAGATATAGACTTGCTTCTCATAACTAAAGAAGTACTCGGTTTTGGCTGGGCATGGGAAGAACAGATGTGTGATTAAGGCAGTACCAGAGAATATATTTCTCCTTTGTGAAAATGGGATACTCTATTTTAAATATATATATACATATAGGAAGAGAACAAAAAGGAGAGTCTGGCATTTTCATCCATTTTTAATAGTAAATTATTCAGTGAAATAGGAGATTAGAGTGGGATTCTACAACTAAGAGAAGATAAAAAAAGAGTTATTCCATAATTGAAGAAGTTTTTGTCCCCGTAATGGATAATTATGGAATAACTCTCTTTTATAAGTGTTTAAAAGACATGAGAATGCTCTCAACTAAGTAGCTCTCAACTCTTACATCTTCTTTAAGAGCCTGTGATTTGTCATAGGAAAAAAAAAAAAAAAATCCTTGTATTTGATCTTCTTTTATTCAGATTTTTACACTGTATCCAGGATATTCAAAAGCAGAGAGGCAACTCCACATGGGTGCAGACATCCACCCATTTGGATCTCACTGGGGGACAAGGTGGGAGATCTTCAGCATTCAGCAGTGCTGAAAATCAGACTGTCCTGTTCAGAGGTTTAAATATGGGTTTGTGTGCCTAAAGTTAGAAAGTCACTATGGAAATAATAGCCACAGGACTATGAAAGCATAGGTCTTCTGAAAACCTATTCTTGAAGTTGACATTTGTTCATACTGTGTGAGATCACGTTTGTAGTAGAGTCTGGAGATAAAAAAAAAGTTAAAAAATTTTTTTTATCTATTGAAAATATATTTAAGCATCCCTCAGCATTAAACACTGGAATTTGTTAGTGCAATCCAGATTTCTAACAAAGGATGGGAATGGGGAATCGATACAGTTTATTTGTAAATTAAATAAATATGTTTCCTCCATGCCCTTGAGAGCTAGCTGATTTATCAGTTAGTAAAATAATCATACACCACAGACTTGTGCTTCCAATTTATTTTAAAAAGAAATAACATTGCATTTTTGACATATATGAATACAAATGTAACACTAGAGGAAACTTTGTGAGTAGCTCTGTATATACATCACCAGCCCTGCATGAATTACCTTAGTTGCTTTTTCACTGCTACTTATGGGATGGATTCTGCACAAAAACTTATTTCTTCAGCAATTTCTAACTTATGTGAATGACCCTATAAACCTCAATGTGACTAGTGACTAGAAAAAAAGACTATTAATTTGAATAATGTAGAAAGTGCATTTAGCACAGGTGAAAATAAAAGTCATATTCAGGAATCTAGTTTTAAACATGTAATTAGACTTCACCAGTATTTACACCTAAGAGCATATGCTAAACATAAAAATAAATATTCTTATTAGAAACAACTATGGCTGAATCAACTATTTTTATTGACTAAAATGCTGATACAGATTTCAGTTCTGCAGAATCTGGACAAATATCAAATTCTGTGATACACAATTTCTGCTAGACTGAAGTGTTCACGTGCAGCTCTCAGAAGGAGAAAACTTAATAAATTGTAGTAGATTTATTTTTATTTTATTTGAATAGTTTTCAAGTTTTCTGATCAGCAAACTGTACAATAAAAATCACACAGGAGTGCTGCAAGAAAGCTGGTGGTAAACTGGTGGCAGAGCCAGAGTGCCACATGGCAATTCAGCCCAGCAATAGCTGTGAGAATGCAACGAGCGTGGATCTAAAATCCTTTTGTGAGTATGGTGCTCATTGCTGCAGCCCTGATACCAATAACTGACTTCAGTGTGGCTGCTTGCGTCAAAAGGAGTAGTCCCCTGAGCAGAGTGTGCCATTTCAGACCTCAGGTTCTGTGTTTGATGGGAAGCTGGTTTTTTTAGCATTCCCATCCCTACCCCTCCTACCTCCTGCTCTAATCATCTTCTCCTTTTTTGGACATACGCCTCTCCCCGTCTGCTCTTTAAATTCCTTCTGCTCCCTCCTGTATATTAGCTTCATCCCTAATTTGTTATTTTTGTTTCTTCCTTCATCCTCCCTCCACCACTTCTCCAGACACTTCTCTCCCCTTTGCCAGTTCAGTTCAGTTCCCTGGGGACCCTTCGCCCTCCCCCACAACTGAGTAGCTCCTCATTTCCAGTAGTATTTCAAAAACCCTAGGCTATATTCTTTTCTCTTGATGAAAGAAAAAGAAAAAAAAAAAAACACAAAACAAAACCAAAAAAAAACCCTTCTCCAGAAACTCCACTAGATTAAACTCAGAGACTTCCAGCCAAATTCTCTTTTCAGAGGGACAGAAGAGACTGAGATGTGCGAGGACACCAGAGCATACCATGTGCTGAAGTTCACAGAGCCACAGGCAGTCACTGAAAGTCCTTGGGCTCTGCCGATCAAGTCCTTCTGAGGAGCAAGAAAATCATCTCTCCCCGGCCAGCAGTGCAGCCCTCTGAAAAGTAATGCAGGTGTTGGTGCAGCATTTGCTCTCTGGTGGCCAAACCAGGCAGAACTCGATGTGAGCCTCTCTGCTGACTTCAGTAGATATTTGGAGGATCTGGTCTCTGAGGGACATGTGTGCAGGTGTACAGTGGAAGCTTTTGCTTGCTCATGTACATTTGTGGAGTAAGTTATCAGGGAACCATGATATGAAACACATGAAACACTGCTATTTCTCAGAATACATTCTGACAGTATTTTCTGCCAAAGCATGCAATTTTTCAATATAAATCAGGCCATTCGCCTTTAGAGGAAGACAAACTTTTGGTTGGTGTCCCTCTTCAAAGCTGAGGACTTCTCTGCCCGTTCTACTCTGTATTGTTTTGAAGTACCAAGGCAAACTTTCTGCTGAAAGCTGCCAACTGAGAAGACCTAAAGCTGTCAGTTACACCAGTGTCAATCTGGAGTTAACCCCACTACAGTGCTCACAGAGGTTAGCCAAGAACAGGGCCTTCCCTCATCAAGCAGCACCTGGGGACCACAGACTCCTATTGGGTAAATACTCCCATCAGGGAGGACGGCCTAAAGCAGGACAGTAAATAAAGAAAAAAAGAGAAAGAATGTAAAGAGTTAGAGCTAAGAGGGGATAAAGGAAGGACTCAGGAACCAGGGAGTTGTGATCGATTTGTCATTCCCCAAGAGAAGAGCTGCAGAGAGGAAAACAGGCATAGGTGAGATGGAATGCCAGAATACATTTCGGCAAAATAGCTCTATTATGTTTAAAACTGCAATTAAAGAAATTTTTATTTTTTTTCAAATTCCATCTCAGTGTGTGACATTCTGTAACATAAGAATATGTCATATTTGAGTTTTTTCTTATTTTTTAGCATATGCCCTTTTTCTAATCACACTAAGACACTTTGGACTGAGCAGTTGCACTGATTAATCCACACCTCAGATGTGCGGGAAGCAGGAGGTGAAATGCACCTGAGGTGTGCATTAATCAGCCCTACCACACAGCCTGTCCTGTCTCATTGCTTAATTAAATTCCAAACCAAATAGTTTTGGGGGGAGGGTTAGGAGGGACCATATTTTTAAGTGGGTTTTACATGAGCTGTCCACAGTGCATAAAAAAAAATACAAGATACATTTAGAATAATATTTTAATTTTCAATACTTTACCAGATTAGATGGAAAGAATGTAATGTTTAAAAAAGGAAATGTGATTAAGAAGCTTAAGTGCACAGTATATTACATGAAAATTCTGATCATAAAGAAAGGTAATATCTACTCAAAATTATAATTTCTGTACTTTTGAAATCATCTCAGCAAGAATTATCTACCCATATCAAATTGTAGCACTTGTCAAAATCAACTGTAAAGCATCTCAAGTGCTCTTCTGAATCAACAAAACAGATGTATAGCGATGTGAGGTTGCACTGAAATGGAAATAAAAGTGAACTAGATGCCAGTCATTGCCCTTAATCTCTTGAACCCGGCACTTAACTCAGAGGATACCACAGGTCTTTGGGACACTGTTTAGAAGGGGAAGAAATCAGGACTTGAATCTTGATGACACACGCAAAAACACTCCACAAAATTATTTTCTTTCTGCTTTAGCAGAATCTGATGTGCTCAAAGATCACCTTACCTTGTTCATAAACATGCGGTGATGTTTGAAACAGCATCCTATTTCAGCTTTAGATAGCAAGAAAACCTGAAATATGTGGAACTTACAAAAGGGTGTTTAAATTTTTAAAACAGCTATTAAGCACGCTTAGAGGTTCAAAACCCAACATCCCCCTTCTTTCAGTAAAAATGTGAAAATAAGCTAATGGGATAACACCAGCGGCAGAATTAATACAATGAATATAGCTTCAGATAAGATTACAATATTGCTGGTTTTTACTGGGTACTTAATAGATGAAAAATGTCTGCAAGCATTTGCCATCAGAAAACAACAGTTCTCACCCCACAGCCCAGGACATGTGTTTGGAACTGAGCTCCTCTGCAAATTTTGTATAACCTGCCCTCTCTGGAAACATGATGAAACTGAGTGGTTTTTCCTTGGCTTTGTGATGATGGTGCCTTCCACGAGTGTGATGCAGAGACTGAGGGAAGCATAGACCACAAAATGAATGATCATTTCCTTCACCTGTACTCTGAACTGGTTAAGTCTCTGAGCCACAGGTGAAGGGATTTTTGTAGGCAGATGAGGCAATGCAGATTCATATAATGTATGGACACTTCATTTGCTTCCCTGTTTTCAATTACATTTTGTCTTGAAGAATTTTTTGTAAACAATACAATGCTGAAAATTATTGCTATGTATAATGAATTCATCTTACCATAAGCTATAGACACAGCAGCCCATTTTCATGAGCAGCATCAAAGGGCAGACACGGACAAATGAATGTGGAGCCCTTCTGATCCCATACTGAGAGGAGGTCCAGATAGACAGAAGCCTCTCTTCAGGATGGACCAAGGAGCCCCAGCCCCACCCTGGATTGCCTCAGGATTAGACTCCTGGACACAAAGCAACCTGCTTCTGTGACTCAGTCAAGACAAAGCTGCCACCCTCACAAAAAGTCTTTGATCCAGTTTTCTGCCAAAGCTCAGAGGCAACCTTGTTCATTTGTCCAGCTGAAGTTAGCAACCAACTACAAATATTTTAGTCTAATTTAAAAGTACTTTTCGCAAAGCTAATTCAGCTCTTTCTGGATTTCATCCATCATTGAATCCTATGTAGGATTTGCCCCCCGTATCTATAGCATGCAGAAACAGACTACCAGTTCTAGCTCTTAAGAAAGGTACAAATAAGAGTGTTGGAAACCTTTTGAATTTAGCACGTGTGACAGTTTGCAAAGCTGCTGAACAACATTTGTCCTGCAGTTTATGTGCTGCAGACAGGATCGATTCATGCAAGAGAGGAAACAAAGTGTGATCTACTTTTAATTCAGTTATGACCACAGACACCTATTTTTTTGATACAAGCTGGTTAACCAAAAGGGCGAGTCCTAAGGAAAAGCAAAGAAATGCAGCACAAGGTCTCAAGTTCTAGTTTCCAACTCCATCAGTGATTCACCTTACAACCTCAGGTAAGTCAGGTAACTTCTGCGTCTGGTGTCTTAACATTGTAAAGATGAAGTACACTGGGGATTTGTCCAAATTTTCCAAATATGGAAGTGACTTTGCTAGGTGCCAAAGGCCAACAGATTATTATGAAACAAACAACAGAGAAAAGAAGAAAGTTAAGGATTTGGATGACATAAATGTACAGAAAATTCTAATAGATACCTGTTCAATTCAACATAAACCCCAGCCCAATGAGACAGGAATTGTGTCAGCTGAAAAGTTATGCTGAAACAGAAGCAGAGCAAAATGTTTCTTCTCACACCAGGATTCAGAGTGGACTCAGTCATGGCCCCTTCCCCATAGGCATGGGATATCTGAATGGTCCTTCTACGCTTCCGCTTCTGTGCTGTCTTCCATTCTTTCACCAGCAGCATTGCGGTTGTAATAGCTGAGACAGAAAGCCTGACTTTCCTTCCTCCCTTTTCCTCTTGAAATTGCAGGCTTTGGGGTTTGTTTGTTTGTTTTTAAAAGGACATTCTGATTTTGTTTGGTACAAAAGTAAAAAATAAAGGTGTTATTTGTTGTTTTTTTCTAACATTCTATGAAGCCCTGAGTACACACCAGCAATTGCTTCCTGTCAGTGCTTAAAGTCCCAAGAGAAACATTTCAAGAGAGCTTTTACAAGACAAAGACCCAAGGTGTGTTCCAGGGGCACCCCAACATGCCTGAGTCTGCCCAGCGCTGATGAAGTTTTACGGAGTGGCTGGCCCAGTTGGTGCAGACCACTTTGCAGCAGAACTCAAAGCACAGCATGGTGCACAGAATGGTTGCATCCTTGTTCACAGGAAGAGCCGCTTCTCACCTCTCTCTGTAGTTCAGAGGAAGTCCCACCATAGAGAAAAAAAGTTGCCCTGATCCATATGCAGTGCGTAGCTGCACCACAGCACCAGTAGCTGGCACTTCTGTGCCAGGCCATGTACACAGGTGGAAATGTACCTCCAGCTTTCTCTGCTCTCCTGTGGGTGTTGCAGCAGGTCCCAGCTGGCCACCAGCTTATGTTCAGGCTGTGGAGGAGGTGTTTAGTTGTACAGTGGACTTCACAGAGGCATCTATAGTGAATATTAATTCCACTAACTCCGTAATCTTGTGAGTCAGTTTTCAGTACATGTTTTTTTTATTTGAGCTGACATTCGGAATTCCTTCCCTGCCCTGAATATGATGACATTTTGCTAAAAGTGTTATTCTTTTCACCTGGCCTTGTTTCCTTTCCAAACCAAACACATAACAGAAATAATTTCAGCTTTCTAGATTATTGTCTGACAAAATTGTGGTGGCTGTGAAAGGCAAATCAACATCACAGTTGCTCTCTTTTTGGATTTCTTGGTTGATTTCTTTGGATATTTTTTTTTCCTTTTTTCCCCCCCTTTGTTTTAGACACTTTCTGAAATGGTGTACAAAATTGCATTATCTGTTCCACCACAGTACACATATTGTTGTTCCCAAAGGTTTACTTATAACATTCACAGCACCATTTAATTTTTCCCTTTCCCCCTGTTGTCATTTCTGTACAGATTTCATACAACAGAAACATGCTTCCACTGGGAGCTACAGGTAGAGCAGTTCCAAAGTTCTCTATAATTGGTGTCTACCATGGCTGCTCACAGTAAGTTATGTAAATCACAGCAAGGACCCACAACCCCTAAAGGCATGAATATTTTTTTCATTCAGTGCAGAGGATAACTACAGAATCTTAGTGATAGTCCCTTCCACATCAGGGATCTCCTTACCAGGCAAAGTCAAGGTCTGGAAACTGGCCATGTCAGTTCTGCAATTTAAATCCTACTGTTAAAGATGGTTTGGTAGGTATTACAGTAGGTCAAGGCATTGTAGGCAATATTAATTTTTAAGAGGTGTTTTCCCTTCATAGCCCTTGCAAATCTATCTGCTTCTCCTTACCTTCACTCTTGTAATTCCAACAAACTACAGATTTGAATATCTATTTCTGTTTTTCTGTAACAACTCTCTAATTTAAAATTAAATGAGGGGCTGACAAGGTTTCATTCTGAAAATGGAGAAATAATTCTGCTGAATGTCTATGCATCTTAGTTAAAATCTTACCTTCCAAGTGGTCGAATATGAGGTTACTATTAAATCTTTCATTTAAAATAGTACAGCAAATGTGAGAATTTTTAGCCTAAATTCAATAAGTCAACTTCTCTCTTCTTATCATTTTTTATTTCTCCCACAAATCTTACATTTATGAGTCATATACATCAGTTTATGCACTATCTATTAGATAACTGAATGAATCCTTAAAACATAGTAATTTTCTGCTTCTATTATTGGGAAAAGATTTCCTAAAACAAAATCCTTGTTCTCATTTTGTCCTTGATTAGAAAACAACACGATGCCTTTTGGCGAGGTGCAAGAGTTAAAAAAAAAATCAACAAAATCAACACCCCCCCCAAACACCCAAAAACCTAAAAAGAAGATAAATATTTTTTAAAGCTATTTAAAACTGATTCTTCTGCAGCAGTTACCAGTAACAATTCTGACAAAGAAAAATCTCCTTTGGGTTTGACTTTGCATATGCCCCCCCAACTGAATCTTACTCTATTCTAATAGCTTTTAGTATTTTACTTCCATCTTTTTTCATCTGCTTGCTCAAGAAAGCTAAGCTCAGAATCTGTATCTGATTTTCACTTATAACTGCTTATCTTTTCTTTTTTAGTTTTATTTTTAAGAATACCAAGTAAATGCATACTATACACACGCAGAGTAGACTATATTTGTTCATATGGACATAAATGCACACATTCAATTTCAGGAACACATATGGAATCTTCATGGAAATTAAGTGTTTCTTTAAAATGTGATGGTAGGCAAGGCGGTGTACCTTGAGCCTGTTTTCCAATGCACCTGTTCTGTTTTGGGCTGTACCACCTGAACTGTGTTTCTTGCTGGTGAGCGCAGTGTAAGTAGGGACACGATGACATGGCTGAAGCACCCCGTTCGGAGACTGCTGTCAGTTCATGGTGCCCCTCAAGGCTTAGAGGAAGCAGAAATACAAAAGAGAAACAGGCTGCTAGGAGGACCTTGGTGACGAAATAAAGGTGACTTAAAGCTTCTGCCTCTGAACGGCTTGGGGCCCTGCACAACGCAGCTGCAAGTGTGCAGAAGAGTAACAGCTACTGATTTAGCCCAGGTTTAACAAACTATTTTTCTATCCACTACAAAACTGCGTACTTGGCCCTGTTTTTCATTGCTCTACCAGCTAGACAGGTTGAAGAACAGAAAAGTTAGTGGCTGGTACGATCACCTAGTACAGACTCAGTGGTTCAAATGTGTCTGCTCTCTATCATCTGGGAGGTAAACTTGAACTATAATTATCCATGTGTCGTGCTCAGCTAAGCTGGCTATCGGCAGAAACAGCACGCAATTGAAATTTTGCCCAGCCTTAATCAATGTACTGTGTCTTCATGGAACAAGAGATAGCTGCTTCTGGCAGAGACAGGCAACTGCAGAAATCTCCTTCCTCTATGACATATGCTATAAAGTTTTCAGATTATGACCGTTACATATAATGATGTGAGAAAAGCGTATTTTGCCTTGAAAAATATTGTCCAGAAGGACCAGCAAAATATATTTCAGCCATGATGAATTCGTGCAGCTCCTGAACATCACAGATTTTAGGCAACATAAAAAAAAATACCCATTTGTTTGTTTATTATTGATAAAACTTGTTTAAGGCTCCGGCAGTCTCTCAAATGGATTAAAAAAATATGAAAACTATGATTATTATACTTCAGTTAGCCAAAACTGAGCTATTGTAGTACAGTTGATACTCTCCCCTGAGGCCCCTGAACTCCAAATGTGCGGAGTCTGGAATATTCACTCCCTACTGTAATATGAACCCCACAAGGTAGAGCAAAGAGTACCTTTTTTTCCAAGTGATTCAAGATTACTAATTGCAGGTTAAGTTTTGCCTAGTTAGGACAGAGTCCAAAAGCTCTCTGCAGGCTGAAGTAATTTTTGTCTGGAAAAAATTACTGAGGAATGGGTGAAAAAAGAAATAAGCATTATAAACATGTTGCATCATTCTGGGTTATGTCAGATGAGTTATGATAAGGTACATTGTGTCTGACATGAAGAATCACATTAAGTTAAAAATAAAATAAAAAATAAAATTAGTTTGGTTGTGGGTTGGATTTTTTTTCCCCTAAAAACTCTGGTATGCTTAATTGAAGTTACTGGAATCACATTTTCTACCTTTCTTTTATGGCCTTTTTTATAAAAGGTAGCTGGTACTCACAAAAATTTTGCGGCCATTCAAAACTTTTCACAGTTAATTAGTAATGCATGTAGCAAAACACCCGCCCTACCTCTGGGCCTTGGAGGTTGCCCTGGTTCACTTGTAACTGATTTATTTTTTAAGGTTGTCTGGCACATCTCCACCCCAGCTGCTTCCAAGAAATTTCAGCCCAGCGTCAGCTGGGAAAGATCAACTTCACATGCTGACATACAGAGGCGGCCTTAGGAATACGGGGGCCTCCAGTGGGAGGCGTCAGTGGGAATCTTTTTTCTTTTTGCTGATCCAGGGATACAGTACCTGCCACCATACAGGACTTCTTTTTAGCATTTTCCTTGAACGAATGCTCACCCGATTACTACACTATGTTTCACCGCACTTAGAAACGAGAGTGTCATCTTTCCCAGATTTGTGGTTTGTTCTTTAGGGCTGAATGGTGGATGGCACTTGCAGGCATCCAAAACTATTAGTAATGACATACGAGCGGCCAAAAAAACCCTGCTGGTTTTTAGACTGCTAAAGTTTTACAGAATACAAAAGAGGGTAGAGAATGATTCTGATGTCTTTCTTTATGTCTGAGTAATGGCTTACTCTGCAAATCCACTGCTGAAACTGATGGCCACATATCCTTACCCTTTTCCTAGGGATACATGACTTTATGTTTTTGTGATTGTTTTTATTCACAACTTCCCTGAAGAAAATTTCCTACCATGTTCCCTCCTTCATTTTTCTTCCTCTTAAGTTGCAAATTAATTTTGTCGCTGGTCTTCTTCCCTATGCTTCCATCAAGTGCCCTTCTATCCGTTTTCAAGAGCAACTGAACCAAGAGCATCTTATCATTTACACAAAATACTATTCGTAAAAATTCGTAAAATCTAATCGAGTCCATTAGTAAAGAAAGACACCATCTCTATTTTTAGTGTGCAGCACCTGATTCTACTTAGATTCCGACACAGTACACAAAGTTACTCACTGTAAGATATAGGCTGGCAGTGAGTTCTACCTCTGGGATCACCTTTCCAAATTTGTGTAGGGAGCTGAATATTTGAAAGATTTTCATCAGTTAGTCACGGGTTTGGTTTGATCCAAAGTTGTGAGGATCCAACGGGAAATTCCGCAGTTCATTCTTTTTTTTTTTCCAAATTTTAACAGCCTATTTCTTTACATACCTAGTTTTGGAACAGCAATATGGAACTTATTCCTTTTCAGAAGTGGAGACAATAATCAAAAAAGCAGAGCTGCAACTTTAGCATGATGAAGAAAACTGAGCATTGATCGAACACCAGACCTTTGATTAAAACAATATTCTTAGATTTTTTTTTCCCAGCTAGATAAGCTGAACAAGATCCCTGCAGTTTAGCTATGCAACATTACTCAATTTAACTGTTGCTTTATGTTCAGACACTTACAGTGAGAGAACATTCCCTACTTACATATAGACTGTATTTTGTTAGGGTAGCAGACTTGTTAAACTATTTCATTCAGCTCAGCACCATTAAGCTTCCAGGTCTAGTGTTTGCTGTCTGCCACTAGGATTAATATCTTAGTATTTTCTTCCTAGTCTATGGTTGCATTTCTAGAATTAAATGCTCATTCAGAAAGTTGGCTTCAGTTTATGAGCTGTTAATCCTAAGAGAGATACAGTGCGTCAAAGCAAAAAGAAATAATCAAAAATATAATCATTAATGTTAACTTTACCAGGACAGACTTTATCAGTTGGCACATAATGTGCACTCATTCCTATTACAGTAATTTCATCCATATCTAAAAAGATTACTTTCTATGGAGAACCCAGAGACCTTTGTATTGTTTTGTGGTTTTTGAGAGGGTGAGCTGAGAACTCTGGAGATAAAAATTTTGCATTTGTACCCCTGGCACATCTGGCACTGACAGGTGAAGTGAATTGTCCCCACAGTTTTCTATTGGCAGACCCCAGGCTGGATTTGGATGCTAAGTCACAGTTCAGGAAACTCAACATGAGCCAGCAGTGTGCCCAAGTGGCCAAGAAGGCCAATGGTGTCTTGGCCTGCATCAGGAATAGTGTGGCCAGCAGAACTAGAGAGGTCATCATCCCCTTATACTCGGCACTGGTCAGGCCGCACCTTGAGTGCTGTGTCCAGTTCTGGGCCCCTCAGTTTGAGAAGGATGTTGAGATGCTGGAGTGTGTCCAGAGGAGAGCAACGAGGATGGTGAAGGGGCTGGAGCACAAGCCCTGTGAGGAGCGACTGGGGGAGCTGGGGTTGTTTAGCCTGGAGAAGAGGAGGCTCAGGGGAGACCTTATTGCTCTCTACAACTACCTAAAGGGAGGTTGTAGTCAGGCAGGGGTCGGTCTCTTCTCTCAGGCGACCGGCGACAGAACAAGAGGACATGGTCTCAAGCTTCATCAAGGGAAGTTTAATCTTGACATTAGGAAGAAGTTCTTCACTGAAAGGGTGATTGGCCATTGGAATGCGCTGCTTGGGGAGGTGGTGGAGTCACCATCCCTGGAGGTGTTTAAAGGGAGATTGGATGAGTCACTTAGTGCCATGGTTTAGATGATTAGTAGGTGTAGGTGTTGGGTCATAGGTTGGACTTGATGATCTCAAAGGTCTTTTCCAGCCTTGTGATACTGTGATACTGTGATAATGAAATCATCAGCTGTTGTGGCTTTTCCGTCTTTTTTCCCTGTCATTAAAAACCATCAAGGAAGGAGAATAGTAAGATCAAATGAAATGCAGTTTGGAGGCAGGAGCCACTGCCTCCCGTCACTCTCTTATAGAAACATGTGATGATGGAAGAGATTCCTAAGCAGCTTCAGGTGAGACCTGGCTAGCTGAGCTCATTGGAAAGCTCTTTCCCTATCAGGATATTTACTTCATAAAAATAATTCCTTACCCAGGGATTTTTTAATATGAATTTCACATGCCATAGCAAGTTTTTCTGTGTATCTTCAGAAAAGCTCAAAGTCACGTTTATTCTTCATTATTTTTTTAAAAAGCTAATAATTGACTAATACTAATACGCGTCACTACCAGCATCGCCTCTTATTGTGCTGTCACTCCCCCTCTCCTTACATTACCTGTAATTTTTTTTTATATCATCTTTTCTTCACCTAGAATTTGGCATACAGGTCCAAAGCTCAGGCAAATACAACAATCAGTTGAGAAATACTCACCAGACAAGTATTCATGCACTCTTGTATCACCTGACATATGGTGAACAAGCTGATGAATGACTCAGGATTTAAATGGTAATTACCATTCATCATTATAATAGACTTGCTAATTCATAAATTCTTGGTAAGCCAATTTTCTATAAAAAGGTTAATAATAAGAGTGCAAAAGAAAGAAAAAATAGCCCTAGTGTGATAAAAAATGTAAAAGCTAGAATATCTTCACCGCCACGCATCCCTTCTAATGATTGAGTAGTTTTGCACCAAAGTGCTTATTGAGACAATACCACTTGCTGTACCAGAGCTCTGATGGAAACAAGGGTAGGCAGAAAAATCCAGGACCTAACTGTTCAAAGAGGAGGTTGAGGTGTGTCAGAAAAAGACAAAGGAAATAAGACAGCTACGCATGGCAAAGGCAGGTGAAATCCCTCTCTCTCTTCCTAGTTTTATTATACAAAGTCGTGTTCTCAGAACTGCTTACAGCATACAGGGTAGGGGAAAGTGTGTGGGAATGTTCCTGGGACTCCTAAGTTGTGCTGTGAGAAATGCACTGAGCCAGTCATCATACCTGATCTGAACTGGTCTTGTTGCCAATAGCCTCATTGACTCTTCTACTATTGTCAGTTCCTCTGAGCAAAAGAAACAGGAAGTGGTTTCTAGTTTGGTTAAAATTTTGAAAAAAGGGAAAAAAAATTAAAAAAAAAAAGGAAAAAACCAATTTCCTAGTTTATGATCTTTTTCTGGAAGATGTCTGTGAATGTAATGCTAAATAAGAAAGAGCACATACAGGCAACACTGAAATTGTATATATCCAGTGTTCAGTCCAGCAGTTATTCCCTTATTAGATAATGTACATAAATGAACACAAATGTAAAGACTCATTCCACTTGTAATCCTCATGTAGGCACATAGTTTTTTATCATAAAAGGCCAATATGGAAAAGACTTCGTTACCCCACCAAGGCATGTAGTTTCTTTGTCCACCTCCATACTCCTGCTCTTTGCCTGAGCACTGCAAATGTAGAAGCTACCCTAAAATACATAACGGACGTATTTTTTACTTCAGATGCATAAGACTAAGGAGGCCATGGATAGGGAAAAGATGCATGTGTTTGCAAGAAACTGAAGGGCAGGAAGAACAGAGAATAATAGTGATGAGTGGAAACTCAGTGCCCTTTTCTCTTACCTCCCCATACTGTTGATGTTGTGCAGAGATATCCACGTTCAAGGCACTGACGTGGTCAAGTTTAAGTCAAGTTATTGATCATTTTAGTCTGCATTTGGTACTGTGCAGGGAAATTTGACATTTCAATCTGCTGCGCATTAGGCATCAAGGGGATAGGACAGAACGCAAGAATACAGCATACAGAAGTGAAAAAAATCAACTCAGATCTGTTGTGGACTACATACTGGGATTATGAACAATACATATATTTACTACAATGCACTTCAAGTTTAGAAAAGTTTATGATGTAGATAATCTTACGGACTGCTATCCTGCAAACCCAACTCTTCTAGCAGTAGAATATGAAATAACTGCCAAGTCAGACTCTTTTGTGCACGTTTTCTTTTTCTCTTTTTCTTTTTGTCTCTTGTACACAGACATTTAAAATTTAAAAACTAATTTAAATTTAAAAATGGATGCTAATACGTGACCTGCATCCCAAATTCAGGGATCTTTTCCGAAACCAGAAGAACTCTGGAGAGTTGTTTAGAGCTTCAGATTTTGGTGCAGGTCCTTAACCATGGATAAAAAGATATAAAGCATTAAATTTTTTTTTGCATGAGGATTGTTTTTCAGAGTGTCTTTATATTTAGAATTCTACATAATCTGCAAAAACTTATTTCAGTTGCACTGATTATAACAATTAGGCAGTATAGAGATTATAAAGGACATAATAAGAGGGTATCAGTGACCTTTTTCTTCTTAATTGCTTGGCAATATGTAACAGTTAATGTGTATAAAGCAAAGATGAAAGCATATGGTGTAACTCCAAAATAAAACAAAAAACCCCAACAACAACAAAAAATAACCCCAAACAAAAAAAAAGTTTAAAACTGAAGTAATAATTAAAGCATCATTCTAAAGAACATTGATTCAGTCGTCCTGTTAACATGCAACTACATTTCAAGCCATACTTTCAAGATAAATGCAAAGTCCCTGAATACAGTGCCTGTTTTTTTTACTACAAAAACTACAAAATCAATTTGCAATGACAGGAAGAGAATTTTAACACTGGATTTCAGAATGAGAATACAGCAAGCCTTTGCATATTTGCATGCCTTTTTTACTAGTTTTGTAATCCAAAAGCATAAAATATGCAGTATGAAATGCCATGATTAACAAGTATCACCGCATTTTTTGTTTTCCTAGGGATACAAAGCATAAAAAATGGTCAGCTTTTGGGTCAACTGCAAAGGGGAGTTAAATTGGATTATAATGAATCAAAATGCTTTTGCTCAACCAACTATATAATCAAAGGATAAAGATTCCACTGAAAAATTTAGTATCCAACTTCCGTAACTAACCTTTTTCTCATAAATCAAAATATTTCATTTTATAGTTAAAAGTTAGTTTTTAGCATTGGGGATAAAGAGGAAGGCAAGAGAACAGCACAGACAGCCATGAGCTATATACACTGGTAAGGTCACACATCCAGAGACTCCTGTGACATTGTAGTAAGCACAACAGTAAAGCTCTGGTGGATTTTGAAGTCACTTGGATGACATGGAGATATATTTGGACTCAGTTTTCTTGCACCATGCTTTTTGTACCTGGTTATTTTATGTAAAATACTTTTTATGATTTCTAGGAGGAATACGTCCCCTTGCTGATCTGTGTTTTGATATCTTGGAAATCTCAGTTTATTGAAGATTTTCTGTTACTGAATGAGTGCATTATAGGGTTTTACGTTTACATCACTGTTTCAGGGCTGAGCTGCTATTGCTGAACAGTGGGATATAGAAACGATGAATTGACATAAGTACATAGGCCCACATGGTTGCCATTAGATGCTTGAAAACCTTCTTTAAAGTGACTCATTCACTAGCTTTACTGTTTTCAGGGTTAGATTCTAAAAGTGGCCATTTTTTTCTGGAGGTTGAACACTTGCAGCTCTCATGAATTTACTGCTAAACATTAGTTATTGAAGTTGATGGAAGATGAATGTAAAGGTTTGGCTTCAAAGTCTGTGTTACTCTTACGGAAATTTTGAGAAATTAATGCGAGGTTGTGTGATTTTAGGAATATTTGAGGTTTTATATCACAGCTTTTCCTACGCTTTCACTGTAGAATTGTATATTGCTTTTGATGGCTTTTTTTTTAACAGATATATATTCCTCGTAATAAGGTTTTTTACTTATTGATATTTTAGAAGGAGAAATTAGTATAAGTATTTCTGCCTGTAGAAATAGTTCTTATATGCTCCACAGTGAGCAAATCAGTGTTCCACCCTTTTTCACATCCTTCAGAAAGTATTACCTTTATGTCACTGTATAAAGCTGTAGTTATTTCACCTATTGTGTGTGCAGCCCTGCCCCAAAAAGGCTAACATAGGCAAGAAATATTACACACAAGGTGAAGATGGTGACTGTAGGAATGGAAGAATTTCATATAAGAGAGATGGGCCAGAGTAGGAAAAGAGAAGTGTAGAGGGGAATACTCCATTTCATAAATGGCACAGTTAAAGGAAATATAGAACAATTGTTGACCATGATTCATATTATAAGAAATTAAAAGATAAAGTGGTGATTTAAAAGAACAAAATAAATGCTCTCTTATTTAATGCATAATTAAATCACGGAACCCATTGCCATAGAATATTGTTAAGACCAAAACTCTAACAAACCCACTAAAAAATCTAATAGATTCCTGAAATGAAGAACTACGGGGTCTATTAACCATAGCGATGTACCTACTGCCTCCTGCTCAGGAAATCCCCCAACCATGAGTTGCAAGATGCAGAAAAGATTCCCAAAGGATCATCACTCTGTCCGTTCCCTGCTCATGGATATTTTTTCATAAGTCCCTGTCTAGTTATTTTCAGAGGAGAGATTCTGGATTACACGGTTATTTATTCTGACGCATAGCAAATTACAAGTTCTTCAAAGCTAGAACTTTTTTGATAGAAAGATAGAAGACTTTTCTATCAAGACAGAGTGTATTGCTTTGTACTCAGCATCCCACAGGATAGAAGCATAATGGATAGCAGCCATGCAGAACATTTTTGGGCAGCGCAAGCGTATGGTATGGTGCAAGCTGCAGAATACAGTACTAGTGTTCTTCCTGATGTTGCTCTTTTAGCCAAATGTGGCTGTATAACACTGATGTGTACATTTCTTGGAGAACCACGATGAAGCCTTTTCCAAAAACTGCTGGCCCCACACCTTGCCCAATCCACTGTCAAAGAAAGCATTTCTGGCTTTGAGATATTTGGGTTAATCGTGAATGTTCTTTCGTTTTAATAGGGAATACAGATCCAGACTGTTTCTGGCTGTGAATAAGCAACCATTTTCAGGCACACATTGATGATTTCTGAGATAGAAGTCTTCCTGAGGGGTATTCTTCTTGCTCAAGGTCAGATAACTTTCACAGTAGTCACACCATCTGCAAGATTTACTGTCGGTTATAAAAATAGCTGTGAAATATAGGTTTATTCTTGATGTCTGGAAGTGGGTTTGGTGGTGTAACTGGTCTATAAATAATAAAAGTAAATATCCATGCATGAATACTTTGAGGCATAATGCATGTACTAAACACACAGTATATGTACCATCAAGTATTTCAGAAATATCTAATATGTTCTGAAATATATATTCTGCCTTTTTCCCTCACTCCATAAACTGAGCAAATACCTTTGGAGCCATGTGTCTGCTCTCAGGGCTTAGTCAAGTGCTACCAAATCACCTGCATGGGGAAATACAAAGGCATCCATTGCATAAGCCACCTGCTCTGTGGAACTACAGACATGGGCAGCAGCACTTGTGGCTAGTTTACACTTACCTTCTTGTCCCTTCCTTTCCCTCCCACACAGATTTGTGAGGGACTAACATGGGTTTCTTCAGCTTATTTAGCATGTCAGCAAGGAAAGCTGAGCCTTCATGGTAAAGGAAGAGGAAGCAAGCCACACTGAGCAAAACTTTTGCCAAGCTTAATTTTCCCATGGATTAAGGAAGGAGCAGCCAAGTTAATCAAAGCTGTCAGTGCAGCTTGCGATGAGAAAGGATGCAGATGAAAGGAACGAAGCCCCAAACAACAGCTGGGTTCTCTTTTGTCTTTCAGCATCAGAGTTTAGAGAAATGCTAGACACACATAAAGATTTCAGGAGAGAGGACATTTTTGAGACATGCTTTTCTTGGAAGATTGTGAATATAGTTTTGTTTAGAAAAATACATAGCAATGAACTCACTTTAATAAGAAACACTCTTATTAATTTTTTTTCTTTTTCTGTGGTGATCTGAAATACACAATGGTTAATCCCTTGTGGTGTAAATCTGTAATGTATATTCCCTGGGTTTGGCTGACAAAAATGCTTCAGGAAATATTTCATCTAATTCCTGCATTGTCTGTCTTGGTTTTGAACATTGAGTTCATAGTATACATTGAATGATCAGCCTTGTGCTTAATTAATCCACAGGCAAAGAAAAATTTTAAGGTGAGACTTAAGCAGAGAAGTGATTCTTTTTGGAGTGGCTGCACATTTCTGTATATGTCAGCAAGAAGGTCCCTTTTCAATGAAAATAGATCATATATCTGATGGCACCCAGTTGTGTATTCATGGAGATCTCAGGGATCTATGTGTACAGTCCTGTTCAGCAAGGACATTATCACAGTTTGGGGCTTTCAGCCTCGTTCTCAGGAGTGCTGGTTGTGCTTAGTGGCCATTCTTGAAAAATAAAATTGCTGTGTTCTCCCTCTGAAAAAGACCATGTCTTTGTGCTCCTGATAGCATGGTGAATCTGAAGGAAGGAGGACCTCTTAAGTGTACAAAGAAGATACACTGCATAAAGCTTTATTTATATTTTCTTCAAAGAACCAATTTGAACCAAATTCTCCAGTACTTCTTCAGGTGATTCATCATGTTTGACTTTCATGACATCTAGGGAGTCAAAACTCCTATTCAACCCACTCTGTCTCATGAAGCTTCTTGTGAAGCTTGAGTGTTTCTCTCTGTCTTCTTGGAACATGAGGAACAGCACCTACTGCTATACAATACTTTTCTTCTGAAAGCCTATCCAAACAGCCATTTCAACACAGGAAGTATCTGATAACACAGGATCTAAAAATCAACCTGAATACAGTTTTAATTCAAAATATCTGTTATACAAAGCAGCTGATAGTTGTTAATTATGAACTCCAATGAGGACTAAACTCTGAGGGACGTGAATGATGGCCTAGGTTGATGCAGATGTTGCTACAGTTATGTTGCAGTTCCAGTGATTTTCTCTCTCTTTTTTTTTTCTTATGAAATGCAAATTTTCTACAAAAATGTGTGGGATCACTGACAACACAGTTAAATCTTCACTAGCAGAGTTACTGAAAAGTAAAAAAAAAAACTTAGTAAATTCTGGAAAAGTAAACATAATCTAGTATTTGTCAGTTTTCTGTAACCTTACTCTCAAAGATCTCCGAACACTTTTCAGGCATGATTTAATTGTCACCATATCCCCAGTCCGCTGTCTGATGGAAGGGAAACAAACAGTTGAGCAGATGCTTTCTGTGAAGACCAAAGCGCGTGTAACACAAAGAAACGAAAGCTATAAAAATTCAGTCCCTTTGAAGATAAGCCTGTCCTTAGACGGTATGACTAACATCATCAAAGCCAGTTAAGTACGTAAGCATGTGTTTAAATTTAAGCTCTGAATGGCTGTAACAGCCCAGATTCTCAAAGTACTATAACATCTGACTCCTGCTGGAAACATAGCAGCTCAGCTTCTGGAAACCTGCTTTTGTCTGGAATATGATAATGCCCAGTGCCTCAAGATAAGCACAGCCTCGGGCATCTCCTTTTGCAATAGCTGCACCAAGCCATTTTCTAGCTAGGAACAGGAGACTGTCTCATTTGAAGCTGGCCACACCATATGTGATCCCTGGTCAGGTGACACTACAGCTTCTGTAGAGGCCTCAGAATTAGTCGCACAGTCGTCAGCAACTACAGACGGCAGCTGTAAGATCACAAGTGTGCATGATAGTCCTGCCCCACAGACAGTCTGTGGGCATTTGCCCCAAACCCAACAACAGAAACCACAGAATATATATGGAAGGAGAAGTGAAGGAAGACAAGTTTCTTTACACATTACTCCAGGGTACCACAAAGTCTTTCCTGTGTCCTCTTGCCCTTTAGAGATCGGTAAACTGAGCCAGCTGGTGGAGACTTATAACCAGGGAAAGCTCCTGGAGCTCCTCAACAGAAAATATACAGAAAACCCTAGAAGCCTGCAATGTTATTTCAGAGACTGGAAATAATATATCTGTGATGGTGCAGGTGTAGGAATAAAATGTTCTGGGTATATTTTATGTTACTGTATATTTTGAGAGAGATTTGAGGTAACCCTCAAAAGAGGAATTTCACTTATGAGTTAGGCCTGAATGATTTTACTTAAAATTATTAAATAAGAAATGAAAGAGCAACTTGTTCCTCCAAAATCCAAGTTGTAAAATATATTTGTTTTGTTTGGTTGTTTTTTTCAAATTTTGTTTATTGCTCTTCAGGTATTTTATCTTCTTAGAAGTCTACAAGGGTTTAAACAGAATTTCTAGGTTTGGTTCAATAAAATTTTAAAGAAAGTCTTTATCAATCACAGTGCCAATTCAAACTTACTTCCTACTAAAGAGCAAACCCAAGGAATGCTTAACTTTTCTGGTTTAAATTCTTTGTTAAAAAGTGAAAGTTTAAATTGGCTGGAAAACTGCTGTTTAAGCTGCTAATATACCAACATCAGAGAAAGCTGAGTTCTAGCCTTTGGTACTCTGCCAGGTACAGTACTGCATATAACCAAGATAAAGACAGAAATAAAGGAAAAAAAAAGATCTGGTGAGATAAGTTTTATTTAGCCTTTGTTGCCTTAATGGGTTTAATGTAAATGAATAAAAGTTTACCAAATAAGTCTTGAAGCCATAACCATCAGAATTTCACAATTTGTTGATATTTCACTAAGCAGCAAGTCCAGAAAACTATGACCTATAACTGTCTGGTCATATGATTGGCATACATTTCTGAAGAAAAAACCCTTGTAACATACTTAAAGATCTGCTTATGAGTAATGGACCTTTTTGCTCATGAGTGAAATAATTATGTACAGCATTACACCACCTAGCTCTCTTAAAAGTTATAGCATCAGGATCCTGATGTCGCAGTTTGCCATTTCAACTGTAAGAACTGAATTTTCACATTTAATATCTCAGCCACTCTGGATCCTATCCACCTAAAACTTGGCGGGAAGGTTTGTCTGCCCAGATGATTTTTTTAATAGTTTAAAATTAGTTGATGTAGATGGAGAATAGCCAAGCATTAGATTAGAGCTTGTTACATTTTTTTTTTTAAAAAATGACTGTAATTATAAAATGATTCTGTTAAAGAAAGGACATTCTGCTACTTGTCACCAATATTTGTAGAATTACTGCACCTTGGATTTTGAAGTAAAAATGTGCTTTAATACACCCCAAAGACAAACAAAACATTGGGCCATGGTGCAAGTGAATTCTCCAGCAAACTTTACCAGTTCCACTTTACCTAGGCAACCACAGTAGTCAAAACACTTAACAGAACTTTAAAAATTACTTTCTACTCATGCACCACAGTGTGTCAGCCTTGCTTTTTGATGTGCCTACGTAGATGACATCTATGAGGAGAGACAACCACTCCCAAACTGGTGTGACCAGCAAGCCCCTATCAACCATCCAAATTTCTCATGAGTCTCTCTGCACTCTCATCATCAATCTTTTAAATAAAGACCCTCTACAAATCCATCTGACTCTGGGACATAATATGTTGGCTTAATGGTCCAGCATTACACTGCAAACCAGAGCCTGGGAGACAAGAAGTGCAAGTTTTGCCGTGGACCTCAGGATGGTCATGCCAAAAAATCATATCTAACACCATCTGTTCCTGTGCTTCAGCAGTCAGACTGGGCTAATCTGAAATATTTTAGATGTGATCACCTGTTCCTAGAGTGTCTGATAGTTTGCCAGTAGAATTTTAAAAAAAAAAGTCTTCTGATTTTTTATTCAGTAGGTAAATCGTGCAGATTTAGAACATAGACATTTTTAATAGAGCAGATTAAGGAGGGGATTCTAATCCAAGTAAAGCTTATAACAGTACTTATAGTCGGAGATGTGGGCATCACTGATTCTTTGATTTACTGTTTGAATAGAAAAATTGAGAGAAAATGTATTCCTTTGATCGAAAATTAAAGCAATATAGGTTTCAATGGTTTCTTCAGCTTTAAAAAAAGAAGTACAAAATTCAATTTAAACCATAAAATATTCAGCTTAGTTAAGAGAACTTTTGACATTTGCTTTATTAAAAAAATACATATTTAAGTTTGAAATGTCATTTAAAAATCTTAAAAAAATTAAAACACTGCAATTAAAACATGTCTAAGCAGATGTTTTGACTGGACAAATTCTTCTCCCCTGCCCTCCAATCAAACAGTAAAAATCCAACATGATTTCATAAGTTCTTTTCATTAACTCATATCTACATTATCTTATGATTAAAAATTTATATTTTGAAACCCCCAGATTTTATTCCTGTCTTCGTGGATTTCCAGGCTTTTCCATAGATCAGCAAAGAACACCTTTTTAAAGAGTCTATAACACTGCTAATTCATTGTTCCAAGTGCACAACTATATTTTCTCCTTACATATGTTCATACTGTCTAAAAATATATTGCCATTTTCTCTTTCTTTCTTCTACTGTATTTTACTCTGAAGTGATTATGTCATAAAATATATGACTAGAAGAAAACAGGTTGAATGCTCTGCCTGTTAGCGTGCCATCAAGGCCTCTTACTAAAGAGTCATACTACTTATTAGTTAAAACAAATATGTAATTATGCTCCAGCGAAATATTCCTCCTGGCTGCCACCATGGTGTAACCATGTTGGTGTTGCAGTTTTTCGTACGAATTAAAGAATTAAAGCCAATGCTGAAATTTTACACCCAAGACAGCATTACTACAATAATTGCATCATCTCTTACCATATGCATAATGTCTAAGCAACATGTTTAGTAACATCAATGCACACTTCCCTGTTGGAGTCCTTCTTACTGTCCTATCTTGGATTTAAAAGCCTTCTATTAGGCAAAGAAGATCTCAACTGGAATGAGACTGTAATGCAATCATCCAGTTCAGAGCATTATGCCATGACTTTAGCAGCATACTAGAAACTCCCTCTGCTCCTGGGCTTAATGAAATTTGAACGTATTATATGGTTCAGCACAGTTTTTGGAAAACGACCAATAAGTATGGGAGGTTTGCAGTTGAGACAAGGGGCCTGTTTGCCAGGATTTCACTCTCTTGAGGAAAACTAGCTGCAGGGCCAGATCTTTTCCTTTCATTGGATATAAAACAGCTATACTCATCGTATTTACTGATAATGGCAGCCTGTGATAGAGCTATATGTTTCCAGCAATACTTTACCCAGAGAATATCCTATAATGACTGTAGCTGTATACGCACTCAATGATGCTTTCCTGCTGTATAATGCAGTATTCAAGAAGGGGCACTTGACTGCAGCAGTGCATTTATATGAGGAAATCCACCTATTGAGTAAAAACCACAAACTGTACCCTTCTTGGTGTTACTTTATGTGAAATCATAATATGAAGATACCCTGGAATGAAAAAAGAAAAGATGTGTACCTGCACACAACTGCTTGTTCTATTTTTCAGGCTAACAGCTTAGCTGTAACATTTGTGCATTAGCTAAATAACATCTCAAGGGGAGCTGGAGATAGAACCTTGATGTCTCCTGATTGTACGTGTGTGAGTTTGTGCTCTCAAAGGATGGTCCTTAAAAAACTCCCTGCTGGAAGCTATTGTGCATCTTGTAAAAGGACTGTTGCTAAGTGCCAATTGAGCTAGTACTGTATACTTGCCATTTTAAAAGAAGATTTCATACCACTTGATTATGTTAAATAGAAATGTTTGAAATTTAAGCTGAATTGCATCAAAATGGCACAGTAGTTATATGTCTAAAGAGCTGCTGCTACTCTCTCTCATAACTAATGCCAGTCCCTTCTGGTAGATGATTTTATGTGAAACTGTGACAGAGTGTATTACAGACAAAGTTTAGAAAGCCTTGATATAAGGAAGTCATAAATAAATAATAGTGTAAAATCAGCCCTGTGTTTGTATTAAAAAACAAGAGCTCCTTTTCAGTACCATGCCTAGTCAAAAAGTTATCATTGTTTTGAGTTCAGAACTTCAACTTTAGCCTTTGGCCTGTGTTAAGGAGTTAGAGGCTTATCTGTATAGGTGATGATTATTTAGCAGAACCTCAAAATCAGCTTACCAAGAAGAAAAAGAAATAATAATATTAATATCTAGTCAGCTAGAGAGTCTGACTGAAATTCAAGGTCATTGTCAGTGAGCTGGGAGAGAAGAAATTAATGACATAGCACAAACAGCTGGAAAAGAGGGAAAAAAAAAATAGGTGTCCACTCTACATGTACAAATTTGATATTTTTAAGATCAATAACTGATGATATTACATGCAAAGATGGGCAAAAATAATAAATTAGTTTTAAAAAGCTAGTTCAGAATTTATTAGTTTGAAAGAAAAACTCAAATACTTTCAAGCTATTTTTACCATTTTCAAAACATATTCTTCTAAGTTTTCATTTTAAATTTTTGGGTTTGCTTTTTTCTAAAAGAAACAAAGTTCAGGTATATTTATATGTTTGTATATGTATATATACACCAGACATATCTGAGTAGAAGGAATGTTCTGGGTTTTTTTCAAGGGTTTTATTTTTCAGGTCATCTGGAAATTGTAAAATGCAATTTTTTTCATTTAAGAAGTGAAGAGAAAAATAAATCAGTTAAACAGCTCAAATAACACTCCAGGTTCTCCAAATAACACTCTAGGTACATCAAATACATCATTATACATTTTAGAATATTATTTCATCTTACAATGTGACGAAATGTCCAGTTGACCACCCCCCTCCCACCTCCACCATAATCAATCAGGATTTAACCTTGGAAGGCAAAGGATAATTTCCCTAACAAAAGACCAATGGTACTTTCATGCAATTTCAGTCAGACTCCTGTGATGTCACCAGAATGAGATTGTTAATGGGTTGTGATGGAAAGGATAACCAATATAGGTGCCAGACTCACATTGTGGTCAGCAAAATGTTGCAACCCACACACTTACCTCCTAGTGCTTTTTTGAGCTTCCTAGAGTGTGCTGCACACTCGGACGTGTCTCTTCATCTGATGTTTATACTCTTGTTCTCAAGTTTGTTTTCCAGTGACGTGCCTGACCTATTGGCATATTTTAAGATAGGAACAAGACCTCAGGGTGCCTGTTCTGTTACAAAATTAAAACATTATGTGCTTCACATAGCCCCTTTTAGAACACATTGCAATGATATTCTTCATTTTTATTTAATATCTATAGGCTCATTACTCTCAAGATTTCACTGTTAGGAACATGTAGCAATTTTAGTGTGAAACACAACTTGAAATTTATCCATTACTTGGCTCTTATTAAAGCACAAAAATGTATACTTTAAGTTAAATTTTGCTTTTGACTGGAGACTGGTGTTGTCAGCTCACCAACGCAGTGAAGAAAGAAGCACTGTAGGTTTCTGTGATGACAGTGCTGGAGCTGATACTGTAGTGAGGATGCAGCAGCCCAAGTTACAATAACTCACTTCTCTAATCAGCTGCTCCTAGTATCTTGTTTTGTAGCAGGAACCTTCTTATTCAAGCTGCCACTGTAAGCAGCATACTGAAGCACTCACACAGAGTCTTGCATGAGTGACAAATGCCAAGCGAAAGTGCAAAGGGATCCTCCGAGGCACTAATTCTGCCTGGATGCAGTGAATGATACATGGCATGAGCACTAACATTCCAGGATCATACCAATGCCTACCTTCTTCTTTTTTGTTTGTTTGTTTGTTTGTTTAATAAAAGAAACCTTACCATGCCAGGAACAAATCTAAATATGCAGGGTCTAGCTTTTTATAAATTTTCTCTTGGTTTCTGTTAGTTTTCCAAGTATTCAAGAAATTATTACTATCTTTGAAATTCTCTGGGTGATTCCTAGGCTGTTCTTTTTGTTTCTTCTTTTATATCGTTTACTTATTTAGTTCGTTTCTATTTCCTATTCAACTGACAACATTGGTGATTTAATAAGTAAGCAAACTTTTCTTTCACAAGCAGTTCTGGTTCTTCATTTTTAAACACCTTCAAAGTTTTTTACTCTTCACTTTTCGGAACATTCTCTTTTGAATGCTTGATCCATGGTTGCTTATTGTTTGATTTTATTTTAAACTGAAATAGAAAAATAGCTTCCTGCTATTTCCATTTTCATGTTACTATGAGTTAAAAAAAGAGCAGTCATGACGGTTATATTTGTGTCCAGGAGAAATCAGGTTCAATATAACACTAGCCGTGTTATGAAAGTACAGTTAAGCAATTATGACTGTGAAAAAAGCTCTTCCAGGAATGATGCTATATATGTCCCCAAAAGTAATGCTCTTGACTAAGAGGGTTTGCATAGTACTAAGTCTTAACTTCCACTACCTCAAGGTCCTTTTCACTTGTATTAATGTTTACAGCATAAACGCTGTATCTATAATGGTAAAGAAGTATGCAGTGTATAAGTATCGCTGATGAATCACAATATAAGTGAATAAAAGAGTGCTGGAAACTAAGGAGTACGCACCACGTGTGATGTGCCTTCTATTACAACATTCATTTGTTCACTGAAATATTTTTAAATGCGTAGATTTAAAATAATAAAGAAAATCCTTTTTTTACATTTTGCTTTGAATTTTTATGCTGATTTTTATTGAAACATACTTTTTAGAATCAGTCATTTTAGTATCCATTTTTATCAAATTATAATCTTTTACCACTTAATAATAGAGGTGCAGAAGCTTTTTAAGCACATAACAACTGTGACAATTTGATGGAATTCAGTTTGAGTAATAATTTTATCAAATAATATATTTCTTAAAAAATACCATTTATTAAAACATTATCCACAATTTAGGCAGAATGGTAAAGCAAATGTCATTTTTAAACACACGACCCACCTTTGCTGAAAGCGCAGCACAACATGTTATAGGAAGTGTTGGCATGCTTTGGAATACAGGATGACTCCATCAATAGATTATTAAGCCTACAGATGAGAGCCTAGTATTTCTGAGCTAAATACTATTTATTCACTTCTGCCTCTGCATCTCCACTGATTTTTTAGAGTTTTAATGTGTTTAACTGAAGATGGGCTATGATTCTCAGTACCTGGTGCATGAAGACATACAGTAAAGCATTTGTAGGCTCCCAAGAAGGAAATTTTGCTCGCTTTGAAGAACTTCAGGTCTGATGCCCCAGGGAAAGTGAACTGCTGGGGACAAAATCTGACAGGCACTAATGTAAAAGTAGCCTCAGCATGGACACTTTTAGGAAATATTAGAGCAAATATTCAGAGACATTCATTTGGCAATTGTAGATCTTCAGATGAAGGATGGAAATGAAATTCCTTAAAATGAAGATGTTCTATGGAAATGAGGCCAAGACAGAAAACACTGAAACGCAATAAACGACCAAGTATAATAAGTAGGAGGAATCGAAGGCAAAGGTAAAGGTCTGCATACATAATTTCAAAAGTGAAAGCTATCACTCTCAGTGAGAGAGCCAGAAATATTTCTTGTCACACTTCAATTTACCCACAAAACCCCCAAGAAAAGTTTCTTCCAAGACACCTGGACTGTCTTGGTCAAGCATCAAACTTATGACATTTCCTTTTTTTTCCAGCTATTTTTGTCTTTGTAGAATGTTTTAAATTTTGTTCTAAGGTTTAAAACTTTTACCTGAGAGGAGGATAAGCTGTGTCCTCCATCTGCAGGCACCTAGACAACTCATCAGTTCAGACTGTAGCCTCAATAAGCAGGCATACATCTACATCTGTTGATGGTCTACCTACCCCCCAGAGAGGCTGCATGAAGTGAATGGAATTGGCCTGAAGAACAGACAAACGATACCAAAGTAGTGGACGGGAGTCTGATTTCGTTTAGACAATGAAAGAATTGTGCATACGAAGCGAAACACTGTCTATCAAAGAGCCTGAGAATGTGCCTCTGTGCCCCATAGACTGCAGGCAAGAGTATATGGATGAGAGGCAGGCGTAGTGGCTCCAGAGTTCCTTAGGCAGAAAATCTGTGATTTCCTTCGCCTGTTTTACATGTGAAAACATCTAGAAACAAAAGGAAAACATGGAGTCACATTAAACACTTTTTTCCTTTTCTTCTTTTTTTTTATTTTTTCCATTTTGGTGAGAGGAAAGTTTTAAATGATAAATGTAATTTGAGGCCATTAAATATTTTTCATCATTTTCATTTCAGAAATCAGTTTTCACAAAGATTTTTAGAAATAAACTATTGTTTTAACAATTTGGTCTACCTTCGCCACACATCAATAAGTATTTCAGTTACAAAATTTGATCCTTCATGCATGAAAAAAAAAATCCCACCTATTCTGAAAAGGGCTCTGGTCTTGGAATACAGTTCCGTGAGATGCAGGGAGTTAATGTCTGTGTATAGCCAGAAAGAAAAGCTCCTGCCTTCTACCAGCAACCACAAAGTTCTGGCCTTTATAAAACTCTTCTGGCTCTGGAGCCTGCCAGACTTCACTGTAGGCAACTTTAATTCCTTAAAAAGGCAGAAGCAAAGCCATTAGATCAGCTGAGTGATTTTCGATTGTGTTAATGAGAATGGGAAAAAAAGCCCAATGAAGCATGAGAGCTACTGCAAGGGAGGGAAAATTGTCTTGCCAGGAGCAGGGTGGAAAGCAGAAAAAGTAAGAACAGAGATGAAGGAAGAGAGAAAGCGCTCTGTTCCTTTCAGCAGCAGCAAGCCAGTAGTTCAGCTAAGATACCATCAACCTATGGCTTTAGAGGTCTCAACACTACCTTACTTCTGGTTTTAAGATGTTTATTAATGAAATAACTCATAAAAAAACACTTGCGTTTCTTCAGGGAATACTGTGCACACAAGAAGTCTCCCACATCAGATGACAATCAGTCCTCCAAAACAAACTTAGCATCTGCATGACTTAGTCTATCGACCATTGGAACAAGTCCATTTCTTGCTAGTGTGAGATTAAGCCTTTTCACATATAAGTGCTGACTTGTCAGAAAGCAGTGGAAAATAATCTTCTTAAACTTTTATTATTTTACCATCAAGGAATTCTGAAGTTTACTTAATCGTAAAGGAAGGAGTGTTTTTATTTCATACTTTAACTATTCTTAACTGCAAATCCTAGGGCAGGTTTTCAGGAGGTAAATTCCTTCTGCAGTGAAAAACTTGTTTTCCGTTAAAATAAAAAGTACTTGGTTTCCTAGTTTCTTGTATAAAGTTTGTATAAGCTTTTGCATTCAGTGTCTTACCTGACCATCATGGATACCTCTGCGTGTAAGAAAACCATACACATTATCAGGTTACCTTGAAGAATTCCAACTTTTGTAAGACTTGAGAGTCATTTCTGTATTGTGTTTATCTCTAAAAGACGTGTTCCATTACTGTATCAGTGTTCCATATACCTCTCCTAAGTGATTTTCCTACAAGATTTTTGTTGTGGATGCCCTTAATGTGTCACAAGTGTTTCATAAAATATTGCTGTCTCTTTAGAATTTACTGAGTTCGTTTCCTGCCTGTAACTATAGACGGAATATAATTTTTTTAGTGGTCTGTATGAATATTCATAAGTGACAAGTACTCTGAGTTATAAAATATCGGATTGGGGGGTTTTGCAATTATTAGATCAGGGCTTCTCTCAGCTGTATGCTGGGATTAAAATGTCTTTATTTCAGTGCAATAACAGAGGAAGAACACAAGATTACAATAGATTTTAACAAGAAGAAGATAACTTTGCATTATTTTATGTTCTTCTTTCAGCCTCCGTCATGAGGATGGAATCATGCTGTGACATTCTTCTCTGGGTATTGGAATGTGAGAATGATATACTCGACTTTGAATGTCTCGGATTTTGTAATGTATAATAGTTGAGTTTTACTTTTTTCACCCCAGTATTTTGCATTTTGATAGGCAAGTGCCATTTCACCACTAAGGCCCTTCTGCTGACCTTTAACACAGCAGGTAGCTTTAGCAGTGCAATTATCAGAATGGGTTATGGTGTCCTGGAGGAAGTCAGCGTGCGCACGTGTATGCACTTAGATATCAAGGAAGTAAGAAGCAGAGGAGCGCACACCAGGCAGGTGAAGTCATTTGATCATGACAAACCAGTCAAGCCAAAGTCAATGTGATGGTTATATCAGAAATTCTTGCTTAGCCTCCTTCATGCATTTGAGTGAAAACATAAGAGAGTAGAGATTAATATAACCCCATTTTACTTTCCCTTCAACTACTACAGTTTCCAACTTGGAAAGTTCTGCCTACCAGCCGAGTAACAGGAAATTAACATACAGGAATCTGATTTACCCATGTGATGTATATTGTTTATAAGTTTGACCTCTGGCTTCCAGTTTCACCACTGGTCCTTACACAGTTCTAATGTCATTGTTTCGAAATGTGAGTGGCTAAAGCTACAAGAATAAATATATATAAGGGTATTCATCTCTAATTTGTAGCACTACCTTGTATGAGAAAAAAAAGGAAGACCTGCTCTTCAGTAACAGAAGGACGCTGCTAATACAAGTATCAGCAGGCTATAGCATATTCAGCAAAGATGAATCAACGTACTATAAGCAGAAGTTATAAGCAGAAGCAAAAGACAACCCACCCACGAAAAAATAAAGAAAAACTTATATAAATGTTCCATCTACTGTAGCTTTTGCTGTTGCACTTATATAACCAGTGCTGGTGCAGAGGAACTACTCTCATTTGTACTTGAACTAAAAATGTTTTCATGACAGGAGTATTTGCGCTATGCGATACTTCTGCCCTTACTGATATAATTAAAGAAGTTTGGATGGGTTTTCATTTCTTTTAATGAGTAACACCCGTTAGAAGCACACTTGATAGAACCTCTTTGCTCTTGCTGTCCTTACATTCACTCTTTCCTTCATTTGGTAGATGTTGTTGTCACACAGTTTGCCTGCCTTCCCAGGCTCCAGCCCCCCTCTGTCTTCTTCCCATTCTCCCTCCAATCAAAACAAAGCAAAACAAAGCTCTGTTCATTATTTTTTCTTCCCGAGACAAGTTCATGTTTTTTCAACATACTGCGGGAGGACAGTGTAAGCTGATTTTACAGCTTAAATATTATTTTTCATCGTTTCTGTGTTTATTTTTCCAAATGTGCTAAGAGACCTCCCAATGAGATCCCTTCTTCCCTCTCTACAATCCTCCTGTTAGGAATCTGAATGTTGCTGATATCTCTTGGGTAAAATCCAGCCACTGTGACCACATCAAGTCAAGCTGAATTTACTCCATGCCCTGCAGCTGTTCCATTGTCTCTTTATTACAACACAAGTTTCTGTTTGTTTTATTTATTTATCATTTCTAAGTACCAGGCTTTCTGGAAAAATGTTGCCAGCTGGAAGTTACATGAAAAATGTTTAGCACAGCTTTAACACATGCTCCAGAGTATGTGTACATGCATTTCATTCTTGGTAAATCAGCATTTAGGGAGTATGAGGAAACAGGCTGTGAAATGCAATCAGCTTGTCCTAAGCTACGGTGCTATTTAATAAAATGTCTAGCAAATTCAAATAGCATATACTCATCCACGTCCTTAGTGCATACATTTGCTCCTCCCTGAACTATCAATATCAAAATAGTCTCTTAGGCAACTATGTGAATGAAAAATGAAGAAAAATAAATAGAAAAAAAATGAATAGATGTTTCTGATGAATAACCATCATCCTTGACTGTGCTAAATCACATTTCTAATCTCTTTATTTTGAGCATTTATTAGCACTTACTTCCCTCAGTTAAATAAGAATGAAGTGCTATAAATAATGTTTATGCCTCTAGAAGCTTATGTAGAGGGTCTTCTGGTTTTCTGGAGCTTTTCCCTCATTCAGAATTAACTATTCAACTTGTCTATGGACAGAACATAAAATGTAGAAATAAGGAAGAAAACTATTGATATCAGCATAAAATTCCTCTATTTTTCAGGTACAGGGAGGTAATGCAGTGTCTTACAGATTCCCTCACCATTGCTTAACACAACAAGAATTCCAATTTCAATGTCTGCTGCTGTGTCCCCAAGTCAATCCAACAGAGTTCTCTCCCAGCACATTGGCCAAGCGTATTAAGAGTAGGTCTATCTTCCTGGAAAACCGTCCCTCAAATTTATGTTGAATCCCCACCTGTGAACCGTAACAAACACACACTTTGGTACAGACCTCAACTTCAATACCTTTACAGGCATCTCTACATTTCAGGCTTCAATTAGTAAGACTTGGAAACAAACAGGAAAAATGCAGGTATGAAGTTCTGGTGAATATCAAGTTCTTTTCACTAGGAATTTCAGTTACTTCTTTATGAGTTTTCTGGACCATCATCTAAAAAACATTGATCTTAGAAAACTAAACAATGGTTTAGTTCTACTTTTGATACTTCAGAGGAAAGAAAAATTTCTAAGGCATTCCTCAGGAAAAACACTGTCCACCATGATACATTTGGACCACAATACAGCTGATTATTTGTGACAGTTTGGATCCTCGCTGTTTATACAAAAGCTAAATAAAATAGGAAGCATATATCATGGCATTCATCTATATATTTGACGTTAAAGTCCACTAGAGTCTTTTTTGAGTCATCTTGATATCGTATAAAGCATCACTTCTTATGGATTTGCATCTACAATGAGTAATTTTCCTCTTCTCTCTTTCCTCCTCTAGCATGCCTCACCACTGATTCTAATGGTTTAAGGAATATTATGTTAGTGTAACAGCATCATAGAACCAAACCGCTTGAATTTAGGAAGAAAATTGAAACATGCAGTGCTTCAGAAGTGTATAAGTCAAAAGACAACCATACTACTCTTGAACACACACGTTCACCTAGCTAGTTCTGTACTGGTAAGCATGTGGCGAATGACCAGGGCAGTTTAAATCAATCTACACAACAATTTATACAGATATGCAAGACTAATCATTGTAATCATTGTCTTACATATCAACTCTGACTTTGGACTCTTGAGTTCAAGCCATCAGAAGGAATAGGTTTGTGACATTTAAACTTTGAAAGGTGATATATATTGGTAATGACATTAAGTTGTGACAAGATGCCAAAATAGCCATTTTGAGAATTGCTACATTCTGCCTCTCAAAATCCCCAGCTTTCTGTTTTGAAACCATCTGTGAATGGTGCCTGAGAAAGGAGAACTCTACAGATCCTGATATTTTCCAGCGTAAGCTCATTTATGATGTTACTCTGCACCAGCAGCTGCAATAATAACTCTCACCCATATCGTACACTAAGCTACTGAGCAAGTATCTTTTGAAGTGTGCTCGTTTCTATACTTGCTTTCAGGTTGTGTGGGACAAGTAGTACAATACTTATCCAGACCACCAGCCATGTGCTTTGAACACAAACACGAAAGACAATTGTGTTAGCTCCACCTCAAGGCATTTGTTTTTCCCAGCTGATCTGTGGAACAAAACTGAGGCCGTGTGTTAAGAGTGTGTCAGTGGGATTTAGTGAGCAGACTTGTTAAGTTTTTGTACTATTTCCATGAATTTAACAGCAGTCGCTGGTAGCCATGTAACACCTAGATAATCATTACATAGATGATACCAAGGCAGAAATTTTCCCTCAGAACTAAGAAAAGCCTCAAAAATTTGGTTGGTAGCCACAGAGGCAATTTGGCTTGAGTCAACAGCAAACTGCAAGGAAAGTAAGTCATGAAAACAAAATTCTCAGGAAGGAAATTTCCTGTCTGACCACTTTTTCTTTCTGTAATAACAACTGCTGCAGGCTGATAGATTGATGGCTGTTTATAATAATAAATCCAATACCTAGAATTGTAAAAAATGCACAACATTTCTGTAAAATGGCAAATAAACCTGTAATCCAAA
>JAUMJM010000011.1:22752500-22762500 GCA_033558235.1 Neomorphus geoffroyi
ATTGGCAATAGCGAAGGTCATGGTTTTGACCATTCAGTTCACATAATCTTAATCTTGGCCAAGTTTAGATGACAAACATGACAAATCTGTGCAGCGATTTAAAATAAAGCACATGCTCAGGTTAAATTAAGCCCAGATTAATTAAAGTTGAATCACTGCTATGAGAAATGCCTTATTCTGCAGAGTAAGGTTAACAAAATTTACATATTAACTACTAAAAATATGAATGATTTTTATACTTAAAAGACACTATTTAAGGATATATATAAGCACCAGCTATCCAAGGCAGCCGGAGTTTTCTATTTCAAGACTGTAACATTCTATATTTCAATAAATTATTATTTTCTGTTTCTCAGATCAGATTTTTGAATATATTTATACAATTTTGAAGTGAAAGCTAAAAACAAGAGTAAGTGCAGTAAATGATATATTTCTGAAATGATCAATTAAACTAGATTTTCACTTTTATAACAACCAGCTAATAAGCAATTAGAAAATATGCTTTCTTCTTATAAATACTAAAAACTTTATTTTCTTGTTCCTTGAAAAGGTGTTAGAATTAATATTAAGCACTCATTTAAAAGCACATACTGCCAAAATTGATGCTAAATGAAAGGAATTCCTTGCATTAGACATTAAGCTTTAATGATAATTTAAGGGGGAAAACCAAACACTTTTTATTATGTTATTCATTAGAGAATGACTTCATTTTGCACAGAATTGTAACTATTGCCAATTAGATGTCTTGCATTAAAAGACAGTCTGGTTGGGCTTTATCTGAATTACATAATTCACCATATCCTTACTAATGAAAAGTTAGATGACTGAATACACGATGCAAGAGTTCAAGTTTTATATGTACTATCCTTCATTCATTCATATACACAATATAGATTTTGTTACGTTAACCAAAATGCACCATAGTCTATTTTTGAGTAATGTGTTGCAATTCAATTTCGCTTTGATAGAATGCTGAAAGCAATTAAATCTATTTCACCCGTAGAAACTCATCCTTCTGTCTCCTCCTTTCCTTCTTTATGTTTTTAAATGCTGTATTGACTTATGATATGTGACCTGTTAAAATCATGCAGACTCACAAAGATCTTCATTTACAAATGGAAACTGAAGCAGAAAACTTCTGACTTTTAAATCTTTGATATTTAAATTGCATTTTCATATGTATAGAAATAGTTCAGTAACACCATTTTAAGTAATCCTTTAGTTCAACCTTTGTCTTTCTAGTCTAAACATTTTTCTTATTTCTCTACAGTTTATCTGGACTTTTTCAATATGATGTATGTCAAGGAATCTGCCTAAGTTATAAAAGCAGGAAGGGAAAGTCTGCATCAGAGAGTATTTATATTGGCAAGAGCTGACAATTTTATAAAAGAAAAACTAACACAGAGGCTGTTCATTTCTGAAATGAAATCAGCTTCACTTCATTTCTCCCAGGAAAACATCATTGTATGAAACGATACAAATCAGTATTGATATCACAAAGCTTCAAACTAGGAGAGACAAATGTACTCTGCAGCACAGTAATTCAATGGCTCCGAGTCAAGTTTACTGTTGTCTCATTTCTACTAATCATCGTAAAAATTCCCTGTGAAATAATTATCCCTAAAACAATCAAGACAGTGTATCTCTATAAAGGAGAGGATCGATTTAACAACAAACTCTAGATTTATCTGTATTGATTAGAGGGCATTCAGTGTAATTTTACTGAATTATGTTTGGCTTTCATTTCCCAGTAGAAATTTTTCTTGTGATGATCAAAAGGTAAATTACAAACTACTACACGATCTTTTTTGTGCTACCTACACAACATCCAACTATTGCTTTTCAAAGAAACATTGATGTAAGAAAGGACAAAATATTGGGGTTTTTTACGCATGATATCTTACTATAAAAATCATATGGCTGAGTTTATAGCACTTACCTAAGAGTCTGATGTCATCTTCTCAATTCATTAATACAGAAATCAGGACTGTACTAAAGACTCTGTGCTAAAGGAACAAATCCAAGATCATCTTATGAGAATAGAATTAGAAAGATTAAGAAAGTAATATGATTTTTCTTCTTAAATAGGAGTAATTTCAAAGGAGTTGTTAACACTTTCATGTCTGAAACTTTCTTACTGGCAAGAGAGAGAATTAAAGGAATCAGACAGATTCAAAGACTGTTCAATGTAGCTATAAGTCTGACACCACTGCTAATACATTTTAATTGAGGACTAATTGGAACTCAGGCTAGTTATTTTGTCAACTGCACATATATTAGTTCCAGTCATTTTTAATCCGATGTAGTGGTGATAAAGAGCCTAACTTACTTTGTTTAGTTAATAACATTAGGCCAGAAAGGATCACCTAGTCATTTCATGTTACCCAATACGCTGCTAATATAAACAATGTCTAATTACACTGACTACATGCTCCCATGAAATGACCAATTAGAACATTTGCTGATTCTAAATGTTCACTGTTAGAAACATTTCCACAGGCTTTCTGCAGGTTATATTCATAAATTCTTCCCCACATGCTAGGAAGCATCAGGGCAGAATATGTGAGGAAAAAGTTGTTTTTAAGCAGCGCAAAGGATACCTAAGTACTTAGACACAGCGTACTGTGTTTCCACGCAAAAATATGCCAAATTAAAATTCACTTTTTTGTATTCCCTGGGAGTATGTACTATTTCACATTTATTTACTCTTCTTGCTGAATCAGGCAGATTATACCTCATGTTAGAGTCTCATATAAAAAAGGAGGCGTATGTTAATGTTTTAATATTTAGACCAACAAATTTAGAGTGATTTGTATTCACTTTCAAAGCTGATTTATTGACTGTGATCTGTAACTGGCAAGAATAATAACAGAAGCATCTCTTATTTATTTTTGTTACTTTACTGATGAGTCAATAACTGTGCCCTGAAAATATCAGTCCGGCATGTACCAACGTTTTATGAAGTGACACAATCTGACAATGGTATTGACAGCAAGTGTGTTAAACTAAAATTAAAATCAAAATAGAAAAATACAATAAACGAGAACAATCTCTTCCTTGTCTAAAGGAAAATTGTTGGCAATGTAAAAATTGCATTTTTAATTATTGAATTATTACCCCTTAAGTTATCATGCTGAAAAATTTGCCAGTTATCTTAAAGTAAATAACAGTACATCAGTATGTGCATTACCAGGTCTAACTAACACAAAGTATTAGAAATACTGGAAACACACACACAGTTGTCTAGACTACTTAAATAAAAGAAACATATTTACAAATGCTGCGACCAATGCATATAATACAGCCAATTAAAAATTCAATACTGCAGAAGTATCTGAAAGTATCGATGTAAACAGTTGCTTTGCAGGTGTCTAAAATGCCAGGCTGGCATGTCGGCCATGTATAAGGTCTCAAACCTTCTTCCACTTAAAGGAGTTCAAATGTTGCCACTTGGGTTGATGCGCCAGTATCAGGTGCTTTTCGTATTCCACTTAGATGATGCCTTAAACATTACCAACCTACTTAAGCTTTTTCTTGGAATAAAAGACAGCATGACAACCCACAGATCTGACCATTAGAATTGTTTGAGACAATTAAAATGTAACTTAAAAACCACATCATGTAAATAATTACCATTCACTAAAAGTAAAATTAACAAACGTTCTTTTAAATTAAGTGGTATATACCAAATATCTATGCTACATTGTCTTATCCAGGATATTTAAAAATTAAATATATTCTAAACTCTGTCTTATTATAATTACATTAATAAAAGAGAGTAATTAAAAGACTCTTACACTTTTTTAACAGAAAAAAATTATGAAAATATCAAAAAAAGAATTGAAGCTTTTATACAAAAAAACTATTGTTTGAGATGAATTGCAGTAAATCAATAACAATGTTATTGTTCAATAAGTAATAATTGTCTTCATATAAACTGAAAATATTGTTTGGGATGATTAATATACAATGCTGCATTATGCATTGGGGAGTGTCAATGCATAATTTTTAGTTCTAATGTTATTATGTAATTGAGAGAACATGTTCATTTGCCCTAATAACTACTAAGATGCACCTAATAAGATGAAATGTAATAATACTTATAATTTAATCTATTCATGGAAGTAATTTTAAAAGTCTACCATCTCCTTAATGTGGATAACATTCATAATTTATAAAGTGTTGTGATGCAGAATTGACAATGCCATTGTTTTTTATACTTTGAGATGATTCTGCAGCCTTCATTATCTGCATACCAACCTCAGGATTATCAAGGGCAAACAAAAGATAATTAACACCAGAAACAGGGAAATGCAGGAGCTACTGAGTGAGCTTTTTCATTTAATGCAGAACATTTGAAAACTGAGAAATGGAATAACTATTCAAAATCATTTTTCCCCATTGCAGAAAACGATTTCAATATTTTCTTTTCTACGTTTTGAATGTCTTTTTTTTTTTTTTGCTATAAAACTATATTGGTGTGTTCAACTTCAGATACATTCAGTAAATGAATGTGTTAAGACAAGTATTTTTTCAAAATACTGAATGTTAATTTTCTGCCTTTTTTTCTTGTCTAGAACAATAGGTAGGTAACTATGGTATACATGCAAATTCTATAGTTTCACTCGCCCATAGCACGTCTGTAAACAAGTTACTTAACTTCTCTATGTTATACCGTACAATGTTGTAGCAGAGCAAAGAAAACTACACAAAGGTGACTGACAAATAAGTTTTATTTTCATATGTTGATACATAAGAGGAAAAAGCATGTGAGATTGGTTATGGCATTTTTACATATACTTTTATATACACTTACGGTAGAACAATAAAACTTTTACTAAATTCTGTTACAGGTCCAAAGCAGCACATATCAATCAGTGAGACTCACTGAAACCATCCTTTTTTTTTTTTTCACAAGAAATCCTGATTATGATTCTGCATTGCACTCTAAAAGGTTTGCCATATATCTAATCATTTCAGAAATTAACCAGTGAAGATCCTCCACAAAGAAAACCTTTTGAATGCAAGGCAAAGAAGCATTGTATCATTAGACTCCTATCTGTGAATGAACATCTTGCTACAAATGATCCAGGCAAAGTCATTTTACAAATGGAAATACAGGACAGTGACATTCATTTTCACACAATTTACAGATGTTGATGGCAGTTCAACTCCCCGCCCTCTACTTACATAAGAAATTCTTATTACAGGGGAATACGATTATTAGCCTATGAGCTATCCAAGAAAGATTCAGTCCTTTACGTTTAAATGGCATGATATATTACCATCCCTTCACTTTTCATGTTTTAGAACTGAAAATACCTGATTAGTAACTGATCCAAAAATTATATGCAAACAATAGAACCTTGCTTCCAGTCCAGAGCTGGCAACACTCTACAAAGGCATGAGGGCTAGTAAATTAAGATTCAAGTTGCAAGTCAACTTGATGAGTCTTGTTCTCTTACGGCAGATATGACGTCAATTACACCTGCAGTGGTACCTTCACTACCAAGTAATTGCTCATTTTAACTTCCATAACCTTTTTCCTCTGGTCCTGACCCAGACTGGACTGTGAAAGGAATCAGGAGATAAGCACGAGCCAGGTTCTTCACTGAGCAAAGGGCCCCTCAGCCATACGCCAGCAGCAAGGGGAGGTTGAGGTCGTTGTCCAGAGCTCTCTCCATATCCTTGGTTTAGTTCCTACAGCCAGACAAGACGAACTATTTAAGTGCCTTTTAGGCAACCGTGTGTTTGAGGGTAAGCTCAATGTGAGTCAACAGTGTGCTCTGGAGGCCCAAAGGGCTTGCAGTATCCTGGGGTGCTCTAAGTACAGTGTAGCTCACTGATCAAAAGATTGCCCTAATACGCTCAACATTGGTGCGGCCTCACCTAGAGTAGTGTGTGCAGCTTTGAGCTCCACAATATAAGAAGGATATAAAAGCATTATAATGTGTCCAAGGGAGGGCAACAAAGGTAGTGAAAGTAATAGAGGGCATGAATTATGAGAAGTGGCTGAGGATACTTGATTTATTCAGATTAGAGAAGAGGTGACGTCCTTGCTGTCTACCATTCCTCATGAGGGGGAGTGGAGAGGGACGAGTTGATATTTTTTTTCCGATGTCTGATGAAGTAATGGCTTAAAGCTGCATTGGGGAAAATTCTTATTGGATATTAGGAAAATGTTCTTTACTGAGAGGTTGATCAAGCACTAGAACAAGCTCTCAAGAGAAGTGGGTGTTCAAGAAATGTTTGAACAATGTCTGTTGGTGTTCAAGAAATCTTTGAACAATGCTCAATATTATGGTTTAATATCTTTTTTGTTGTTGTTGTTAAGGTTTAACTTTTAGGTTACTCCATGTGGAGGCAGGAGTTAGATTCAATGGTCCCCTTGGGTCAATTCCAACTCAGGATACTCTATGAATCTAAGATTTTAATTATCACATCTCTCAGGAACTGAACTGTCATTCCATACCTCTTTAGTTTCTAGATACTTCTGAAAAATAGGGCTCTAAACTCTTCCCACTCTCAGCTGAGAAGCTTAGAAATTTGGGAAAACTTAAGAATCAAGATGCTAAAACTTAAGAATCAAGATGCTGTGGGGACCTGAAAATTAAAATCCCGTTTTTTAAGGACATTGGCTTCAGTTCTGCAAGATTTTTAAACTAAAGTCTTTAAAACTAAAAGATACCATGCCCCTTTGATTTAAAAGAGAATACCACTCCCACATAATTTTATCTATTTAAAGCCTCCTGTTCTTTCTTTAAACTCATCTTCTGTTTAACTCCCCTTCTGCTGAAGGAAAACAAGGCATACTCCCAACTATCTGCCAGCTTACTGCACATATATTTTATAGAGTATAGTAGCTTCTTTATTTACACATACATAGGAAAACATAATATAAGTAGGTGCAACTTGGTTTCCAGGTGACACAGAAGAGAGCAGACCATGCCAGGCAGTGGCAGTGGATAGCTGAAGACTCTGTAATGACCATCATCCCCCCATAAATCCACTCTTGTCTTCTGAAACAGAACTGACCCCTCTTTAGAAAGCCCAGAGGACATACACAAATAGAGTAGATAATGTAGAGCTTCTCCACTACAGAGACATTTCAGTCAAGCCTTGCTTCCACACCTTGTCCTTTGAAATAATAATAACAATAACAAAACCTATTTGCTAATCTTCATATGTATTATGAGACTTTTCTTCTCAAAGGTTTTCTCTAGAGCTGTCCAGCACAATCTTCTGAACATCATTTGAGTGTCTGTGATGTCCATGGGTTTTTTTAAGAGCTTACTCTAGTCTAGGATTTTCAGAAATCTGTAGTAAATAAGGAGGAATACTTAATGCTTAGCAGCTGCAGTGAGCCAAAATAGCACACACTCTTCTTATTTATATACGTTTATAATTTACACTGTATTTAGCATTATATCATTGCTATATAATTGCTTTTTTAAACATTATTTTTTTACCTGGAGATATGTTTTGGAAATGCATGCAGTTCTTTTTGGAATGATGCAGTAGTTAAATGTTAAAAGATGCAGGAATATCTGGTCCTTGGTCTCTGGACAAAACTCCCATCTGTGTCAATGGGAATTTTTTGATTAGCTGTGAACTACCGATAATTATATAATAAAATACGATATTAAAAGGTGTGTTAGCAACTGAGCACTAGTATGATAGCATGTTTGTGCATGTGCAAAAGTTGAAATTTGTTTATCAGAATTTGGAAATAGACGAGACTGCTGGAACTAAGGGACTACTTTTTTTTGCCTAATAGCCCTTACAAGAGAATACAAGACTACCTTTTCAGCCAGTGTGTCCCCGTCACTTGATGTAACCTATGCATTTGGTGAACTGTTAGAGCCATATAGAGATTCACATGCTTTGATCTATGCTACAATTTTAAGTGGGTTAAAGTTCTTTCTGCAGATACACATAGAGCTTCATGATACATACTCAGAAGAGACCTATAAGCATCTTACTGTAACAACTGTCCAGTTTCAAAACTGTAGACCCCACCTGGTAAAGATCTCAGAGCAACAGAGCTTCATCAAAGCAAAAGGAACTTGTGCAAAGAACTGCTTTCAGCCCATACACAAAGGAAAATGAGGTCTGTTTAGGCCTGTGTGCATTGTAAATTTTCTAGAACTCTTGGAAAAAGTCAGGGAAAGGATACTAATACCCTAAAGCAAAAAATAAACAAGTTAAATCTATCAAATGGACTAGGCATATCATATATTGGATACAGGTTGCTTTTTTTCCTTGCAGGTATATTTATGGAAATACTAGATATACCCACAAATTTTTGTCTGAGGACAAATTAATAGTAGACAATAACTGTTTCAGAAAGAACCGTCTTTGCACTACATTGAAACTCAGGGGTCACCTTCTAGTGTCGAACCAAGAAAGAATTCTCTCTTTCAAGGTGGACTAAGTGTGTTAAGGAAGCACCAAATCCTAGCATTACCTTCTAAGCTTCCCCTTCTGTTTACAGTGACCAGAAAAAGGATGAATAGATAGGTGTTTTCAGCACCTCAGAAGTCCAATCTGACACATGCAGAATTCTGACAACACGGAAATGATTGGAGGTTTTGTGCTTTTGAGCCCTAGAGAAGCCGTGAGTGCTGTCGTGGCCAGACACTTGCTACAGGCTATGTTGTGACTGCTTCAGATACCCTGCAGATTCTCCTTTCTATCTTTAGTTTGGAGATCCCTCCTGGAACATGTTTGAAGTATGAGGTTGGCTTCCATATATGGTCCTCCTTGTGCTGTGGTTAACAACTTATGAAAATCAGAAAAAAAGACATTTTTTTCCTTTGATTTTCCTGAATGAGGTTATGCTTCTGGTTCAATGGTAGGAGTTACTGCTTGAATAATTGCAATGTGCCAGATTTACAAAACTGCCTACTCAATGACCATAACTGCCAAATATATGCAGAAGCTGTAGGAACAAAGAAGTGGGTAGATAATCTGCCTGTGTGTGCAATTACAGTAGCAATTGTTCATACACGTTCCATGAATGTAGTTTTATGTATGCAATTATGGAAATCAAAGCCTAAGCTTGTACTGAGAAACGCAGATATCTCCCTAACTGAAAGTGATGCCAGCTCTACTCTCCACCTCCAACTGACTGAAGAGCCTTTAAACCTCTTTTTACTACATTGATTCTTCTAGCTGTCCATACACACTGTGTCTTATAATATTATTCAATTGATCTACAGTTGCAAGGGCCAAAGTGGATCTCCAGAGAGAGGGAGAATAATTGCCCAAATTTATCAGTCATGTCAGATAAATGTCTACAACTCACAGAGAACTCTTGTGAGTGGAGTTGGAGAAAGGAGTAATCTGGAACTCTTTTGAGTGTCTCATTGATGTGAGAATAGACCGAAGAAGCCCTTGTTTGGTGGTCCAATTGTTCAGTGAACACACACTGTCTAAGTTACTGAAGCATATCCATTAATCTGTGTGCTACATGCTGAATAAAGGGATAAAAAATGCTTGATTCAAACCACAAAATGATGTATTTGAGATACAGCTGGGGTTTTTTTGAATCAGCAGTGGTTTGCTAGAACGTATTTTGTGTCCAGAAATTCTCAATCAACACTTTTGTGGGATTCTTTCTTTTGTGTGCATTTAGGCTGCCATGTGAAAGTGAATTTCAAGTCTGCGTAATGTAACTACTAGTTCCGCTCTGAGTCTGTCAAGTATGGAAAGCTATACCTCAACCTTAACTTTGTCTATGAACTTAGAACAAAGCTTAACCATAGAAAAATATAGTTTGCTTGTGTCAGACATAAGTCTAAATATCTTTGACTTATAGAAACTAATTCTGCCACTCATATTTGTGAACTCATTTCAAAAGAATGAAAAACATTAACTCATTTCTCAAGGAAATAGTGAAGAAAAATTTCTATACAGGTAAATGTTTAATTACTCTGTTTGCTAGGGGGAAAAAAGCAAAAAAAAAAACAACACCCTACAGGTCAAATGTCACTTTAGT
>JAUMJM010000011.1:22767500-23077500 GCA_033558235.1 Neomorphus geoffroyi
AATCTACTATGCAAACGGTAAAAGATGCCTATTTAGATACATATGCTATCCTTAGGAAGGGTAAACAGTTCTTTAATTTAATATAGCTGACACTTGAAGATGTGTTTTTCTCTTCTACAAAGATAATTTTTGCATTGAACAAGTAAATGAGAATTCAAGTAGAAAACATCTTGTTAATGGCGACTAATAAAAACTAATATTGCATGCAATATAATGATATTAAACCTTGTAACTGGTACATAAAGCAAGATCATTCCTATTGTTGCTCTGTCAATGAACATCAAATACGCTCGCATATTAAATGTATACTGTCCGACCGGGGATATTGTTAACCCTGTGTGTGGCCGGCTGAACGATTACCGAGTCCCTGCAAGGGAGGCGCGAACGTGACACGCTTTCAACAGCCCGAACGGGCAAACGCCCCTCTCGGCCCTCGTAAACGAAGGCGAGAACCGAGGGGCGTCTCCGCCGACCGGCAGTTCAGGCCGCCCCCGGCAGAGCCCGCAGCGTCCCGCAGCGACCACAACGCCCGCCCAGATCCGCAGCGCCTGACAGCGCTCGCACAGCCCCGCACAGCCCCACACTGCCCCGCAGCGCCCGCACGGCCCCGCACTGCCCCAGAGTGTCCGCACAGCCCGCAGCGCCCCGCACAGCCCCTCAGCGCCCGCACCGCCCGGCAGAGCTCCGCGCAGCCCAACACAGCCCCGTAGTGGTCGCACCGCCTGCACAGCCCCGCAGCGCCCAGCGGAGTCCGCACAGCCCCGCTGCGCCTCCCAGCCCTCGGCAGCACCACGCACAGCCCCGCACAGCATCGCGGTGCCTGAAAAGCCCCTCAGCGCTCGCACCACCTGCACAGCTCCTCACAGCCCCGCAGCGCCCGCAGCGCCTTTCAGAGCTCCGCACAGCCCCGTACAGCCCCGCTCCGCCTCACACCACCCCGCAGTGCCCTCACTGTTCCGCAGCGCCCCGCAGCGCCTCGCACCGCCCCGCACCGCTTCGCACAGCCCAGCACCACCCCGCAGCGCCCCGCCGCCCCCTGGCCGCCATCCCACACGCCCCTCCCGCACACATCTTCCCCTGGCAAAGGCTGGCCGAGTCCCCCAGGCCCTAAGTTTGAGACGCGCGATGCGGACGTGCGCGTGCCGGTGCGGGAGGACGAGGAGGGGAGGCAGACTCTGCTCGCAGAATCTCTTTGCGGGAGGGGAGAGCGGTGAGGATCCACCCGCACCGGCGGGAGAGCTCTGTCAGAGGGTGATCTGAGGAATAAGCAGCTACGGATGCACAAAGCCTCTTAAGATAAACTTTGCGTGAGCCCTGGCACCCTCTCCTGAGCCTTTTATCAGCGGGGCTGTTCGCTCAGGTAAAGCCACCCGGGTTTGCCCACAGTATTTCCCTCTGTTTTAAACGGCTTGATTTCCCAGCACCAGAAGCAAACATCAGCGTCTCTGTAAGAATCAGCTAAGGCTTCCCAGTTGCTGCACACAATTAACCTGCTTGCGAATTTAGCAGTCCTGGGCGCAGTGCTCGCAATTGCATCTGGAAGCGGATGGGTATACCTGCAAGTCCTGAGCATCTTTGCCACATTCAGTGGCGAAATGGGCTGAACACAACAGGACTAAAGCTTAAAGCACTGATCTGAATTTTAACCACAGTGTAGTTAATATTTTTCTCCCTTTATACATTTTTTTCTTTCCCCCAGGGGGAACAGGTTAATTTAAAAAAAAAAAAAAAAAAAATAACCCAGTATTTCAAAGTGTAGATAGTTTATCCCTGCAACTAGTATATACTAAATGCCTTCTTTTTATCTCCTTAGGATGTAAGCAGCGTGTTCAGCCTTTGTATAAGAGTCCAGTTGCTGAATTCACTGGAAACACAAAAGTGGTTGTTGGGGTAATGCATTATTCACTGTTGGCAGCGTATATTTTGCTTTACAAGACTTCTGCTCCTGTTGTTGCTATGTTCTTCCAAATTTAAATCATGTTTGGATTTAGGTTCTCTAAGGTACTTATTTGTGTTCCATGATAAGAAGAGAAATATTTATTGTCATGTTCATTCTCTGAAATTCGTGGAAACAATGAAGATATCTGTGTATTTTAGTGCCTATTTTAATACAGAATTTAAGCACAATTTTTACGTGAGATGGAAATCTGTGTATCTTTAGCCATTTGAGGTGAAGATGTAGTTCAGGTTGTTGGAAACAGGTGAAGTCCAAAGGCCCCAATATCAGAAAATCATTTTTCCACCTTACAGAACATGGGATTAGGATAGGTGAAGATAATTGGTAAAAAGTTGCTGCAAAGCTCTGCTGTGTTTTCAGTTACACTGACAGGGTTTGTCCGTATTAGGCTGATGTTCCTGAAAGCAGCATTTGTTCCCGAATCATTACATACTCATGCAAAATTTTTGGTCTTTATTGTCCAAGTGCAATTTCAGTACTGTGATTCATACACTTTCTCTGCTTGTAAAGCAGTAAAAATCAAACAGCTTTCTAAGCAGAATTTTCCATTGACCTCACTGGAGAATCTACTTAAAAACTGACGGTATCGCATGGCCAATGGAAAGCAGGCTATGCATGAAGAGAGAAATCTGGATAAACTATAGAATATTTTTTTTTTGTAAAAAAAAAAGAATAATCAACACCGAGTTTTGCTCTAATTAAGTGCTAGTTAAACAGTTCCCTGCAAATAACACAATCAAAATATTTTGGACATTTTCTTCAGAAAATAGTCAATGGGAAGTTTTTCTGTTTGGTTGTTTTTTAAATCAATAAAACAGTTTTATTTTTGGTCAAATAATACTCTGGGAATTTCTCCACCAGCTGTTAAGCAGTTTGCTGGAATGATTTCTGTTTCATTCTTCAACCAGCTTGAGGGTTTTCATTCTTGTGGTATTTGGCAGGGCAAATATTTTCAATACTTGCAACTGACCATCTTATTAACTGTGAAAAATTTCACTTGAACAATAAATAGTGTTCTGCCAAAGAATCACAGCAACTTATTCCAAAGTACATTACTCAATCAAAAATCTTGGGCAACATTCATATGACCTTTGCCTGTTTTCAAAATGCGACATTAATGCATTTTTCCTCCTGAATTCTCCATTGAGTAATATGGGTTGATTTTTAAAAGATAACCCAAGAGTTTCAGCAAAACAGTTACTATACTTGGGATAATGATATTCAAAGGGACTCACCTTGCAACCTTTACACACACAAGCGGTTAACTCTTACTTACATAAGGACAACAAGGAGTGCTTGTATGGATAAGGGTTGCAGGGTCAGACTCAAAGGCCCCCAATACGACAAAGCATTTAAGAGTAGGAATTACTTTGGTCTTTTGCCGTATAGAGCTGGATTGCTGAGCTGAGGCCGTAACTGATGTGGTGGTTAATGTTCCTGGAGTTAAAGGGTTTTGTAGGAGTTATGTATTCAATAAAAAATATAAAAAATTAGGAAAGTATTTGGAAAAAGTTTGATATGTGTGAAACAAGGAGGTAGAAATGTATTAAAATGTGAATACAGGATAGTAATTATAGAATCATAGCATCATAGAATGGCTTGGGTTGGAAGGGGCCTTAAAGATCATCCAGTTCCAATCCCCCTGCCATGGGCAGGGACACCTCCCACCAGCCCACGCTGCTCAGGGACCCATCCAACCTGGCCTTGAATACCTTCCGGGCGGGGGCATCCGCAGCTTCCCTGGGCAACCTGTGCCAGTGTCTCACCATCCTCATTCTGAAGAATTTCTTCCTAGTGTCTAATCTAAATCTCCTCTCTTCTAGTTTAAAGGCATTCTCCCTCATTCTATCACTACAAGCTCTTCTAAGAAGTCCCTTCCCTGTTTTCCTGTAGCCCCCTTCAGGTACTGGAAGGCCGCTATGTGTTCCCCCCAAAACCTTTTCTTCTCCAGGCTGAACAAGCCCAACTCTCTCAGCCTGTCCTCATAGCAGAGGTGCTTCAGCCCTCTGGTCATCTTCGTAATAAGGACATTACTTCCAGATCTTTCTGGTAGACTTCTCCAAGATCAAGGAAAGATAACAAAGAGGCTAAGCTTCTTGTACAGCTCATACATACTGGGATTTCTCACAATGAGATTTTTGCCATTGACACCAAGGTTTTTTACAGAAGTTAGTTTGTTTGTCAAAATTTTCTTTAGGAAAGCATCTTAACTTCAGGGGGAAAGTTTCAGGACTGAAGCAGAAAGACCTTTTCATCGTAACACCCTGATGTAGGCAGGTCAATGCAGTCTGATCCACAGGTGGGAAGAGAGGTATCCCAATCATCACTGACTAGTCTGGCGGCACTCTCTTTTTTAATGGGAAAAAAATAATTTTATTTTCATGGGGAGTAGAAACAAGTTTCAAAAACTTTTAAATGCAGAGGAATTCTTATTTTCCTGACAGTCTTGGAAATCTGAAGGAACTTCATACTTACACAAAAGATTCTCAAAAGAGCAAGATTTGGCTCTGGCAAAGTATTTTGCAAATGCTTTCCATTTGAATGCTTGAGTTGTTCTAAATTTAATACATTGGGATATAGGTTTTACCAAATAAAAAAAAATATGAAAAGACAGGGGCATTAATTTGTCCTATATTACAGAAACACAGTTTGCACCATTGGGTCAGTATTTCCATTCCAAATCTGTTGTCCTGGGATATAGAACTTAGCCATTCATTCAGGACTGAAGTGAGGCATAAGAATGTCTCAAATTTGAATGTAGCCATGGATAATTTTTAATTGACAGACTAGTAAAAATGGAAAATCATTTTTGTAGTCTTTCAATTCAAAAGGTAGCTCCTACTCTTTAGGCAGACACCCTAAATGGTTGACAGGCATGCTTGTGGCACCTAAGGAGAAAACCAAATATGAAGTAACTGTTTCATCTTCTGCAGAGATTCGAGACTGACGTATATTCACCATTTTAAAAAAAGTAAGTATTTATACAGTCATTTTTACCATAGGTTTTGGATAAAATTCAGTTGTGGTAGAAGTTACTGCATCTCCTGATGACATCAATAGAGAGATGATTCTGCTCACTGTTCCTTTTATATCTGTGTTTAGGAGCTAGATAAACACATCGTAGTAGTGTTAGGGACATTATTATAAACAACTAAGGGATAAGAAACTTTCATGAGCTGAGTTTTGTTTTGCTATTGCTGGATGGAGAAAACCTGGTCTATGCATGACTAGCTCAAAGTGTATCTGTAATCATGCATCGGAACATAGAAAGAAACTTCTTCCTGGAACACTTATCTGGAAACATGGTAAGCTGCACTGGCTATTGCCATTATTTCCAAAATAATGGATGGGAGAGTGGCTCAGCCTTAGGAAGCCCAGTAGCATCCTCTTGGCATTAGAAGCCCTCCCTTATTACGTTAAGGGCAGAGTTTCTGGGACGCTGGAGAGCTGCCCGGCATGTTTCCTGCTAGGCATCCCTCCACTCTGGGGAAGGTGAAATGCGATCCCCAAGGATGACAGCATTCTTCCAAGTGGATTGCAAAAGCTGACTTGTGTGCTTAAGCCATGAAATGGCTGGAAGCCTTAGAAGGGATGCAAACCAGGGAGTAATAAAAGTCTGGCTAAGCTTCATCTTTAGGCTGTCAGGTAGGAGGGGACCTTCTGGAACTCATGCTCAGAAAAAGGAAGAGACACGGAATGACTGAGTTTTTCCTCTCTTTATTGTGATGTCATGCTGCCAGTGGGTACTGTCTTTCTTGAAGTCAATAGAGTTACAGCCATCTGGCTGAAACACTGTAGGATTTAATTTTTTTTCACATTCACTGGCCCCTAGCTCTTGTAAGCATCAACACCATTTCCTTCTGTTCAGCTATTCATTTCTTATCAAGCTAGGCCAATGCTGGAAATCATGTTAATGCAGATTTTCCTTCTACTCTGATATTATCATTCAAAGTTCCAATCTGATGAAATGCTAATAACTGAACAGACCTTCCACCAAAGACATGCATTCATCTGCATTTTGAGACATAATTCATGGCACTGTACGATATTACCCTTACCACAAAGATGATTCACTGCTATGGGAAATAAAACCGGTGTTTAAAAAAATCTTCCCTGACTTGTTCAGAAGTAACTCCAGGCCCTGAAATTCCTTCGCATCACATACACAAAAGGAATCATTATGTTAATGCTATGACTGCGGGTCCAGGTGAAAGGAGAAAAATGAACCACGTTGTTGGAAAAAGAGTCTAGTGTATAGCACCTGCACAGATGTGAGTCCCACACGTACTAGCACAGAGATAGGCAACTGGGAGAGGAGCACATAATTGGGCACTACAAGACAGACTGGGGAAAAGTGATCTGTGTGCAGCAAGTCCCATGGCAAAGCAAGTTACTGATAGTGATATTATTACTGATTAATGCACTATCAGCTCCTCTACAGATTCCGGCTAATTTCAACGGCACCATCATGAGGCCACAGATCCAAGGAATTCACAGAAACAGCGGTATAACAAGATCCATTGTACTGAGCCCATCAGAAGTGCTTCTCACAGATATCATTTATTTTGCTATTTCAACCTTTTGTCTGCTTTTTCACTGTCAAAATGAAAAAAAGTGAGAAAAAGAAGGAGAGAACTGAAAATGTGCAAAAAGAAAGGAGGGAGGGAAGAAGGTAACCACTCATATTTTTTTTTGTCATTGCTGTTGAAAACAACGGCATTTGGCATCACAAAGAAGCTTTCAGTTGTTATATTATTCACTGTACTTGAAGTCTGCTTCAGTAAAATGTTTCAGATTAAAATGTCAATGTTTATGCTGAACTGGCCCCAGATCTATGGGTTCAGAAGGATTTTTCCATGGGTTCCTGATCTCTACACATTCTTCATTCTGCATGGCTGCATGCCATGCCTCATAAAGGTGAGAATGTGGCATAACCATGCAGACGTAAAACCACAGTTCTTTGTGGTGTATTTTTCAGTTTTGTGTAAGGCCAAACATATGGCCAAATTATGGTTACTTTAACTGGTTCCATGGGCTGGCATAACCTAAGTAAGGGAAATGCACAGAGTTTGGACTTCAAATTAAAATATACATATTTTCAAGCACAGTTTAGGTTCACAGAATCTGCAGTAGTATATTTCACCTATTCAGGAGACTTCAGTGGAAACTTTATATTAAAAAAAAAGCACGAGTTTCAAGCTAGTTCAAAGTCCAATCAGAGAATAACGTATTATGATGGGTAGCAGAGTTGGTAGTGATTTCTGGGTATTAACACCTCATGTAATCATAAAGCATTTGATGAAGTAAACTACTGCTCCTTATACTGCAGAGTACTGCTGCAACTAGCGTCACAAGTAAAGTGAGATGTTATCAGAGCTACAGAACAAAAGCTTGAGTTACTCTTGAGTATTTCTGATGACATAAGTAACCCTTTTTGTGATGAGAAAGAAAAGAAAAAATGCAGTATTTTTAAGTGAACACAATGAGTTTTAAAACTTAGTAATCTGTTACAAATTTGCAATGCTACATTATTTTATAGCCTTTTAAAATACTCATTTTATTAGCAACACCTTAAACTTTATCTTTTTTGAATGAATTGAATCAGTATGAAACAAAATGAGATTTCATATGACACTTTAATTTCTCTTTTTATGTTTGAATCTTCAGTGCTTTTTACTTTTCTTTTCTAGTTTCTAATCAATTTTCCCAATACTTTCCTCAATTTGGGGAATACAACATTAAAATAATTTAATATTTAATTACATTCTAAATCCCTAGTCAAAACTTAACACCCAGTAAATATAATTTAAATAAGGTAATTATTGCTTAAAGGTAATTTTTATGTGTTTCTTCTGAAATTGATGCGGGCATATTTATTCTGGCTTTCAGTGAGAATCTTTTTCAAAGTCACAAAACAATATCTTTTCTTTAAGATTAATCTGTGGTATGAAATGTTAAATAGTTCTCTTTGGTTTAAACGTGTACCCTTTTGAACATCTTTGCTGCAACTGGTCGCCACTGCTGTTTGTCCCAGTGAAAGTATCAAAGGACTGATAAGTGCAAAACAGATGAGGAGTTTTGCTATTACACCTTCTCTGCACCTACATACTATTCTGTATTTTCCTAATTAAACTAAATTCTGCACTCTCTCTGTGAGAGCTCTCCATTCACGCCAAAGCCATCTCCACTATACACACTAGCAGTCCTTGGCTGAGTTCCCTTCCCTGCCCCTCACGCTACCTGAAAATAAGTGCTGTTCTTTTGCATTTCTTCGCATGCCACATACACCACTTCACAAACCCCACTGACCTTCCTTTCTGCTTCTTTTGTCAAACACAGATTTTTCCATCTTTCTTTCACAGTTCACAGGATCTCAAACATTTGCTTCACCAAAATCACTTCTCTGAAATACCCTATCACAAACAGAGGACGACCAGCTTCACTCTTACTCTGCCTTCAACTGTGGTCCTGGAAGAAATGGCTTAGAGATGGAGATTTACATGGAGGGTGAGCATTTACTCCCACTCTTTACCAAAAATTTTTAGCCCAGTGGAGAGGTATTTCAATACCCTTCTTCTGCACCAGCTCCCATGAATCCCAAACATTTGATGGGGGTAGGATCTCACTTTGAGACTACAATACACCTGTATTTTACTCTGAGAAGTGTAAGAATCTGATTACCTTTATGTTCATTCTGTTCAACTTTCATAGTGCTCAATTCATAACGCTGCTGAAGCAAAGAGCAATGAGAGAACCTGCCAGCAGAAGCTTCGCAGTGTTTATCCTCTCTCCATTTTTAGCTGGCCTTGAGTGATAAGAGGTGAATAACTTCTCCTGGCTCACTGGTCACTGGTCACTGCAGATACTGTCCATTGGGAAAAAAGGGGGGAATTTCTTCTAATGCTACCACCTATGTCTATTCTGTAGAAAAAGGCAGCTTTTCTGTGTAATACTGCATAACGACTATTTCAATGAAATATAAAAATCTGCAAACTTCCTAACCCTTGCACAAGCATTTAGTTATGAGGCTTTTACTGCTACTAATAGGAGTTCTTCAACTAAATCTGTACACCTTTCTGTAATAATCTACACAGAAGTAATGTTCTGTAATACTATTCAATCTCTATTTTTATGTCATTCCACAGTCTAATATTTCTCAGTCCATGGCAAATATGCCTTCAGAAAATAGCCTGAGATGGGACAGAATAAGATCCATGATCAAATGAGAATCGCTCACTGAAACAGAATTCTTTCTAGTGAGTTGATAAGCCAGACCATGAGGGTATAAAATGTGCAGGGATGGTTTCTGCCAGGTACAGTCTCTAGTTGGAAGATTTGGCTCTAAAAAACCATGAAGAAAAGAACTCATTCTGTCCACCGAGTGGAGAAAGAAAAGTCAAGATATGTGAAAGAAAATAGAAGCTACCTGTACTGTACTGTACTTTATTTGCAATCAAGACCACCGTTGGATGGCTGTAGTGCAAGCCCCCAAACACACAGAAGGGTGAAATATTCAGCCAAAATCAAGGGGGAGAATTCTGTAGGAAAGAAAAGGCACTGATCTGCATTCTTCCTTCAGTCTCACAGAAGCTGTCTACGTGGTCTGAGACATCAGAGTAAGCTTAAAACCAGCCTAGAGAGCAGCTTTTAATTCCAGGGTGTCCACAAATTTTGCGGTTTCATCTGGGATACAAGAAGCAAGATGACCTGTGTTCTGAAGTAACGGACTGAGGATTTCACAGGCCATTTGCAATTGAGCTTCTGAGAGAAAACCAGAGTGATTTAGTGTAATGTTGCTGATCAGCATAGAGAAAGGACAAGACTGTCACAGGGAAACACACAGGTTTGGTACAGTCTGTTGAGGTGAGATATAACAGCAGCCACCAACAGGTCCACCTAGGAGGAGTTCAGCATCCCAGTAGCACTGGTAGATGTGGAGCGGCTGCCGGTGTCATGTGTCATTGCTGAAGCCGCAGAGCTGGAAAACCCTTTCTACCCATTTTCCACTTATACTGAGGCTTCCTATGACTGGGTGAAACACAGGTAAAAATAGTTAATAGATTACAAGAAACTTCTAAATCAGACAACTGGCTTTTGCTGTAAGTTGAATGACTTATAAGAGCTGACCCAATCTGAGGAGGTAAAGGAAGAGTCGCCACTTTTTACCAACTCATGGAACAGCAGATATGGAATTAGTGCAATAAAATTAAACAGTCTTAAAGTACAGTAAATGCTAATCAACAAACCTTTGTGGAAATTGGATCTTGGTAGCTTGATTTGATGTACTTATAAGTTTGATTGAGAACACTAATAATTTCTATAGATGTAAGCTCAAATAAGATATATGGTTTATCTCCACACTGTCCTGAGACATTCTAAAGTTACAAGCAAAGGTCTAGATGTAAAAAAATAATAATACTAAACCCAAAATTATGGTAAACCTTGCAGGTCATTGTAGGTCACTGGTACAAAATAGTAAACTATATTGCTTAGTTGTTCAGATAAATAAAAGTATGTTTGGAAATGGCTGAAAATGAAGTCATACACACAAGAAAAATGCAGATCATACTTAGAGAAAGAACAACCTCTCCAGGACAAAAAATCACTATGAAGATTGGCCTCCTATTATATCTGCATCTTGGAGCTCTCAGGCTGCTATATTTTCTTTTACAGGGTTAAGAAAATCATCATTTATGTATGTTGTAACTTAAGAAGCAGAAGAAGAGAAGTCAGGTAGGTTTTTCTATGTCACAATTATTTAAATATTTGTCCAGTTCAGCTTTCTAAAATTAATGAAATCCATTGAAAAGTTATAGAGGTTTTAGGGAAAAGCTTGGAAAATGAGACTGAAAAATGCATCTTCCACTGCAAGATTCAAGAGACTTGGTCTACTTAATTTATCAAAAGATAACTTAATCAGAGTCCTTAAATGACTACATGGGAAACAGAAATTTCATAATAAGACAGCTCTTCAAGCAAGCTAACAAAAGTATAATAAGATCCAATCACTGGAAATTGAAGCTTGACAAAATTAGGCTAAAAATTAGGTGCATTTTTTTGACAGTGAGGGTAATGAACCATTAGAACAATGTACCAAAGACTTCTATGGATTCTTTGAGGAATTTTTCAATAATGCATTTTTTAAGGATTTGCTCAAACGGGTTTTATTTCAGAGAAATTCATCAGCTTTTTTTAAACAGGAGATCAGACTGTGTGTTCAAACTGTTCCCCATGAGCTCTACACTCTGTAAAACTCATGATAAAGTACCTAGTGGCCAAATGTTTGAACATTAAAAATAATGGAGGACTGGCAATGATAGCTGCAGATTGTGCATGATCTTTCTGGCTCAGATAAATTCAAATGAAACAGTTCAATAGGCAGCTATGAAGTAGCTGCCCCAAATTACTTGCTATACAATAAAATAGGTAAACTAGGCAGTTTTTCATGATCTGATTGCCATGAGTAGTGGATATACTGAAAGCAGACAAACAAACTGGATAAAAGCTTCTTCTTTGACAGCAAAATCTAGTGTGGAAGTTCAACTGGTGGATGTGGTGTACCTGGACTTCAGCAAGGCCTTTGACACCGTCTCCCATAGTAGACTACTGGACAAGCTGGCAGCCCGTGGTATGGACGGGAATGTTTTGTGCTGGGTTAGGAATTGGTTGGATGGCTGAGCCCAAAGGGTGGTAGTGAATGGTATCCCATCCAGCTGGCGGCCGGTCACTAGTGGTGTCCCCCAGGGTTCGGTGCTGGGCCCGGTCCTGTTTAATATCTTTATTGATGATCTGGATGAGGGGATCGAGTCCTTCATCAGCAAGTTGGCAGATGACACCAAGCTGGGAGGAAGTGTTGATCTGCTGGAGGATAGGAGGGCACTACAGAGGGACCTTGACAGGCTGGAGAGATGGGCTAACTCCAATAGCATGAGGTTTAACAAGTCCAAATGCCGGGTCCTACACTTTGGACACAACAACCCCATGCAGAGCTATAGACTGGGTGCAGAGTGGCTGGAGAGCAGTCAGGCGGAAAGGGACTTGGGAGTGCTGGTGGACAGGAAACTCAACATGAGCCAGCAGTGCGCTCAAGTGGGAAAGAAGGCCAGTGGTATCTTGGCCTGCATCAGGAATAGTGTGGCCAGCAGGACTGGAGAGGTCATCATCCCCTTATACTCGGCACTGGTCAGGCCCCACCTTGAGTACTGTGTCCAGTTCTGGGTCCCTCAGTTTAAGAAGGATGTTGAGATGCTGGAGTGTGTCCAGAGGAGAGCGACGAGGATGGTGAAGGGGCTGGAGCACAAGCCCTGTGAGGAGCGACTGAGGGAGCTGGGGTTGTTTAGCCTGGAGAAGAGGAGGCTCAGGGGAGACCTTACAGCTCCCTACAACTACCTAAAGGGAGGTTGTAGTGAGGCAGGAGTTGGACTCTTCTCTCAGGCGACCGGCGACAGAACGAGAGGACATGGTCTCAAGCTTCGCCAGGGGAGGTTTAGGATTGACATTAGGAAGAAATTCTTCACTGAGAGGGTAATTGTTCATTGGAATGCGCTGCCTAGGGAGGTGGTCGAGTCACCATCCCTGGAGGTGTTCAAAGAGAATTTGGATGAGGCACTTAGTGACATGGTGTAGTTGACAAGTAGGTGTAGGTGTAGGTGTTGGGTCATAGGTTGGACTCGATGATCTCAAAGGTCTTTTCCAACCTTACAATACTGTCATACTGTGATACTGTGATATCTGTGTGATTTTGCTCTGGGCCTAGGGAATACTATGAGATGTTTCTTAACTAAAGGACTCTTCACAATTATACAGGAGCCCAGGCTGTTAATATTCTGAATCTTCAAGAGAATTATGTTATATTGCCTAATGGTAAAACCTAGATTTCTATTGGTGAAGCCAGATAAGCTCAAAAATAACATTTAGTTGCTCAAAAGCACACTTTGGGCAAATTCAGGCAATTAAGAGAGTAACCTCCAAAACGTCTCCACCTAACTGGTATAAGAGTCGAGAAGCTGCAGATGCCCACACTTTCATTCAAGAAATAGTCATTAAGTATAAGGAATCCTGATAGGTTCAAGAGCACAGCCATCCTGGGATGGAGCATGGCAGCAAAGTAACTGTCCCACCTTTAAGGCCATTTGTGTTCAAGAATCTTCTCTGAAGTTTATACTTTGGTTTGCAGTAACCAGTCCAGTCTTTCAGTTATAAGTGACAGACGTTCAATTCTTTGGAAAAACAAATAGTCTTTGTACAATAGCCTAGTTGTTAGAGCAGCCATCTAAGAGGTAGGTAACCTGAGACAAATTATCTGTTTCAAGGCAACAGCTTGCACAGCTTCTCAAACCAGGCACCACCAAGTATGTCGGCATCGCACACTGCAGTGGCACGGCGAGAAATCCAGCCCAGGTCTGCGTGACCTATGGCACACAAAGGGGAGTCCAAGAGCTATGCCAGTGAGGTGCTCCATAGAGGCTAGTACAGTGATATCTTGGCAGGGCTTGTTAGCCCGGGCAGAACAAGTTAACATGGCCACGCTGTTTCTGGTATTTGACCTAGCTTTGTGCACAGACCCATTGTGCCTAGCTCTCTTCAGATCTGTGTGAGCTGTCCAATAGTGCCTAAAGCAGCATTGCTAGGAACTGTCATAAGGGGTTTCTTCTGCGGTTTTAGGGATGCTGGAGGATTCATAAGGAAGCACATGTAAGTGTAAGTCTATTAGGAAGGTTGAAAAACTGTCTTTCATATGGACTGGAAATATCTGGAATGGTCTTGATTAGCACTAAAAAAAATTACACTATGCCAAACAAAAACGCCTTATTTTCATGACAGGGAATTTGCTTCTACCTTGGGAGAGCAGTATTTGAAAACAGCTTGAGATCCTGAAATACAGGTAATCTATTTCAGAATCTACAGCCCTCAAATTAGGCCTGGCAGATAACCATGAAATCTTAACTTTATGCAATACTCAATGGATAAACAGCATGGTAATCAGAGGACTAGGCTGCCACATAAAGCATCCCATTTTGATGAAAATGTCTGTTGCTGCGCTCTGTACTGACTGTAATTTCCTAAAGGCTGGAGTTTTCATGCCAGATAGATCATGTTGTTATAGTGCAGTTGGAAGGGGATAAAGTCCTGAGCTGCCAAGGCCACGTCATCATCCAATTGCTCAGCCATCTACTAATAGTTTGGTGGCTATGACAAACCCAGGTGTGTTCCTAAATATAGTAGTGATCTAACAACTTGTGACCATGTTTTTTCAATCAGAGAAGACCAAAAGGAACATTTTACTGAAAAACATGATAAATGTGAAGAAGTAACAAAAATAATGCAATTTAAAAATGTTGAAAACTATGTGCAAGAATTAGTTTACTTCCTTGCCTGTTTAGGATGTGGCATTTTTAGTGCTGTAGAACAGTGATATTGCACTCTTAAAAGGGGAAGCCTAGAATGATATATACAGCTACTTGAAGGATTTGAACATGCAAGGAGAAATGAACTATGACTTCTCTCACAAACCAAAGTGAAAACAGAATCTCTCTCCTAATGGTTGTTAAAAGTGCAGCTGCCTCACTTAATTGCTTAAAACCAGCCAAGTCTGGAGCTATAGGGTTCATCCTTCATTTGACAACATAACCGACAAGTTGCCTTATGGCAATTACTTCTGTTGTGTCCAGACCTTTCCTCAAAATAGAGGGGATGCTTTCCACATTCCCATGACTTGAGAATAGCTTCTTTAGCACCTTCCAGGACCCTGTCCATGAGGACACATATAGCAGTGGTCACACACAGGAGAACTTTCCAAAGTGCATCTCACTTTGGGAAGGGGTGTTGTGGCGTAGAGCAACCAAGTCTGCCGGCTAAATAACCTCCCCTGTCAGCAGTTTCATTAATCATTGTGGCCCATCCAGAAGCCTGCTGAAGTCAGTGGAAACCCTCTTCATGACATCACAGTGTTTTGGGATTGTATTACTGAATCACTCTAATGTCCTAAGCTGTCCTTGGAAGAAGTTTGATGCTGTTTTATCAGATTATCTGTTTTACTTTTTCTTGGAAAAAAATTAAATGTAACCTTTACTGTGTTCCGTAAGCTCCTTATATGAAATATGATTCAAAACATTTGATTCTTCAGCAAAGGAAATGTGATTATAAAATACCACAAAACAGCTTCTGCGTGCCTTTTTAAAATGAAATTTATAACATTTTTATATTTATTTCAAGTTTGCTCCTCAAAATTACACATACTTTCCTCTAAAAATTACCATTATTATTTGGCTATTCTTTTATTCCAAAATTATTGACTCAGTTTCTGGTTAGAACATCTTTGCTGGAATGAAATGATCTGTCAGCACACTGTACCTTTTTATGCTTCCAATATTAACTAACCATTCAGGGTGTGATCTTGTTGAAATCGGAGGATTTTCTGTTATACGGGAGTGGAAATATTTAGCTTCTCTCTCACCTCTCAGAAAACAAACCACATCCTGGAAAAAGAAATGTTTTACACAGATTTTATACATGATAAGAAATCCATTCCACAAGTGGAGTAAGACCTTTAAAAGACCTTTATCTACCTCACAGAATAAATTTGCTATGCCTTACAAACCATTATGTGAACTCTTCCTCTTGGTGCATGCAGATGCAACTCCCTCTCCTAAGTGCCAACACCATAATTTCCATTTCAATGATGAAATTGGGTGTAATGCACTTGCATATGATTGCACACTAGATAGTAAAAATTTAACATTTATTTAACTTCTTCTAATAATCTTTTCAAAACCTAATAAATCTGTGTAGCTTGAAACATCTGTTTGCTCTGGAAGATCATTCAGTAGGGTTGGGCATCCTGCTGGTGGGGCTGCTGAGACTTTAAAGAATGTGGTTTTTACTCGGAGTGCATGTTACAAGAGGGCTATTATTTAGGAAACCTTTGGTTTGCGTAGTTTGCAAACACAGGATATTGAGAAACTGAGCTTTATGCATGCAAACAGTTTCTCTAGCAGTTTTTTTGAAACACTTTGTTAACAGAGTGTGTCAGAGATGCTTGAAAGGTGGTACCCTATTAGCAATGTAATATAGAAAAACCCACACAAACTTTCTTTCCCACTATGTCTGAATGGGGTTTCCAACAGTTCTGACTCAGAGGTATCTTGCCTGGTGCAAATGGTTCTACAGAGACAGCCCTTAACACACAAATGACATGCATCCCCAGGGATCTTCTATTGACGAGCACTGGCCAGGGCAGACACCAGTTTCATTTATTTCATTTATCTCATTTATTTCACTCGTAGCCCTCTGCCCTAAAGCAACCCTGAAGTGCTCCCTTCTTCCTATTACTCCAGTGTGGTGATGAAATACAGGATGATGCAGGAGCTACTAATGCTAACTCATGCCAGCAAAGTGATTCCATAACAAAAATCCTTCACTGGCCAACCACTCACACTACAAAGCCCTTTTGTTAACCAGTTTTGTTAACATAAGGCTGGAAGTTTACATATTTGTGGAGTTCCTATGTGTATTCACAGAAAGGAAACAAATTAAATAGGCAATTTTTAATTTTGGTCATTTTATAAAATTTTGTGTACTGTTTCTCAGAAAACTCAACAAAGAAGAACACATTCACTAACATGGAGGTAATTCCCCAAGCTTGTTGTTCCATATTCCTTGGTCAAAACCAGTACTGGAAAATTTGTTAAATGCTTAAGTAAATTTAAATAGTTTTGTCAAATATTTGTGTTACAGGGCACTCTTTCTATGTGTTTTTAATATGTAAGGATTATATTTTGATCATTTCACTGAGAGATTTGGGACCTCCTTAATTTCTCGGTAACTTGGTGTTATTTCATTTTTAAGTGTTGGGTCCAAGAAAACTTCATGTGACTTTCAGAAATCTCTGAGTTAAAGGACAACCTAGTATGTCTGAAATTGAAAGGTGGTAATTAAGATACATCTGAAGAGTTTAGAAAATATAGGTTTGGATCATAGTATTACAAAGATTAAATAATGTAATAAATTTATTAATTACAAAAGCTGTGATTCTCCCATTTTGCTAAGGATACTGACAAAACTTGTGATGTAGGGAAAGAACATGTTACCAAGACAACTTACTGGATGTCTGATAGAGCCTAACTTCACTGCTTGTGCACTGTGGCAGTGGAGGGAGTTAGAGTGGGTTTGGAGCCGCCCTAAGTTTTAGCAGGGCCAATCAAACAAGACAGAAACATGCAGCTTCCTCTACATCTCCTTGGTTTCCACTGTGTCCCAGGGCACTTGAGAAATAGGGAAAGGTGAGATTTAAAATAGTAATGGGAACAAACAAAAATTAATCCTTAGGATAACAATGAAAATATACAATGGATTTTCCCAGCAGAATGTGTACTACCACCTCCGCAGAAATGTATTACCAGGTGATATTTATCTGGACCGTTCATTGAAGTAGTGCCTAGAGGAAGGCAAATGGTTACACATAATGACAATCAATATTTCAATGTTTTCAAAAATATATATCCTAAACCAGTTCCACAGTATCAGTAGGAAAACAAGAATAATCCCTTTTCAGAGTCAGTGGAACGGTAGCAGATTGCTTCTCAAAACAGATGACTTTCAAGCTGTTCTCATCAGTTTAATTCCAATTATTAATGTGGCTGATTGATATGATTTTTCTCACTGGTTTATATTGGTGCATATCTTGAATGTGTATGTTTGAGAAATTTCATTTCCTTAAGATACTGTGAGCCTGTTGCTTTTATCTTATACCAAGTGGATCAATAGTTGCACTGAATAAAGCTTGTGTGAGAAGAGAATCAACCCTGATTTTCAACAGCACTCATAGCTTTAGACACACTGGCTGCAGGAAATCTGCCTGCCTGACTCTTCAGTTCTAGCCTCTAATATACTCTCTCCGCTGGCACCATGACAATTTTCTGAAGTAGACCTCCTGAGATCTTGGGTCATGAGACTTATTTCACTTTGTATGATTAGTCTTAGATTCAGATTGTTTCTCAGGTGTATCACCTTCTTCCTCTGAGGAACAGTGAGCTACCAGGGCAGCTGAATCACTCCCCACTACAGTGAAGCCCACCAAAAAGGCTCTCCTGATGTGTGTCCACCTATTTAAGCAATTAAGGAATGTTGTGAGGAACAGGCTTTCTTAGATTATTTCTGTTTGGGAATAAAATGATAAAGCATTTTTTCCTTGTGTTATTTCCAATTGGAAATACCATGAGGAAGCATGTTTTTCATTATATTTCCTATTTGTTCAAGTGCATTCCCATGCCAAGGGAACAGCTGAATCAAAAGGCAAGCAATGCCTCATAGTTTTGATGCAAGCAAATGGCAAGTGAGAGCCAATTACTTCTCTCTTTTCTTTAACTTTTTTTCCCCAAAAAATTGTTGAAAAGTTTTGATGCAAAATAAAAACAGAATTATGGGTTGGGAAGTCTCCACAAAGCCTTACTCATCTTTTCTGACAAGAAACTGCAAGGTAATTTATGTTAGTAGGAACCCTGTGTGCTTTCTGCTGTTAGCTAACAGAATTCAGTGAAATTGAGATGCCAGTCTCTGGCTGAGGCTGACTGTAACTCATCCTGTCCTCATGCATTTGCTGGAAGACTGAATACAATGCAGTGCTATTTCACTTTATCTTTATTCTCATCTCAACGAAAACTTTTTCCTTGTGTAATATCACAGTGTGTAGAGCAAAGCTCTTTTATCTTGCACCAAGGGAAATACAAGTCTGCAAGCATGATTTTACCACAGGGCAGAGAAGGGAAAAGGGGTCTCTGTTCACTCCCTGATATTACCTGTGATGGATGCAGCCTGGGCTCCCTCCTCATGCCTGAGTCCTGCTCTGCCTTCTGGGATTGCAACTGTGTGGCACCATTATTTCTTTCTTTTAGCTTCTTGGTTCTCAGGCAATGAAGCTCATTGCGGTGAACTTCATACTCCTTACCAGGCAGTCCCATGTATATTGTTTAAATCTCATTGAAATCTTAAAAAAACATATTTACGTGAGATGTACACAGTTCATGGACCTCTCTTTGTTCAGTTAACCTTTGCTATGGGTAGTAACATCACTGAGCTTAATTCGTCAACGTGGTTCATGTCACAACATGACACTACAGGAGCCCACGCCTATCCCACTTCTCAGCCTCAGAGCAAGAGGCACTACTTGGTCTGCAAAGCCAGTGGTCTCAGCCAGGACTGATGATAACAGAGGTAATCAGCTCTGCAGGAAAGTAGTGCTTACACCTTGTTTTAGGAAGGTCATTAAATTATTTCTATGTCATAGGATTTTACTTGTATGTCTTTTTATACTAATGTTTGTTGCCTTTAATGGGCTTTTTTCCATTTTTTCTTTCTCAGGTTTCCCAGTGATGGATAGAGTAAGGTTAGTAAACAGGTAGAATGAAGAGTTCTTATCCATATTTTATTTTCAGTAGTTAGACAGCAAACTTTTCTTTTACCTAGATGATTTATCTGGACGGTATTTTAACATTGATCACTTTTTCTTGCATCAAGATTGTGGTCTGAAAAAAACAGTTTTACAAAACGGTGAGTAACTTACAGAAGGGGAAATTGAGGCAAAGAGAGATGTATTTTGTAATTAATTTAACTGATATACAAACCCTTAAATTCTGTCTGATTTAATCAGAGTTCAGAAGTGATTTTTTTACAAAGAAACCAAGAGACACCAGATTTCTCTGTATTCTACCCTGAGTAATTTTTTAATTAAAGAGGAATGTTACAATATTGAATGATAAGATGCCAGGGGTAACTCTGGTTTCAATAACAATCTGTGCAAGTTTTACAAAAATAGAGCACTGAATACTTTGGCTCTTTTATGTATTTTTATGGTTAAAAGTGCGTACCAATAATCCTTTTTATTGCGTTTTAGGATCCTGATGTGGAAAAAAAGCAAAGCAAAGAGTAAAAGTAACTTGTCACTTAGTAATTCATGTGGAAAGAGACCTAGCCTACAAGAGGACATTGTCAGCTGAATGAAAGAGATTAAATTGATAAGAAAGAATAGAGTTCTGCTTCCTTCATTGTCTTGGAAAATACATTTGTTAGGCAGCTTTCCAACACAGAAAAGAGAATAAGACACTTCCTAGGACAGAAAGATTAGTAGTTGAAATAGAAGTCTTTCATGATAAACAAACCACATCTTTTTTACACTTTTAGGATTTGAGAATTGCTCGCCAATTACACTTCCCTTTTATCAAGATGTGAACATGTCTGCAATGGTACCTTAAAGAAGATCTAATTTTTAACACAATGCTTTTCCTTTAGTTGCTTTAATGTTTGTTAGCCACTCAGATTTTGGTTGTAGATGCTGAGTCTCACTCAGTGGCAGATGTGTTTTCTTAGGCAGCCCCATATTTCTGTGACAAGTTATTGGTAACATTCTGCTCCATATAAAACCATGATGTAAGCAGCTACTGCTGAGAACATGACATGAAATTAATCAGCCAATTTTTGTCAATTTAAATGAGATAAGCTCAATTTCTTGATTAAAGACTCCAAACATCATCAAGTCGATGAACTTTCAAATACTTAAGGGACAGCAGTTTATGAAAAGCAGTTTTCAATACAGGCCTTAGTATAAAAGAACCACTTGGTTAACAATAATTAAATATAGGGAGAAAGGATCACAATAAACCAAGCCATTGTTTCTTCAAAGAAATTGTTTAATGGAAAAAGCCATTATCAGTTAAATAACTCTGTGATAATATGACAGTGGGTCAATGTGAATTTACAGCTGTTCTGAGTTCCCACAGATTTTCTCCTGTTTAAAAGCTTGAACAAAAGCCAACCCTTTCTGACTGTAACATGCTTCAAATAAGGTCTCATATATTCAAACAATGCATTTTATATAATAATCCATCTCAAGATAATTCATGCATATATCTGTATATACACATCATAAGATATCTTTAAGTCTTCACTTTGTATATTAGCATCTGTTAACCACCCAGCTCTGACCTTGCTGGCAACAGAAGCCACTCAGTCATATCTGGTATGGCTTCTCCTACTTTCTGTGTGGTTGAATATCTTCATTTGGGCTTTCAAAGGCCTATTAATTTATCATGGAATCAATAACACCCAGAAATGCAGATGTGAGATTGTGTAGACACAACTGTAAATTGCTTTGAAAATGTCCTTGAAAATTTGACTGTTCAAGTCAGTAAACCAGCTTGTAAAATATCTTCAGTGGAGGTACTTTAGTAAAATTCATTTTAAAGCAAACAAGGTTTAGCTAGTTAAGCATAGTTTTATGCTGAGAAAATAAGTACAGTATCAGTTCGCCTCAAATCTGTAAATGAAACTGAAGCCTCATACATTTTCTTGTAGTTACAGGAAACAGTAGTACAGTTCTGCTTCTAAGCAATTGGACACATTAGACACATTAGATTGGAAAAAATGGTTTTTGCACTGGAGGACGATATCAGCTTATGCAGATATCCTTTCTCCTCATTCTCTATGTTATTGTGCTATATAAAATATTTTCAAACATATTCCAAAGAATTCCTCTAGATTATGAGGTTTCTATTCCATATGCCCTGTACATTCGGAATAAACTAAGGCAAAGTGGTGAAATTCAAGTGCGTTTTGGAAGGATGAAGTCCATCTCCCCAAAGGACCTGGGTTTCTTGCACATTTAGTATAGTGATGTCCATTGGCCGGATGTTGTTCACAGTCATAAAAAACTAGGAGCTTACAAGTAATCATCTCTGCCCATTTCTTTCTAGAAAATTAGGGCAGATTCAAGGGCTGTCAATTTTAATTCCAAAAAAGACCTGATTCTGCCGTTGTGTCCATGTCCACAAAGACAATCAGATGCCTAGCACAGAATTCAATTTGATATTAATAACAGTTCTAGCACATTTCCTGTTAAAAATACTATGGGAAAATATGGTCTGTTTATTAAAATATTTGGACAAAAATTGTACTTTTTGGAAAAAGCCAAAAGTTTCTTGTGAAAAATTTAGTCACTTCTAGGAAAGAGTTTTCATTTCCTTGATCATTTATCCCTGAAAATGATAAGTGTTTCCATAAAATAAAATGATAAAATGGCAGTCGCATCCTAAAGCTCCTGTAAAGACGTCATGTTTCTCCCAAAGGCAGGTGCATGCATTGAACTCATTATCTTCACTGTAAATTCATGTTTTATTTGAGTTTTCTTGTTTTTATGGAATTTTAATATTTTGTTTAATTTTTAATTTAATTTAACACTTCATCAAAATGTTGTGCTTACAATATTGGAGCTCATATTGCACTGACATTCCAAACATATGTAATTCATTAAAAGAGTACAGTTAGTTAAACTACTCTTATTGATGGCATCAAAATAATTATAATCACTTGCTTGATGTGTGAGACAATATTAGCAGGCTGTTGACCTTTTAAAATCTGCCAGTAGGGACAGCTGAAAGCTTTTCAGAAAAGAAAAAAAAAAAAAAAAAAAAAAAAAGAAATAACCATTTACTGCATTTCAGAAAGCTAACGAAATCCAGAGTTCCAGAGTCTGACCTTCCTGGTGCATGTCATGGCCAAAATTACATCCTCATGGTATACTAAGGGTGCTTTGTGTAGCATAAATCAGAACAAAATTAGGTTTATTAGAGTTCACTTTGTTTAATAGTTGAGAATCAAGTTTAAACGAGATGAGCAAGGTCTAGTGTGTATCTATGCATGCTGCTGTGTACCTAGGTAACTTTATTTAATCAGTATATGGTGAATGGTATATATGGTGATTACACCACCATTTATGCTGTCAGCTGCAGGACTGCCATCCCAGTGACACCAAGCTCCCAGCAATTTTTGTGCCAGATTGCCACTGAATTCCATGCTGATCAAAGCTGACTAAGTTTCTCCTCCTGGGTGTCTTCACAGTGCAGCCTCCAGCACAGCGAGGCCCCGCAGCGGCTGCCTGGCCTCCCTGGAACCCCCAACCCCCCTGCACATGTACCCAGCAGCTCTTCCTGGCTCAGACCCCAGCGCCAGTGCTCCCAGCCTTGTTGCATAAAATGCAACAAAAAAAATATCAGCCCCCAAGAACTCCACTCAAACCCTCCTTTTTTTTTAAAAAAATATTGTATTTGAGAATGTTTTACAGATATTCTTAATAGCCTTAAATAAGATTATAAGGATTTGTACTGCTCTAAGCTAAAAATGACACCTGTCCCTTGTGGTGGGGTTTTCTTTACATAATTTTAAAGATATAAAGGGCTGATGTCCATACCTGGACAAACGACCTGAGAATTTCTTTGTCATTAATGGAAAGAAACAAGTATCTTTAGAGCACACTTCACCTTTTTTTTTCAGCAAATCTTTTCTTTTAAACCTATTTGAAGAATGTAAAGACTAGAATCTGGACTTTGGCAGGGTAGACCTGCAGTATCCCTTGCAAGTCAGTTTTTGAGTAAATAAAGACACATTAAAGTTAAGGGTTAACCTTCAGAAGGCACTGCTGGAACACCAGAATTCTGAATAGTGAACAACAGGTAGTTCAAGCTTGCACAGTCAAAAATTGAGGTGATCTGACTTAGAAACAGCTTTCTGAAATGTGCTCAACTTCTGTATGCCTCATTTTTGTAATGCATAGAATAATACTTATCTCACATGGAGTAAATTATGTGCTTGATAAAACACAATGCATCAGTGGCAAAGATGGAGATAGAATCCTGGACTGCACACTTGTGCTTTAAACACTAATTGTGCTCCCTTTCCTTTCTAAGTTCAAGCTCTGACTTTAACCATTATTACCTTGAGTTTTATTGTAGTTTTTCTCTACCACTGAAGAGCAGATTGTTTCAAAAGTACCTTTTATTTGAACTAAATTGACTCTCAAAAAGAACTTAAACTTGCTCAGTATATTTTGTTTCCATTTGCATCTGGCTCTCACACTTGTTTCAACACACTTCTAGCCACAGTCAGACAGGAAAGAAGAAGATACAGCTTTCTTGGCTTCTGTAAAGATATTTTATTACTATCTTGATAGTATCTAGATAGGAGACGACTCTGATTCAGGTATTTAGAGATTTAGTGTACATCTATTTTACTGGAATTTGTAGGCACATCGTGGCCTGATTTGCTAATGGGGACATAGGAATAGATTCTATCTTAAATTCTACTGCCATCTCTGTTACTAACCTAACAGGTGACCCTGGGTAATCCCTTTCAGTTCTCTTATTAGTTTTTCTGTATTTCGTCTCTTTTGTTTATTAATCCGTAATTCTTCAGAAAAATATGCTCAAATTTAGTTTACTCCTTGGTCTTATTCCATTTTTAAAAGTTCACAGTCTGAACAAGTACCATGGTAGGGCATGGATAGGCTCTTTGTAGGTGTTTATATTGAGTGTAGCACAGTAGGAGCCTAATCTTGGCAGGAGAATTTATATACTGCCATCATACTGATGCTATAAAATTACCAACAGGCATAAACTGCTACAAACTGGAAGATTTTTACTGATTTTCTATTGTCTCATATACCAAAGTGGGGTTTCATCCTGTAGTAAGGCATTGTAGTTGGTTTTATCCATATCGGCACAGCTGAAAATGAGTGCATAAAGCTGTGAAGCCCTAAATACTCTTGTTTGGTTTATAATATCTCAGCATTCACAATGAACTCTTTAAACTCCCATCTTTGCCTTTGCAAAATATGGGGGGTTTTCTGCATCTATGGCAACATTTATACCACTTCTTTTGTAGAGTTACACTGCTACCACCAATGAAGAAGTTAAGCAAGAATGTTTTTTCATGATAAAAAATGTATGTTTATTGTATACTGTGCCAAATATAATCCCCTGCCAGTGTAAATTGTCTGCCATTGTAAATCCTGACTGTCATCAAGAGTTTCTTCAAGGCCTGATTCTAGGAATAAGCAAGTATGCAGTTACATATGGCAGCAAGGTGATTGCACTACAGAAATAACTAAAGGTCTGTCGTCGTCTTTGCTCGACTGTGAAGTGTCTCTAGCTGTCACCTCCATGGGGAAAGGGATCTGAGAGATGACAAGTGTTCACATAGTAGTCTTTCCCAGCAGCAGACATTGCTTTTCCTGTCTTTACCTTTCCTTCTGCAGCCACATGAGCAGCATAGGGAGCTTGCTGGAATGCACCCTAGCTTTGCATCGCCCATACTGTAGCATGTTCCAACTGCATGGCGCTGGCCCGGTCCCAGTCCTGGGCACCTTAATGATCAGCTTAAAAATTAAGTTTACCTACTTACTGAGGTAATGTTTGAAGCTAATTTAAATTTTTTTGCTACAGAGATTACATACGGAAACATGATTCTTTAACAAATGAAAAAGGCAAAACAATAGAGAAGTGGCTGTATGAAAGGTTTTTGCGGCTGGAAAGTCAACAAAGGAAAAATAAAAAGCTATCTAAGACATCAATATTTTGAAAAGAATATTTCGATCACATGAAATTACCCCTTTTTTGGATATATACTAGCATTATTCTAAATCCCAATATGTAAGAAAAACAAGGAGTAGTTCTTATACTAAATTCCTGACTTGTATGGTTTATTATTTTCTTTCCAGTATCAGTATTTTGGAAGTTGCCTCACTTCCCCTTCCACACACTCACACAGTGCTGACTGATGCTAATAAAAGTCGCATATACATGTGCAGATTAGAACTCAGTTATCTAAAGAGTTCAATTTGAGCATGAAATACAGGCAGAGCAAATATGGGATACATTAGGGATTTTGAGACTTTGTTAGGGGTATTGGGATTTTGTTAAATGATAGGCAAGGAAATCTTCTAGCTATCACAAAGTGATGTCAGAATGATATTGCTGTGAACTGGGAACACAGTAGGATTTTCTTACAGGTTGTCAGAGGAGGATGGGGGGAAGGGCTGCTCCCTGTGGTATACATTCATTTATTGACTACAGTCACGGTTATTTGCTTCAGCCAGCATGATCTGAAATGCATGTATAAAAGCATATAGGTATTGGAATTTTCAACCTAAATCAGAATCCTAATTAACTGTAAATCGTAAAGCCAGTAGCCTGAGGTATATTAAAATGAGAACTTTGTACATGAAAGGCTGCACATGCCCCAAAATCTAAGTATTTCCTACTTATAAACCACCAAATTCACTGCATCAGCTTCCATGACTGTAATTCTGCTCCTGAGGGATATACAAGTAGAGTTAACTGAAAACAAATATGAGTTTGCAACTCATAGAACAAGTCATTTTATGGGCACATTAAAAACCACTGACATAAGGAAAGACAACATAAAATATTTGTACTTAAGGTAAGAATATGACATTAAAGCCAGAAGTGAACTTAGTCCATTGTGCTTCATCAAATGCCTCTTTAATCTATAAATGTGTGTGATTATAAAGACATTAATTTCAAGGGGAAGACCACATCAGCAAAGCACTGCTAAAACACCTGGCACAATCAAATTTCATGCAGCACCAAATGTGAAGGTGAAGAGCCGAAGTTGCAAAACTCATTGGAGCTGAACAGAACTGACATGGAGGACGCTGTTCTCTCAGATACATAAAAGGGTTTTGCTTATAAAGATCCAATCCTGCTTGGGGCAACAGGGAGTTTGTTTCCTTTTAATAGGAACACGATCAATCTGCAAAGGGATATTCGGTCCTTTGGCATTCAGGCAGCAAACACAGAAGCTACAGAGCCCCTGAGCCTGAGGAACCTCTGCTCCATATCACCATTACCGTTCCATGGTGCCAAGTCGGCTCCTGATCTTGATTTTAATAACAGTTATACCTTCCCCTTTATTGTACTTTAGGTCTTGTCAGGCCAGGTTTTGAATTGGAGCTATGGTGTTTCCTCTGCTACTTTATCACTGTGCCCTGCAAACTGAAAACTGGCTGTATAATGCATGTGTGTCTTTCCAAAGGGACAGAAGTTTTCCAGTTAACTGCTCAGGCTCAGGGACGTGTCCCTGGAGGTGTTTAAGGAAAGATTGGATGAGGCACTTAGTGCCATGGTGTAGCTGACAAGTAGGAGTAGGTGTAGGTGTTGGGTCATAGGTTGGACTCGATGATCTCAGAGGTCTTTTCAACCTTGTGATACTGTGATACTGTGATCTCTACATTGTAAATTATATTGAAAGCAGAGTATCTCCCAAAATAATTTTGACTATAGGCTAACACACCAATGAAATGCTAATCCTTCTTTCTGATTTCTCATTAGGGGGAGGGATCTGTTACTTCCTCTGTTTTACTCATGGAAGAGAGAGTTGGGTGGTAAAGAAAGCATATTATGGAAACTGCAAAACATACACAATCAGAACAATCCATACTCCTACACTATGAATTAAAGAGGTGACAGGAAGAATCTCAACAAATGTTTAATGCTAAAATGTCAGTGTTTGTTAATCCTACCCCCCTCCAAGCAATGTTTGTGCAAGAAATAATGGTTGAAAGAAGGGCAGTAAACAGAAAAAATAATACACGTTATGGGAGATATGAATATTTGGAAGTATCTTGGGAGTACCCTGAGGTCAGATACAGTAAAGACATTGCCAAAGGCAATACTAATACTTATGCTAATACTATTATAATATACTGCCATACCGCATGTTCACATTGCAGAGTATTCTAGGGTCCACTGATGAAGTGGCAACTGTTTCCCATTCTCAGAAAAACCCACCATCGTTCACAGAAGAAGGAATATCACCTATGTATTTGCTGACTGAAAGTGTTTATCTTGATCTGTCAATTACATAAAAATTCAAGTTGCTAAATGCTGCATTCAAGAATTTTCTGTGGATTTGTGATCTATCTTGGAAGGCTTTAGATCAGTAAAGCAATGAACAAATTATAAGAAGATGATTCCATAATTATAGTATTTTCATCTCTGACAGATATAATTTTACTCCATAGGCACAGAAAAGAAAGCTGCCATTTTTCTCAGACCAACACTCTAAAAGAAAAAAAAAAAGGGGGCAGAAAAAAGAAACAAGTCTTTTGTTGAAAAATGACATATTTAGTAAATATTATTCAGGGTAATTGTTCATGAGGGACCCCAAAAGAAATGTTTCAGATACTGTGACTACTGCATATTCAGAGCGTATGAGCACTGTATATTCAGAGTAGATGATAATCTCTGTAATGTTTGTTACAAAGCTCCTCGTGGACACTCAAATGTAATTTTAATGGTATTCTGAAGAAAAAAAAGATGGTGTGGCACTCAAATGGGATTCCAGAGATAAGGTTAGTTACTGAGGGTACAATTTACGTCAACTGAATTTAGCTGTTAAAATGCGTGTGTCTAAATTAGGCTCTCTTTGCAGTCCATCAAGGGAAGTATGTACCTCTGGAGGGAGATCAATTCTATTCACTTTGACAACTGTTTCAGGACAGGAGGAACCCTCGATGGCCAGAGAGGAAAACCAGATGATTATATTAGAAATATAACTTTGAGACAGCAAAGCCAGGGATGGTGTATTGGATCTGGAAGGATACTACCTGTTCGCATGCAAAATCAGGTCTTTGGGTCCCACCCAGCACATGGAGCACAGTCCTGCAGGTCTCAGCCTGCATAATAGATCCAGCCTCCTCGTGCCAGCTGCCACGGAGCCAGAGATGCAGCCCGGCCATGATAGCTACAGTCTCCTGCTCTCCAGGACACACAATCAGGCTTCTTTTCACTGGGCCAGGCAGTCTTATGTTTCTCAACCCACAATTGCAGTGATCAGTTACTCACAGAGGAATAAAATGTGAACTTTCCAAGTATCTCTCAGGACTCAGATTTTCCCACATCTGCTGGAAATCACTGAGATTGGTCCACGCTGAATGTTTCAGTCTGAGGCCTCAAGTCATCACCGTATCTTTATTCAGCAAATCACTGTAGCATATATGTAAATCTTCAAACTTAAATCCCATTAACATCAAAGGGATGTAAGCATGCACTTAAATGTTTTGCTGAACCAGTACTCTTGGCCCCGCTCCAGCAAAACATGTAAGCATATGCTTAACTTTAAGAATGTTTAACCCTGTTAACTTCTATAGAGTTGATTTTCTACAGTTTCCTGAAGTAAAACACAGATTTCAATGCTTTGCCAAGTCACTATCTTAATAAAGATGCAATGCCCCTATCTCATCAGCATTACAAGCCTCACTTAAATCGGTCATACTGAGGAACAAAGGCTAGAGGTACATATACCGGGAGGAGGAAAAATCCATTAGAAATGCCTAGCCCAATGATAAATACTGAAAATTAAATACTTAAAAATTGTATTCCAAAATAATGTAAACCGAATTAAAGCCTCAGTTCACCCAGGACTTAAGCATGATGTGCTTTAAATACATTGCTGTTTATGCTTGCATTTAGGCATGCGCTTAAGTACCACGATGAAGTGGTCCATCAGTGTACACCTTCTCTTTTATATGTTAGATAAAGGAAAATCCTTAGGCTTTTGTAAATCACGTTTCTTTGCCTAAGATATCAGATGAGCTTCTCTACTCTGATGCTTATATGTGCACAATAAATCCAGACATAAAAATCAATAGAAGCATTTAAACCTGTAAGGTTGTAGAAGTGCCCCTTGGAAAAAGTCAAAGATTAAAAAAATGGAGCTCACATAACTATGCGTTTGCAGTAAGATAACAGACGAAGAATTGCAGATATTCATATGTATTCAGATCCTTCTCACAGGATTTAAGAAAGCTTCAGTGTCTTAGTTTAGATAATAAATTGTACACAATCTTTTCAATGATGTATATTTCTAGTTTTTTCACATTTATAAACCAGTATGCAAATGAAATTTTATACAAATATTTGTAGAATGCCACACAAGGAGCTTACTATTTTGTCATAGATTTTTAATTTTATGGAAGTAGTTTGTTTCACTTAAAAATTAGGTTCAGTGCAAAGACCAATGATGTGTATCTTTACAAAGTAGTCACAGGGCTATGTTTTGTTTATGCTGGATGGCACCCTATATGCTAAATATATCATACGTTTATGTTACCGTAACAATGCATCATTCCTCAGATATTAATCTAAACTGCAGAGTTCATGTATATTTAATAATCGTCAGAAAGTCTGCAAGACTTATTTACATTTTCAGTATATATTGCAGCTTTAAAGATCTTTTAATTTTGGCCACTAATTCTTTGTCATCACAATGCTTTAATAGAAGTTATAATATTAAACAAGAGTATGAGTCAAATCAGTACCCAAAATGCCAATAAAGATGTTTTGCCCTTAAACTGAGCTTCTAAACCAATGTCATTTTTCAACTTTGAGACTGCAGTGAATAGAAGACACCGTATTTAAAATATTTGAAGAGCTGAATATCACACACAGGATATGTAAAGGCATTTCTTCCAATGAAAGGAAACAGGGAAATTAAGAAATTAGCCATAAAACCAGACCCTTATAAATAAATTTGACATTTATCTGAAAAATCAGTTAATAGAAACTTATAATATGTAGTGTTAAGTTATTGTGTTCACTTTTCACATATTCTTAGAAGCTGATAATTATTTATCTTTCTTTCATTATAATAATTCATACCTCAGAAGAACAACTGTAATTGTTTTGATTATATGTTTTTTCCATCCCTACGGCATGCCATAAGGAAAAACATTTGTTTATTAACAGGAAACTTCTTGCAAAAACTAGGGAAAAATATGAAAATGAATTTATAAAAAGTATGAAAGAACAAAGCACAGACATTATAATATCGTCATTTACAATCTACAAACTGAAATGTATTTTTAAAGACAAAGTTAATGCCTCCCTTTGAAATCCTCATGTTAAAATCAAAAACACAACTTTAATAGAAGACAGACATAGGTACTGTATGAAGAATTACAGCTTAGAAAATTAATAAAAATAGTATCTAAAACAGTATTAGTAAGATATGAAGCTCATTCATTAATGGTCTCTGTGATAATATATCACTGAAAATGTTGCATGAAGGACAGTCTTTGATAGGATTATGTACAGTATAATAGCAAGATATTGAAATTAAAATTCACTGAGAAGATACATCTTGTGAACTGAAGGGTAAGAAGATAATAATGGTAACATTAATAATAATAAATAACAAGTATAAAATGATTCACATAAATAGAATTTCCATCAGCAACCATTATTGTAATTATGGGAATGATAAAGTAATAATCTACAGTAAATAGCTAATCTTTATTGATGCACTATTTAATTTCTTTTTTTAAAGGGCTTTAGAATTGCTGTCAATAACAATAATGTGTACATGGGGAAAAGTTATGAAGAGAATAAATGATAAAAACAGTATTGTTTAATCTGTTTCTAAAGAATCTTTTGAAGATATGTTGTTGTTTGATGCAGGAAAATAAAATTCTTAAAAGAATTCCCCCATCTATTTAATGAATGCTGTGGGATTTCTTCAACACGTGGTTACGGGGCTTCCAGAGGCATATTGGGAAAATTTAGACAGTTCAGTACGTGGCTTTTTAATCACACCTCTCTCTAAGCTAAGAACAGCTCTCCATCAATGGCAGCTATGAAGAAAAAACAGACTATAAGCTGTCTGACCCTACAGCAGCCCTAGAGGCAATTTCACAGCCAAGAGCAGAGTTAGCACCAGAGGAAACCAAAAGGCCAATGAAGAGTCCCAATAAAAGAAATTCTAAGGAACTAACTATAATGCTGAGCAAATAAATCCTAGGACTTAGCATATGGGTACCAAACAAACCTTCTGCGTGGCAGTGAGCACGAGCTAAAATGTGAGGACAGACAAAAGAAAGGCAGGACCTTATATGAGCAATTGAAGTAGTGATCACATAGAGCCATTGAAAGTAGGGTCCAATTTCAATTGCTTTTGAATTCATGGAAGAATAGCTTATGATATGTGCCTAAAAAAAAGACCAACAATGTAGTCCCAAGAGAAAGACTAGATTTTAATTCACAAAGAATTTCTCTTTAGTGTTTTAATATATTCATCATCCTAGCAGTATCTTTTGATAATTAATAATGTAGATGGCCTTTGATCATCCACATATGAGTATTTTTATAGTCTGTTTTACTTCCATATTAATAAAAACGTTGGATAATATCTTCCATTGAATACTGTGATTTTACTTTTGCTTTGCATGTTGCTGTCTAATGGAGTTTTGCAGGTCACTGGTTGAAAAAACATTTCATATAGGTAAGGAACTCGATTGTGTAAGAGAGTCTTATCTAAGCAAAATCACAGTCTGCCTTGAATAACATATATTGTAGTAATGGACAAGATTCTTTCCACTGTGTAATGCAGAACGTATTTCTGACTTGCAAATGTTTCTCATGGAGTCCCAGAAAGGAAGTAGTCATTGGGAAAAAAAGAAGAAAACGCCAGGTTCACTATGGGAAAATAACACAGACCCAGCATGGGTCTATCTTCTTCTGACAGTTTAAATTCATATCCTTCTCGTAATGGCACATGGACATACTGGCATTAAGAACAGAGCAAATGATGACTGCTGCACTCCAGATGTTTTATGTCCAAATGAGCTATGTTGTTCCTCCAAGGTGATGGAATCAAAAATGGGAGGCCTGGCTAAAAATCTGGCCCTCATAAGTTTGCTTTATTATCAGTTAGATAGGAAACATATAAGGGAAGGTTCCTGCTTAAGTGAGAGAAACTGGCAATAATCTGAAATGTTTGATATACTCAGAAGTGCAGCAAAAGGACACCTCACCTTGAGGGCAGATGTCAACACTACGATATACATGTGGTAAACGGCAAAATGTTTTTATTGGCATGAAAAAACAACCAGAAATATGTAGCAACGATATTATTTTTTTTCTTTTGGATGGGAGTTCATATTTCCCCACCATACCCATTCCCAGGAGGGGCCAGCTGGCACCTGAGGCAAAGGTCTGAGAGAATGTAGAGCAGATTCTATGTGCAAAGAGAGTGAAAAGACTTGGATTACGTAGTTAAGGAGGAAGATGGGTGCATGGGAGAAACGTTGTGCATCCATATAGGTATATATGCAAGTTAAAACCAGCAAGTCCAAATGTCTATGATATAACAGTAGTAAAAAGAGAGCTCTCTGAAATTTACGAGCCATATATTTAAAAGCAGTAAAGAAAATGCCTATTTTCCAAAAAAAAAACTTATGAGATTTAGTGTTATTTTTAAAGATGTGCAGGATTCAGATCATTTAGGTGAACAACAAAACAATTCACAGTAGCATTACAATGGATAAAAAGCTGCAAAGAACATAAAACTCCATGTATGACTGTAAGTGCAAAAACCAACTACTGTTCAAACCATAACTTCCCTTCAGGGACTTGTGTCGTAATTTTCTGTTAGGGGTTTCTTGAAGCTCCCTCAGAAGCATGTGGTATTAGCCCCTCCTGGAAATAGGATAGCGCAAAAACCTTGACCGTTATCCTTAGCTATTAATAGTTGCTTTGATTTCCCACAGACTTAAAAGAGGACAGACTAATTTGACTCCAGTTCCTATTAGCCAGGTTCCTCTTTTAATTTTTATTATAATTTTTTTATCCGCTTCAGTAGACGTTTTTCTGAAGTGAGGAGTGTGGGACTATGACCTTTGTAAATATCTCTGCCATGTGACAGTGATTGTTCTGATAATTATTCATTATTCAAGATCATAAGAATAATTACTGCTTTCAAATGCCCTGCAAATCATAAATGCCTGTATCAGGGCTATCCTTAGGCAGACTTCTGGAACACGGTTTCCAAATGGAGACTTTTGACAAATTTGTTTTCTCCTGTCCTGAATTAATTTATCTTAAATAGTACAAGGGTGTTCATTCTTTACTTGAGCAGATCTTACCTTCTTTTCAGGTAGGTCAGTCATTTATGAAGTGGGTGGGAGTCCAAGGACTGCATCTGAGAGCTAATGGATGGAAAAAAAATTAAGTGTGAATAAGTATGCAAGATTATACACACTGTAAATGGGGCATGCAATTTTAAAATAAAGCCCTAAAATTCTGCAGCTCAGGCTATTGTTAATTAGATCATTTAAATCTATTAAAAAATAACTACTGAATTCAATCTGTTCCCTTTTCTGTGCTTTATTTCTGTTGATGATTTCTTGTAAAAGTAAAATGATCTCACAGTTACATGATTGCTCTACCCTTTAGTCTAGATGCATTGTATAAAATATAATGCAGTACGGATGTCAACCTTAGAACTAAATAGCTTATATTTCTAAAGAACCATGAAAAAATATTAACACTATAGAAACAATAGCACAGTAATTACTTTTTGCTGTGGAGTGAGGCTAAGCATTTATCCTTGTAGATCCCTAATACACTTAAAGTCAGCACTGCCCCTGTGGTCCTTTTACCTTTGTTGATAAATGTATTGTACAGGATACCTTGTATGACCACTACAGTATTTGAGGTCATGCTAAGCTGTTAGCACAAATGGTGTGAACAATAGTTTATATGCCACTTAACTCCTTGGGAAAAACAGTTAACCTTGCCAGAGAGGACAGATCAGTCATGTATAGTTATTAAAGTCTAGAAGGTTTTGTTATGTTCTGAAATACTTTTGTAGAACTGCAGTACCCTGGTACGAGTTTTACCAAGCAGGAAAGCAACAGTCAGTAATTATCTTTGAAAGGGATACTTAAAGTTTTCAAAACATATTGTCACAGACTTGCTTTTACATATAAACAAATTTTAATATATTTTACCACTAGACTTTCTGAACAACTCCAATTGTGTAACAATACATTAAATCTTTGCTTTAAAATAGACCAAGTTTTCCAAAAATAGTTGCGATTTTGATGGCCTTAAAATGGGCAGTCAACAGTAAAATCCTAGATCTTCTTGATTACAGCTTTCAAAATCATGCTGAAACTTCATAAATTACACAGATGGGTATCATAATTGAATTTTATTTGATTAGCAGTTAACTATAAAAAACACCTTCCAAGCAAATATCCTCTTCCATGATTTCTCAGGAATAGAAAGGGCAGAGTAAACAAAGCATAAAACCAGACAGGAGATTATAACAGGCTTGCCAGGTACTCTACATACAGATGACACTGCTGTTAACACAAATGACCCGGTTTCATGAAATAGTATGCTGGTCCTACATTATTGGTTGTTCCAATGAATTGATTGTCAGATCCAACTGATTTTTGGTACTTTTAGAAAACACAAAGCCCAAAGCAGCTCGTATTTAGGCAGCCTCACTAATTTCCAGTTCTAGTTTATAAGCCTATCAGCCTCTGTACCTGCATGTGGTTTTGTGCTCATCCAAACATCATTAACTACCAGTGAATCTTTACATCTTTTGGGTTAACTCAGAATGCCAGTACAGCTGTCTTAGCTGTGCCTGCATTTTCAATTCAGCACACTCAAATTAATGCCTTCTCCTGAAGTTCTGATTTAGCATCCCTATATGCAAACAAATAGGTGCTATTTAGCAAAAGGGGACCCCAGATAGGGTTTGAGGTAAGAAAGGACAAGTCACCACCCTTCCCCAACCAGTCTATGACATGACACACCACACGTCCTTGCCGCACTGCTTCTGTGATTTCTTCCGAAGTGGACCTCTCTCTGACTCTGCCTGGCTTGTTGATATCTAACTCGACACCTGAGGTGGCAAAGACTCACTGAGCCTCCGGGAAGCTCCATCCATGGGCATGCTGACACCCCTTAGCACCACAGCAGTCTGCATAGCCCATCAGAAAACTCTACCATTCAGGACAGGCAGGAATAAACATATTTCAGAATGAACATTTGCAGGGAAACAAAACACTTCTAGGTATGAATTCACACACATACCTTCATAGATAGATTCAGTTGTCCATGCACATATTTCCTACAAATAACCTCATTAAGTAAGAACATTAACTATGTCTTTAAGAGAAGGACATGGAGAACAGTGAGAACAGGAAGAAATCAGTTTGCTACCAGTGCCTTTTAGAATCTCCTAACTAGCAAAATTAAACCATGTCTCTTTATTTATTTATTGCACTTGTAAAAAGATTAATGGGGATGTGATTCCTTCAGGCTTTTACATATAACCTCGTCACACAAAGAACAAAATTATACAGTGCAGCGAACGAACTAAATTAGCTACATTTATTTAAATAACTGCTATGGAAGAAACAATAAATCAACAAGAATCCTCACAAAAATGTGTTTACAAAGTGTCTTGTAATTTGTTTTAGCAAGGACACAGACTTCTAGCTCTTAGCTAAGCTTGTTTCTAACAGTCTATTATCATATCAACTGTTAATGAGTGTTTGCTATAGAAAAGCATATCTAGCCAAAAAGATGTGTAACTTCTACCTGACTGTCCTTTAAGACATGACTGACAACCCTACGTGAAATAGATTTCCTAAAAAACATTTTGTCCAACGCTTCTAATAACTTGGGAGACAATAAAAATTAACCAGCAGTGCTTTGTTAAATTAGAAAAAGAGGTTATTTGAATGGTCATAATCATGCAATTATCTCATCTTCACTGTATTTCAAAAGACTGCATCTATATCTAGTCCTATATCAGGAGTGAGTAGGGGGAGCTCTAATGCTGAACCTGTGATGTATTCATAAATCAGTACTTTCAGAGCCTGTCATGGGCTCCATAATGAGGGTCATTATTCAGGCAGAGTGTCAAAACTACTATCAAAGGACCTTCTCAGAATCACAATCATTCTGTTTCTTGTTAAATAAGCAATGTAGTACACAAAAATGGCAAACAAGAAGCAGGTCAATTTGATACAGTATGAGGGCACAGAGACCTCTAGAGTAATTTACCCTCTGGGAATTCTGATGGCTTGCGAGATAAATTATATACACCCTCAGAAAAGATTAATGGTAATAAAATCCCAGGAATATTTTCAGAAAAAAAAGTCCATATGTACATATGGCAACTTCAGTAACAAAGAAGATATTTTCTAAAGCAGAACACTTAAAGAAAATTATTATTAGATCTGCAAGTAGCTCTTCGGAAAGCTACTAAATCTTATTACAAAGTTAGCAACATTCGGTGGCAATATCTTATTTCAATTTGTTGGAAGAATTTATTTAAAAAAAACTACAGCTTTTCTGCATTAAAAAGAAAAGGGATAAAGAGGGAACAAAAAAGGAAGAACTGTCAAAAAATGGATTTACTGAGACAGGCTATTATTGACTTTATGTTATAATAAGCAAAAGGAATTATTAACAAAACATAATCTGGACATTTGACCACAATGGCCGTAAATGCAAATTATTTGTAAGTGATTGAAGTCCATATTCAAATCACATAGCATAGGTGCCTAAATTAGGCACTGGCATTACTTCCCTCCTTTCAATTTAGGGAACAAGAATGTAATAGCCCTACATGTGAAGTAGTCTGAATGGCTCATTCTCCCTTGAACTAAAACATCACATTAGTAATGGGTAAATCAGGCCAGTGAAGGCAGGCTAAATTCTGGCACAAGTTGACTTCTAGATACTACAGTAGCCCATCATTTTAGGATTAATAGTCAACCTTCTCTGACACCAGTGAAGTTCAGTGTCTTAGAAGATTAGACTTAACAAAAGCTCTTTATTTCCCAATGTTGATTAGGTACCTATGAGTAGAGTGTATGCATTATATCAATCTATAATATAAATACATATTATACCTACACATACACATGTAGACATACACATCCATGCATATATATGTATGTATTTCCATGGGTATGTTCATACACAGAGTAACTCTGAAGCAACAAAATACTGTAAGACAGAAATTTCACTGCAGTCTCTTTACGTAGTGCTTCTTACTTGACTTATCCAAAGCTTCTCCTAAGGCTTTGCCCAAGAAACAGTAAAATAGACTTAAACAGAATTCATCTTGGTTCATGACCTTATGTAGTCATGGTCCTCAGAGGTGCGTGTCCGGGGGTACATTTGTAAGCCCAAGTTCAGGCACTGCTCAAATATTGCTTGTGGCAGACTTTCTCCTTTACACAGGGTGCTGTTGACATCAATAGGACTTTTCTGCAGGTGGGAAGTTCCTGGAGAAATGCCACAATTGCACCTAATACAAATTACAGTCTGAGACTTTCAAGTGAGTTTCTAGTTATCCACAGCTTTTGCAACTGAACTATCTTTTATAGTTTCCTTGTCACTGTTTTCCATTGCTATTTTTTTTGTTTAAATATCTACAATTCAGTCGCGTAGATGTTTGTATCTGCAGGTACACTTATATGGCACAACTTTATGATAAAGACTCATAACATTTTTTGTATCCCCTTAAAAGCAATAAATAAATTGTGGGTCAGATTATGTAAGTCCACTCCTTTTCTCATATTACCCTTATTAAGCAGCAAGGTGAGAAGTAGATTAAAAAACAGTCCCACTAAGTGCCTCATAAATCCCTCAGCTTCACTTTACCAAACTGAATTTTGTCTGACAATAAATCCTACCTTGTCTAGACTTATTGTTTAAGTAAATTTATATCTGTGGAATAATCAAAAGCAAACCAATTATATTCAGGCATCTTTTTTATCCATCTGTTTGGATATAACTGTCTATTAAATGGTGTTTGCATATGAAGCAATGTTCTATTGTATGCATAGGTACTCAATTATTTAGATTATACATTTGAATAAACTGTGCAGTTAAAGGAGTACCCTTGTAATGCAGGACAATTACATTTTTCTAGCACAGTTTACAGGTTATTAAACTAATATCAATTTGGCCAACACAGCTGGATATAGGATCCTAACCTTCACCTATGAAAGTTCTTTTCTTTAAGGGGACATTTTACCCCTACAATTATCAGTCTTTGTTAGTCACTTCAAATTATATCAAATTATGTAAAAGGGTTATAGAAAAAGGCTTGTGTGAATAGAAACTACAAAAAAAAATAATTTCACCCTGAAGACTCTGCATTAAAATGTAGGTTAGCTTAATGCTGCTTTAAAACTCCTGTCTGTATGCATGATGGGCCAGCCTAAAATGTGTCCTGTCCATAAGAAAATCACTCTGTCTGGCCAGAACAAGGAAATAGTACTGCATTGCCATACTGTGAAAGAGCAGTTCTTTGAGTATCTCATCTTCTTTGACTATCTCGTCTCATCTTCCTATCAGTCAGAGAATGATTATCACATTTTTCCAAAAGAGAATGCAGTTGTCTTTGTGCTGAAGAAAAAGAAAAAAATCAAGTAATATTAAACACTGAGAAATGAAGAAGTGTTTGTCATCCTCGAAATAAGTTTTCGTTGGCTAATTATGAATATAATTTCTGAGTGGTGTGAAGGAAGAGAGAAAGATGTAATAAAATTACCTCACAGGTTCAGCATTCTGGACATCTTTTGCTGCTTTGTACCTTGTAGAAGGTACATTTTGCACATGTACAAATTGTCTTTAAAATGGAATCTGTTCTTCTGCATCTGTTGTGCATCTGTTGTACCTCTGTATGTTCAAAGGGGCAGAACAGATATTTATGATGATCTTCTATCAGTGAAACTGTGCTGAGAATCTGGAAATTCGTGGTGTTTGACTAGCTTGCACTTTTGTTAATATTTGACTATCATTATTCTGAAACAACTACCTGAAAGCAAGAGAATGCAGGAAAGCACAGTTTGTCTTACAAGGACTAATCTCCACGTGCTCCTCCATACTCAGTGTTGGCAGATAAGCTCTGCTGAGAGTGAGTCAGAACATCAAAAAATTGGGTTTCTGCTCTCACTGTCAGGAGAATCCTACCTGTCTCCATTGTTTATTTGGGAACTCAGTGAGTACTGATGGCCAATACAATTTGAATTTTTTGCCATTCTGATATCAAAATAAGTATAATGATATTGCTAAATATCATGATACTATTCAGTTAAAAGGAATTAATAATCAAAATATTCATGCAGTCAGAAAAAATAGCTCTGTATAGTGTGAACAGTCTGCTTAACCTCAGAATGCTGTAGATTTGTGTGTCACCTAATGGTTGTGTAATTTGTCGTTTTCCTAAGATGTCACAGGTTATAACATCTTTTCCATGAAACTACTTGCTTTGCCTGCAGCTGACGACCATTTTGCTTTGCCTGACAGCAATTGTTCTCCTTCGCAGTTTTTTCCTGAAAGGATGGCTTAGTGAATGCTGAGTGTTCACTGTAGCTGGATCTTACAGGGGAAGATGGAAAACCTAGTGAACTGTTCGCTCTTAATTTCAGATGGATGCTAGAAATCTAAAATAACAAAACTAGTAACCTGTTTTGGAAATTGCACAATGACTCTGGACCAAGATGGATTTTCTTTTGTGGTGGGAGCATCTAGTACCTGTAAAGTTACCTGCATGGGGCTGACAAACCTGAGAAAACAGACCCACAGCTACCTGGGGAAAACCTGCTGAAGTGTTTCTCTAGGAAGGTAGGAAGTATTGTCTGACCTTTCCTCCAGCTACAAGTTGTTGAGGTCCCTCTGTGCTTGGGTACGGATCTGTATAAAGCTGTCTTCTTTTCTTCCCTGCTGGTTCTGCAGAGGACTGGACATGCAGTTGCCTCACTCTCTGTTCAGTGATGACTGGTTGCCAGCAGAAAACAGTTCAGGGAAGGGGACGGTGTTGTTTGGTCTGTATTAGGAATACTGAAGGAGGAGAAGACATGTTACATGTTCCTGACTGAGGTGTGGCTAAATCCACAGCAATATCCAGAGGCAGATTTTTGCTAGCTTGCTATCCAGCATGAAAGCAGAGATACTTCTGATTCAGACTCTGATCTTGAACCTCATTCATTTATCCATACAGTCATGCCAGGAGAAGAGGAATCCCGGTAGTATCTTCCCACCTGCAAAGTGGAATTCAGCAGAACCAATAGGACCCTCAGGAGTGACAGAAAACTATCTTTATAATATTAGCACACACTCCACAGGAGCTTCAAAGGCATCATGATTCCCTTGGAGTTACGAGTGCAGGAGCAACACTCTGAGGTATCTAAGGTGAAGCTGAAAGTGCTGAGCAAAGGGACCAAAGCTTCCACAATTCCTCCCTCCCTGTGGCTGTAGGAAAGCAGCTGGTGAAGAAACCTGGCACCAAATGCTATCATGCAGAGCCACAGCTGAGGTGACCTGGTCACCTGAGATTGCTTTGCAAATGTAGGAAAGTCATGTGAGGAGGTCACATCACAGTTATTATGGGTCATTGTAATTTTGTTACCGATCAAGCAACCTGCCAGCTTTCAGATGCTGAATAGCATTTTGATTATTTTTCCTATCAGAAAAATCCCTCTAAAATGGTGTGACAATAGTGTGTAAAATGTTTTTCAATAGAATTATGAAAATGCATATACGAATTGCTGAAAATCCTTTCCAAGTTAAAAGTTTTAATGTTCTAAATGACACTGAAAATTCAGTAATCACTTGCTAGATACATTAAGTTTATATATGCTTTTATTGTCATAAATACGCTTTGAAATGTGCCTTGGTAGATGGTGCAATTTATTTTAAAAATTTTGTGCTTGTGGTTACCATTGCTTTTTTGTTTCCTTCCAACTTTTAGGGTACAGAATAGATATAATGATGCAAAAACTGAAGACTTTCTTTCACAGGTACATTTTAAGCTGTAGGTGTTATCTGAAAGACTTCTGAACCTAATCCATGCCTGGCAAACCTTCCAATTTCAACTTCATCTCTCATGCAATTGATTCATAAGATAAAAATAAATATGTACACACTCTAATGAGCTAGGTGTGTCTGTTTGGTTAAATTCCACTATGTATACTCTTTTCCCTTTGATAGAAGCCTTTAGAGTTTTAGTCCAAAATTACCCTTGATTCCCACCAGCCATTCCCACCATAACCCTTCAGTTACACACGTACTTTGCTCCCTCCAGGTCACTTTAATTGGTCTCTTTTCCTTTGTGTTCAGTAACCTTCCAGTTTTCTGTGGGCCTGCTCACAACTGAATTGACAGTAAAGAAAGAGTGGATAAAGGCAGACCTGAAGTCTGTGCGGAGGATAGGTAGGGACTTGCAATCCTGAATACAAGTGGGTCAAAAAATGCATTCTCAGAAGCTGCTGAGAGATCTGATCCAGGTTATTATACTACTCCCAAGGAGTTGCACTCTTTGAAATATGTCAGAAACTCTATGACTGTGAAGAGAATCTGGAAATACTCAGTAAACCAGCTGTGATAAACCACTGCTTAGCAGATACTTCAGACATACCCAGGCAAAGATTTGCAGGCAGGAGCCCTGTTGTTTCTAAGACCTCTTCTGTGAGAGCTGTTGGAAACACCCTCAGCCATCACAGTATGATGCTGGCCCTTCTGCCAAAGAGCCCACATAACAGCTTGGAAACAGCTTAAAAGCTGCAGATCTTCTAAGAGGAACCACCTCCTCTGTACTCCCCCCACCTTCCAGACATACATTGTGCAATTTTTTCACATGCAAAGCGAGGCTATGGGCCTTAGGGATCTATTCATGAATAACTTATACAATGTTTACATGAGGATTTTTAGGTAGTTTGCTCAGAAGTGTTTTGAATTGGCTGCATGAAATTGGTATTCATTGTAATGAGCTTTTCTGAGCAAAACAGGACACTACAACACGTAGGGGTATGCAGTCTGAAGAAGCAGCTGAGAAGCAACAATCAAACACGAGTGGGGACACCACCAGGCAGGCAAAAGAAAAGCATAGGATGGATTGAAAGCAGCACAGGAAGCTTGCATAACATGGAACATACTGTTATTCACTGTTAATTGTCCAAACACCTCGGGTGTTCCTGGTTATTTCCTCAAAATTCAACATGAGGTGATTAAAAAGTCAATCAACAAAGACTGAAAAAAGTACAGACCCGAATGCTGCAAAAATAATACGGTAGGAAACACTTAATCACACATGGCTGAATCTCATCTTTCCTTTTTTTCAGTGAGCTTTCTTGTACATGGATGGTGTTCCCATTATTTTTTCTTATCTGTGCTCTTCCTCATGTTCCTCGAAGGTGTCAAAGTCAAAAAGATCATATCAGTTATTCATAAACCCTCTTTTCCTTGTCCTTACTTTTTCTGGACTACAATATTCTTTTTCTGTCTTGCCTTCTTTTCTCCTATTTCACTTTCCACAATTTTTATTCCATCCACCACAAGAAGTGAGGTGAGAGAGGGGACAGCTGTGGGTGAGATTCTGGTAGCCAGAACGCATGCCACTGCTATTGCTGTGTCAGCAGTTTTGCCACATGAAGTAGGAAGGTAGTTTGTGAGTATGAGCTCCAGCTGGAGTAGAGACCGCTTCAGAGGTCAAAAAGGTGACCTGCCAGAGACTGGTGTTCACAGAACTCTTTTGCAGATAGAGATCAGAAAGGCTACAGAAAGCAACTTTTTCTGTCTCCTTTTAGGCATCCACACTACGGTATCACGAAATGGACCTAAACAAGTCTCCCCATGAAATCTCCTCTCCCAAATGTAGCCATAATGAGAAAAGCCATTCCTCATCTTGTTGCTCTGTTTTGGTTTTGTGGTCTTTTAAGCCCCGGGAGAAAGATGCTGAAAAGCGGCACTACCCCTTAGGCTGCCAGCCTGGCTGCTGTAAGGTAAACCTGATCTACAATGCCATGTGACAGACCTTCATTCCAACCCTTATGGGCTAGCGTTTTGCATTCATATAGCCAAACCATCGCTGTAAGGGAAAGAGAGCCCACCATGGACAAACTCAGCCAGACTTTCAGTAACTGTAAGGACACCTTAGAGAACTGCCGTGCAACTGCCGTGCACTCCAGAAATCTTGGGTAATCATGCAAATTTGGTAGATACAGTCTCTGCACACCTAAACTTCTGGAAGGTCAGGGAACACAATGTTTTCAAACATTATCCTGCATTTCTGTTAAAAAATGATCATTTTTAACATTATATATATGTATATTACAGCAGTGATCAAAAGGATAAAAGGAAAGAAAAAAAAGAAGAGCAGTAAAATGAAAAACATGAATAGTCTGAATATGCCGTGTATCCACATACTTCTGGTAAATAGGTAAGATAAACCCTCTTAAAAGATCTCAGAAAACTCCAGAAGTTGAAATGCTCAGTGACTGTATTAGCAGATCTAAAAAAAAAAAAAAAAAAAAAAAAAAAAATTGAAAATAAGATGCCGTGTCCCGTATTGATTCCATTTTCAATTGACTATGAGTGCTGAGCCGATCTGGGGTCTAAGTAGAAAAACTATAAATTCATATAAAAATTCAAAACAGCTCTTTGGACTCTGCAGACACTTGAAACAAGAACAAGACTTGTGTGTGCTATGAATACCTGTGCCCCATTGGAAACAATCTTAACATCTGGCCCGAAGCTGAAATGACTAGTCAACTATTTGCTTGCAAGCTGGAATGCTACTAACTATAAGTATCTCCAGACTTTTGTTTGCCAGCAAGCCTCTGAAATGGTGCCATTCACTGCATCTCACAAAACTCCGGCGTCACACACGTGTACATATTGGAGCGCTGCTATAGAAATGGAGAAGCTGTCTGAAAGAAAATTGCAGGGGGGACTCCTCGTATCTGTGTTTTAAAATAGAAAGCATACTAACAGTTTTCATTTATTTACTTACATGATGAACGGCAGCAAAAGTAGGAAAGCCTGTAGAAAGAAGATTTCTAGTTTTGCTACCTAGTTTTCCTTTATTTGGAATAATAATAATAACAAAGAAATATTAACAAATGGCATGGTATTCTCCCTTGACACTGTTGCAAACCCATTACCAGCATTTATCCCTAAAACAGTAGCTCTGGGATTTAGCTGTTATAATGTTCTTGGAAACGTCCTGAAGACAGCATTTTGTCTCATTTTTCAAAGTTTTGTGATACAGGAAAAGAAGTAGCCTACCAGTGCCTAACATAGTATTCCTCAACACCCCATGCTATTACAATTGCAGAAAAGCTGAGAAAAAATTCTGCAGTGCACAGCAGTGCTTCATAAATGGGAACAACCTTCTGTCACCACAGCAAAACTTCTGTCAAGGACATATGAAATGTTATAATTATATTACACTATAATAATTACGCAGAATTAAAAAATAAAACCTCTAGAAATCATATTCTTTTTCTTTCCTTTGGTGTAGATTTCTCAAAGGGAAAGGAAGGCTTTCTTGAAGTAAATTTCTTTATTTGGGCAGTGCCGATTTTGGATTAACACTGAAGCAATCTGTAACCTGAAGAGGGACTGTGAAAAGACAAGTTCAGATAAGCACTCTGTACTTTCCTAAGGAGTCCTACTACCATGCAGATACAATTTTACCTAAATTTAAACAGTAGAAAATCTCAGTAAGCAGTAAGGCTGGCAGACTTTTAAAAAGTGGCCAACATTTATTCAGAGAGTGAAAAAGAAACAAAGTGATAGCAACAATAACAATAACAGTGAGAAGAAGAACCCAGGTCACATATTCAGTATCCAATAATGGAGTCAAAACTTGTATTTTGCTTCTTTTTCTTCAGTGAAGATATGTCTAATTAAGGCATTCTTGCTTATTTTCTGACAAAGTTTCATCACAAACAAAATGAAGAGAATGGCTCCTGTGAAAGTTGCAAAAACTAAGTTATCGGTGAAATTCAGAACTTCCTGTTTGCTTTGTGATGTTGCAGTTCAGGAGGGAAAAGAAGAGCCAAATCTGACGTCAGCAGCCACCCATATGGCAAAGGAGAACTAGAATGCCCCAAATCCCTTTAAACAGCTTTCCAAGGGCTATTTTTAACATAAAGGTGAAGGGTGCACTCTGAAAGAAGCATTCACTTCTTCATCAGACAGAAGACTGCTAACAAACCTGTCACCTCCACCCCTCCCACAACCACCAGTGTCACTATTTGCAGCTCCAGTGCCAGCACCTTCAGTGCCTCAGTCATCTCTGACACTGCCCCCTCCATCATCAGCACCGATGAATTTCTCACTATTACTGCTTCTGATACAAGTCTCGCCAGCAGCCCTTTTAAACACCTTTTGAGCCTCTCCTTCTCTCTGTCTCACACTGAAACATTTCAGCTGACAGTCTATTTTTTAAACACTCAAGTGCTGGCTTTTAAAGCATTTGATGTCTCTAGCATTTCAGCTCCTTCCATCACACCTTCTGCTCATAGGGCCAAGCGATATGTGAGGAATTTCTTTTGGTTTCCAAAAAAAATATGCTTTGTTTTCTTTTGACAAGAATTCACCTCATGCCCATGTTTAGCTGAAGCACAATGGAAGAAAAATAAACTTTGTGCAGTATTATCAGAAAATATCAACACGGCACATGCAGAATTGCTGAAAGACAAAGGATTTATTAGTATTAAAAATGTCTTTAATTTATGAAAACTGGAAATTTGCCAGACTGGCTTGCTTGTTAATTTTAACCACTGAACACAGGCCTTAAATCGCTGTTTGTGAGGCTTCTACAAACATCAGAGGTGTTTTTTCTCTTCCTTATTTGCATGTGTTTTTAAGTCAGAGAGTCATTAGAAAAAATAATTATTATTATTCAGCTCAAAGATCTGTACATTTTCCTTCGTGCTGAATATCAAGTCTGCTGTGTAGCTTTGCAAAAATGTAGAATAAGAGTGAACCAACGAGGCTGAAATTAAATACATTCCACTTCAGCAGCCCTTTACATAAAGTGGACATTTCTTTCCTGTTTGTAAAAGCTGATCACAAACAATAGTATCTCAGTCCATGCACATCTTTAGAATGAATTATGTATTTCCCTAATGAGCGTAAGAACTAGGAAAAACAAGGTGCCATCATTAATTTGGAACACAATAAGCTCAGTGAAATTCATCTCACCTAGAAAACTGAAAATACTTGCAAGCCCTATATCAAATGTTCAAAATCCACAAGAATGTTCACCTTTGACTTCAAGATAAGGTGGATGTATGTGTCAATTTTATTCTCTAAGCTCAGCAGATTTTACTTTGGTGTAAGTAGCACTTTTTTTTAACAATTGAAATATTTTATTTGTTAGGACTTAAAATCCATGCCACTTTGCAAGAAAATATGCTCTCTTTTAGAACTTCTTCCCAGAGCTTAACGCTGCTGCCTAGGTACCCTTATAATTACTGGGAAGCATCAGAGCTCCTGTTTCAGGAATCTACATTTACGATCTTTAGTCCGATAACACTCAGAATTTGGAGATGTGTTTTAAGTCTGTGGAGAAGACATTTGATTAGTCTTTAAGGAAAAGACCAGCCAAAGTTCCTCAGAATACTTGGTGTTGTGAGGTATCTTTAGAAGAACTGATAGGCACAGATTTGACACTCACTTCTTTTTATAATCAGGCAATCTGATCAGGCATCTGGGCCAACAGAATAATTAACAGTTTCCAAATGTCTTTGATGCTGAATTGAATAAGTCATTCAGCCTGGTAATACATGAAATCCACAAATAATTTGATCCTACTTATTTATGTAGAAAGGAACTTCAAGAGAAGGAAGAAGCAAAATATCATCTGTCTTCCTCATTCCTTCACTGGACTCAGATATTCCCACCAACACAAAAAGAACAAATTCTTATTTGTGCAAAAGCAGATTATGATCAGGTCCAATAATACTGTACATACAATCATACATTCCCGGCCTCTTAGAAATGTAGGGATTTTTAACTATGTTTTGAACAATTTTTAAAATGTATTTATTTAATGCAACATGAAGTCATCTGAGGTTGTCCATCTTCTTTTCCAGATCTGGCTATACTTTCTGTTTGAGGTATTATGATATAATAATAAATAACTTTAACATCATATCAACCTATGATAGTAAAAATTTTACAATAATAAAATACTAAGTTCAAAATCTGAGGTCCCATAACTCTTTGACTAGTGGAAATACAACACAGAAAACATATCAGACGACTAGAGGAGAAAGGGAAAAACAAACTAAGAGGGAGAGTGGGTGTTGATAAAGTGAAGAAAATGGTAAATTCCTGAGTTAAATTAATCTGATAGTTCAACAGAACACTGGATATACTAGCCTAATCCCATGTACAATTCTTATGAGCCACAACTAAAGCCATCACTTTATAGAAGGAAATGCAAAACTTGCTTAGAACCTGACGTTCTCAGTTATTCACAGACATTGCCGATTGTCAGCAAATACAGCCTCAGAACAGCATTATCATTCACAAAACGGTGTTCACTATTAGCTGCAATATTTCAGGTTCAGCTGTTGATCCTGTGAAGGATAGTGCACAAACAGTGCTGTGAGAGGTAAGACTCTTGTCTAAGTGCTATGGCATAACTATCTAAGTTGAATGGTGGAGACCAACCACTTCTGAAACTGCTCATCTGCTCAAGGTTTGCACATGTACATGGCCTTGTGCTACACACCTTCTACAGTAATGTCTCATTAGAATCTGGTGCTCAGATGTTGCTTTTCCCCTCTTTTGTTTGGTCCAATGTTCTTTGAATCTCACACTCAGAAGGAAGTCCTGAATATGAAGGTGATTCTGTCATGTGAAGCATCAATATTCTCATTCTTAACAGGGTAGGAGCACAGTAAAGCAGTCCTGTATTTTTGGTTACTCACCCAGCAGAAGAAATAGTTACCATAGGGCAAACCCAGACCTTTCTTGATGTCCAGTTTTGCCAGCTGACCTTACTTCTGACCCAAGCTGTCACTTTTACCCATGTCCCCACTTTCCACTCCTCCATATCTGACCTGGTTCTTGAAAGGAGGACAAAGAAATTCATTTTACATTTAAGTCATTGAGATAGTGCCTTCTCACAAAGGTGATGCTACAGTGGGAGAGAAAGGCACAATACCTCAAAAGTAGGCTACTGATGTCAATGGACCATTGCCTGTATCTTTTTTACTATAATCACAGTTGGACCAGTCTCTATAGTTTTGCGTGAAGTTATTTTCGTGGTACAGGAGAACACCTTCTACACTCTCTCTGGGAGAGTGTGACTCATCTCCTTCTTGTTCTGTGCCTCTTTGCTGCATACACAGATTTTTGACAGTCTGTCCTACATGGTCTTCTAATTTGGCCCAATTCTGTGCCATAGCCTGCTGGCCCATGAAGCTCTGCTTCACTGTGATTCCCATTATCCCCCAGAGTGACCACTATGGCTTATCTCTTGTGCTCACCCAAATATTTGCATACTAATATCTATAAGGATTCCAATTACAACAGATAACATCTATTCCAAATGTAATTCCTGCATATCACCAACAGCCCTTGCAAGCTAAACTCCACACAAACAGATCGCTTTGCAGTATCAGGGCATTAAGTTTCAGCTAAATATCTTCCAAATACAACTAACACCCTTCTTCATTTCTCTAAGGGAGCTGATTCACCTTCATAATTCTTTGTGCTGTGGGTGTCCATTTACCATCCTGACATAATCTAGTGCCTCACTGCGTGATGCTGATGATGTTTTTGTCAACGTGAAGAATGCAGTACAATTGTTGCAGAAATTGTCTAAGAAACCGAGACCTTAATATGTACCATCTGTTTTACAAAAAAAAGCTCAATGTGGTAATGCATTTGCAATACCAGAAGCAATATCTCTAAGACATGAAATGAACATATGCTGTCTAAGAGCCTTCAGGCTGACATTGAAAAAGAGAAAAGATAGTACTTCAAGGCAAATATTGTCCCAATAGAAAGACTGCCAGAACCAATATGGCTCAGTCTATTGACAAGTCTCTGGTGAACAACATCATATAAAGACATGCACATTGTTATGGGTTGTACAGCTCTATGCCCCATTTTTTCAGCTTGGGAAAAAAAAAAGTAGAGAACACCTTCACTGTCACACCAGCTATTCTCTTGTTTCAGATCAACAGATGTTGTCAGATGAAGACATCCTATCCATTATTCTTTGATTGACTCTTTTTTAAAACAAGTCAATGAAACTCACACTAGGTTCTTATACTAGGTTAAGTAAGCAGCCTGCTTGGAAAGGAAGAACTAAAAGAAGCCTCTGATTTCTACTGTATTTTTTTTTCATTCCTAAATTAATATATTTTATACATGAAGATATTTGTGATTCTGATAGTGAAACCACAATAGCTAGTAATGAATTTTATACGTACCAGAAGATTCAGTAATTTTATTTTAAAGTTTGTTATCCTTAAATGAAAGGATCTAAGTTACCATCCTATCAGCCACAGTTTCTATCAACATAATAAAAAATATATATTCCTTTCATAGATGACATAAACAAAAAATGCTATGTTACAGGAATGGCTGTCTTGGGGTGACATTTTATTTGTCTTTTATTTTATATAAAAAGAAATTTGACAAGTAGCCTCCTCCAATTTTGACAAATCAGTCACATTATCTGAATGTCATTCTTCAAAAAATATTTTGGTTTGTTAGATTTTTGGGGGGAGAGGAAAATAGGTAAGTAATTTATTAAATATTTTATGCACTAAACATTTGATTTTGCAAGCACTTTTTAACTAAAGGGGAGGGGGATAATAATATACTCTGTATGTGAATTTGTTGCTGTCCATAATAACATCAATACCTTTCATGACTTTAAGGAATCTAGCCAGTTCTTTTTCTGGCAGGAATCTGTCAGCAGCGATTACTTAAGAAATACTGTTTCTTGAATACTCCTGTATTTTTCTGTTTAGAATACTCAGCGATATTTAAAGATATTACTTGGCATGTCTATTAAGCAGTCTCAATTAAATTTTGACGTTTTGGATGTTACTCCATTAGGGTTCTCCTGATGTCTTTAAAGCTGAATAGTGAAATAACATACTGATAATGTGGGCCCATGTTTCTAGACCTAGAACATATCTGATGGAACTTAATAGCTTCACACCTGAAGATGGATGCAACCTTACTAAATTCTCACAGGTAAATGAGGATTCATGTAATCCTCAGCGTTTCTCCTGTGAGTTTTATTAGTTTCACAGAAGGGAGTCTTTTTTCTATAGATTATAGATCTACAAGCACGCTAAAGGAGCTCATAAACAGTGCTTGAGGAAGCACTTCCTTTAGATCTCAGAAACTCTGCAGGAGGTAGCTCTTCCACTGCAGATCTTAGAAGCATAGGCTATTTTAAGTACACTGTAATTCTAATTAACTACACCATCAATTATGTCAAACAAGGGCACAATCACTGACCTTTCACTAAAGGCAAGGCCATCAAAGTGGTATTTTTAAACTGTGTAAAGGGAAGACAACCAAAGGAAGACCTCACATCGCTATCTCTGGAGACTGTGGTGGATACAGACATCACAAGAGTGGAGGATCCTGGTAGCAATGTAGCTGATTCTGTCCTGTGTGCTCTGTAATGGCAAGTGTCTTCTTCCCAAATCCACCCGATGTTTGGTAAGTTCTGTGCATTCACAAGATGAAAACTTTCAAGATAAACGTAGTCACTTCTTCCTGTAAAGCTTCTTCTATAATCAGCAAACGCTTTCGAATATGCAAGTTTTAACTAAAAGCTTCAGTGAGAACGAAAAGAAAGCAAAACACAACCATAGAAAACATTTTTTAAAAAAGGAAACGCGAGCAAAGGCTTTGTTAGTACATACAGTCAAAACAGAAATTAGTAATTATTACTAGTACACAGTATCTATAAGAAAAGTGCAGAGAGACAAATGAAATGCTGAACACTAAAGACTGACAACTAGCTGATTTAAATGCTGTTGTGGGACTTCTGGAGATTATTTTAAGATACATAAAGCTTAGCATGCTTTAAAACACTGAAACAATTAGACAAGTTTCAATTTAGTAATTTCAGCCTTTCCATAAATAATTTTCAATGTCCTGTTAACATTTTTAAATGAACAGACAACTGTGTTGAAGCACCATTTAACCAAACGTTCTTACAGTGAATATTTAAAAATCAATGTAAAACAACTTTCGGAAACCATCAGCAAAGCTCCTGAATGGATTGTGTTGAAAAGCACATGATGAACAAATTGCCAGTAAGTCCTGCTGTTAAACCCTACAGTATGAAAACCAAAGAGAACATGATACATAACGCCTCCACCTATTCTCTCCAAGAGCTGCCCAAAACAAAACCCCCTATGAATACAAAGATTTTTAGTAACAGAACTTGGAGAACAAATATTCCTTCTATCTGACAAGGGGAGTTAAACTCACGGCCCGTGGGATGAATCCTTCCCTCCGCCTTGTTTTATCCGGCCCAGCACCTTGTTTCTGCCCAGCAGCAGCGCCGAGCTCCTTGCTCCTATGCTCCTGCCAACGCGCTGGTCACGTGTGCAGTGTGTGTGACACAAATCACGCTGCAGGAACAGGCTGATGTGGCCCCTGGTCAAAATGAGTTTGACACCCCTGGTCTAACGTCTGAATTGCTGCCTAGAAGTGTCTAGTTTCCTCCATTAAATATGAAGGGAGCAGAACCACTTAACAGTACTAGTGTTAAGGGGATTAAGACAGACATCTGTAAACCGCAAGGGTTCAGCAATTTTCCCATTAAGAATTGACCTCCTTATGTAAACAAGAAAACGAACCTAGATTGGAAGGTCCAGTCTGCTATGCCTAGGCAGCTTGGACTTGATCTGGAAAGCACTCCAACCTCCTCTTATATACTGTAACCAGAATATGGACACCAGCTATAAAGTCTCTCAAATCTCAAGTAAAATACAACAATTTCAGTGGGAAAGAGAGGGTAGAATTTTATCATCTATTGGAAAGAATTGACTGAAGAATGAGAAGAGACACGGAGAAAAATGGAAGAAATAAATCAAATAATGGACAAGATGAAGTCCCCACTACCCAAACCCTCTAAGAGTGGGAATTCGTCTTAGCTAGCATCAGCTGGTAGCTGTTAACAAGTTAGTTGTTTAAGCTAATCATCTAAGGTCCCTCTTTAATTAACGGAGAGATAGACAGCTCCAGAAACAAATCAGTCCCATCCACTGTGTATTAGGATGAAATGAATCAGCTCTGGAAGACCCTAATTCTCCTTGTTGACTGTAGTGGAAACTCAGATGATTTGCTTAATGTGGATGCCTGTCTTTTAAACTGTTAAAGCTAGATAAAATGAACGATTGTTTACGTAATGAGGAAGAGTCACAGGGCTTAAGCAAACTGGTCTGATCCTCCCCTTTGTCCTCCTCCACCTCATTCCCATAAATATCTGCTTTGCCGTCTGCCTTATCTATATTGTTAAAAAGACTGGAGGATGTCTTCAGCTTCTCTGAAAATTTGATATTGTCTTATCCTCTAGTTTGCCAAAAGCTTATATTGCACAACATACTGCAATTCCTGCTCTGAAATGCTTCATTTGAGTCTTGAACTGCAGGTGTTATTATTGCAAATAAGTGCTGTATGCCTTCTATTTTCAGTAGCACTGGGATTTTATGAGTGCAAGTCTGTTCAGACTCAGGGAAAAGCATTTTTTCTTTGGAAATATAGACCAAGGGCTGAAACAAACCAAAAATATAAATTCTAAAAGAAAAATAATAAAATTAAATTAAATTAAAATTAAGGCTAGCATGAAGAAATGAGGAAATCATTAGGACAAGGTAGAAGTATGCTTGTCTATCTAGATCACATCTTCAGGCAAGGCAAACCACTAAGGAATTTAATGGTAAATATTATTTTTTACCAGAGGTTTGGAGAGGAGAGGAGAGAAGAAAAGGAAAGAAAAGAAAAGGAAAGGAAAGAAAAGAAAAGAAAAGAAAAGAAAAGAAAAGAAAAGAAAAGAAAAGAAAAGAAAAGAAAAGAAAAGAAAAGAAAAGAAAAGAAAAGAGAAAAGAAAAGCTTTCTATGGGATTTAACTTAAAAAGTAAGAATTGTCCAGGAGAACATGCACAACAACTGCCATTTTTTTCTAAAGTGCAACTTGCATTTTGAAGATAATTTTCTTCAGATTTTCTTCTGATGAACTGAACTCTTGTTCTTCAACATCTGAATTTTATTATTTGTGATAATGAGCACTGTTGAGCATGTGGGAAGATTTAGATCAAGTGAGACAGCAAGCCAAACCTGAACCCTGACCCTCTCTTCCAGCCTCTTTCATGATATGCTACCTAGTATCTTTATTAAAGAGTTTATTTTTAAATTTTTTTTTTGCTTTCCCCATTCAAGAATAACTAAAGAAAAATGAATTTATGTTGTTTCCAGTGTACAGAAAGGTACTTCACATGTTTCCATTTATTGTACTGGCCAGAATATAGTTACAATAGCTGTTGTTCATTCCATTACTGAGTATATGTGACTCGTACAATGAACTGTAACAGGTCAAATAGTGGTGACTAATAAGACTAATAAGACTTATTCTATGTTGGAGCTAACAAATCCTTTATCAGTACTTCAACCATTCTGCTTACGTGGCCTCATTGTTAAGATTATGCCTTTCATCTATGTGAACTAATCCCTTTCATATACAATTTTAGCAAGAAGCTTATAAAATGTGTATTAAAGCAGTATTGACTTGTCCAACAATAAAAAGTACAATTAGGCTTCCAACACAGAGCATTACTAATTTGCATAAAAACCTCTCTAGCCCATTCCTTTTACTGCAGAATATAACCAAGAGGTTACATTCTGTACCACGCACCGGTAATTTACTGTAAATCTGTAGATAACCGTACCTGTGTAATAGTGTTCACTTTCTTTGTGCAAATCTTCTAAAAGTGAATTTACATGCCGAATGTATCAATAGGAAATAATATTAAAGATCATTACACTGAATGACCAACTACAATGGGTTCCTTTGATAATATCCCATAATGCAAACTCAAGACTTACTTACTTATTGAGAGTACCTATCCTGATAGAGTCACCGGTAGGGTCACATTGTAGACTCAGTTTTATCATACTTTGCAGTTGCAATACCCCATTTTCATAATGTACTATTTAAGCAAGAAGCTTATAAGAACTGCAGAAGAGTAATAATGACCAGTCTGTGCATAAAAATGTATAAATAGTTAGGCTTCCAACACTAAGCATTTCCATCTAAGAAGATTACTTAATATCCCTTGTGCAAAATTTCTCATTTCCATAACCAAATAGGTGCTACTGTCTATTCACTCTCCAAGTACTACAACTCTTTGTAGCACTACAGGAATTTCTTCTCTATGTGTACTCAGGAATATATTAAATTAGATTTGTGAAGTACATGCCAAATAGTAAATAAGAGTGAGAAATGATTCATAAAAGGTTTAGACTCCCTAGAATTAACCAAAAGAAAATCAGAAAACAGAGAGACGTTAACTGCTTCTGCCTACATAAAGCACAAAAATTCCTCATGACTAGAGATGATTAGCCTTCTCTTCACTTGCTTAATGAAGAACAGTATTTCCTTACGAGGGTAACACAAGATGACATTGCCTCAGGTCACTGCAGGGCATGTCATATCGTGTAACACAACATAACCCAATGTAACCTGATCCAACAGGCTACGTGCCTGTTGCTGTTTGTAGAAAATGTTACTTTTCTCAGAAGAGAGAACAGGTCACAACAGGTAACAAAACATTAGCTCTACCTTTTAGTCCAAAAGCTTCCGTGTTTGCAATTTACTTGGAATTTAAGTCCAAATCACAAGGAAAAGGAACTATTTCCCTTCAGTTATTTAGTGTTGTCTATACTGACAAGGAAATTTCTGTACCTAAATTTTAGAGAAACTATCTTTAATCAGCAAAGGTTTAGATTAGAGAGTCTTAATATGTAAAATGATCCTACCCCTCAAAAAATAAAAAAAGGGCTGAACTCATTGAAAACACTAAAATCTCTAATCACCCACTTTTTATGTATCTAAAGAACCTGTTAGTCTGTCCGTTTCAAGATCAGCATGATTCTCTACTATGCTTTCTGTTTTGGTGATATATTTGACTATTGAATGATAGCATATTTTAGAATAATAACATTGACTTGCATTATAAATATTAAATATACCTATTTATTCCGTTATTAAGCCAAGAAAACACTTATCTATAACAAAACCTCAAAACTGGTATGATACTGGTCAAAGAATTACATATCCACTGAACTTCTAAAAATGTCTAATCTCAGCTACCAGCATAAAGTTATTTTATTTTTAAAAATCCCATATATCTAAATACCTTAAGGCACTACTTTGAAACTTTAAACTTCTTGAACTCTTTGCTGAAATAAACACCAAGAGTTAAGAAAAAACATTTAAAGAAATCAATTGTAAGAGAAAAATAAACTGACATTACTCTAATTAACAATTAAGAAGCCTAATTCAATTTTAACAATGTTTAAAAGATTTGCTGTGAGAATCTGATATAAAATAGTATAAATTTCTCTCACATTCACACATAATGAAGGACCAATTATAATGTAGAGAAATTCACCCCAAATTTTACTGATCCTGTATAAGTAGGTTTCTAGAACTAACTGATTTTTACCTAGTCTTTCAAAAAAAATGTTATTCAGGAAAGGGAAGGAAGGAAGGAAGGAAGGAAAGGAAGGAAAGGAAGGAAGGAAGGAAGGAAGGAAGGAAGGAAGGAAGGAAGGAAGGAAGGAAGGAAGGAAGGAAGGAAGGAAGGAAGGGAGGAAGGAAGGAAGGAAGGAAGGAAGGAAGGAAGGGAGGAAGGAAGGAAGGAAGGAAGGAAGGAAGGAAGGAAGGAAGGAAGGAAGGAAGGGAGGAAGGAAGGAAGGAAGGAAGGAAGGAAGGAAGATGCTACTTTTTATAAATACGTTAGTTTGGCAACATAAACAACAAATAGCTACATAAGTTTCTTTTCATTGCTTTATGCTTTTGAAGCTTCATTTTCTTCTCTTATGGTCATTTTAGGGGAAGCTGTCCTTTCTTCCTCTTTATTGTAAAGTATGATAAAGGAGGAGATGTAGAAAGGATAATAATTCATAAATAATGATTCTTATTATTACAAACACTCTTGGAGGACCTACAAGTTCAAGACCTATGCTGCTTGTTCTTTCATGTTGTATCTTAAAAACCCATATTTGTTACAGTGTACTGTTTCAGCATTTTCTTTTGTTTAAGTACATTATTTATATTTCGATAAGGATTACCAATTAAATGAATACACCTACAAACCAATATTTGACATAAATGGAGGTTCTCAGGAGCAGGAAACTGCTGTTAGGTATCCAAAATACATTTTTTTCATCTGGAGTTCATTGCCTTGGCAAGCAGGATCATCATATGAAGAGGTAAAAAATTAAAAGACTGTTTTAAAAAAATGGCCCTTTTTCAACTTCACATTATGCTCACAATCAGTTCTTAACAAATATGAGAAAAACTGTAAAAGATAGATCTGACTACTTTTCTGTATTTGAAGCAAATTCCAGTCACCGTATCTGAGCATCTGATTTTATAAAGCTGCAATTTGGATCTGAACTTCACATCCTAGCATATTTAATTTAGAAACATTAAATTCGTTTTCATCCTCAGGAGTGAAAACCTGCCATCATTCTATGCTGGTAGCAATATACAAAGGTATGAGCAATACAATCACCTCAGAGAAAATGCTGCTTTACTGTTTCTCCTCAGTTTGACCCTTCCTGGTGTGCATAAATCAAAGCAAGAGCTTGAAGATTTTGTAGACCTGGATTAACATATTTGCAGAGCTCAGTCGGATTTTCACAAAGAAAGCAGATATGAAAATAAAAACTCTGTTGTTTACGGAAAGTCTGATAAACATGTGGTCAACACCTGGATTTTAAAGGGATCCTGCTCCTTGCTCAATAAAAGTATACTAGTCACCTTCTGAGGCATTCAAACAATAAAACAAGATGATAGCAACAGAAAGAGCTGCCACATGTAGTTTTCTTCATTGCTAATATTTTTAATAACAATGAATCAACTTTTTAAAACAAAAGAGTAAAGTAACAGGTTAAAAAGGAAAATCCTTATAAAATGTGCATTAGAAGATGGGAACACATGTACCACGAGGCATATGTTTTCCCAATAAACATTTTTTCTGTGAAAATATCATATTGGTGAATGCTTGTCCACATGACTGTGGTTTGCATCATGGAAATGCCTGATAAAGCTGCTGTGAGTGAATGATGCAAAATTAATGCTTAGTAGAGTTTCTGTACATCCCACTGACCTCTGCAGGGTTAATGAGGGAAAATTCTGTCCTTTAAGCATAAAATACTGCTGTTTAGTACAGGCAAATATATGCACAAGAAATTGCGCTAAATTAGGATTGAATCCTTACTGGCTTTTCTGCCAGTATACATTCGAAGAAAGGAAAAAGGCATCTCCATCCTAACATAGCTCTCAGTAATCATGAGAAGCATTGGCATAGCAGCCCTTTTGCAGTCACTGGAACATTGTCCCTATTCAGCTTGTGGAGTGAATTGGGGTTATTTTTTCTTTCCCTCTAAAGTACACGGTAAATACAACGTTACCACCACAAATGTGTGGGCCAGGGTGAGAAGACAACATGCAGCAGATCGGACTTGTAGTTCATCTTTTTCTATACCTGCCATCATGTCTCAAATTTGGTCAAACTAATGGCTTTGGGGTGTAAAATTCTCTCTCTTAAGAAGACAAACGCAGACTAGCTCCGTTTTAGATAACTCACTTTTAATGTTCTGATGGTAGGGGAGACAAATCCCATTCCGAAAGTCAGGACTGTGCGACTTCCTTTCACTTAGGCCAATGAATGCAAGGCATTTGCCAGTCCAGGCTCCCAAGCAGCCAAATGTAGGAACTTGCAGGAATACACTGCATCTTTCTCATGGAAAATTTCCTATGGGAAATTAGAAAAAGATGGTGAAAGGATTGATTCCACTCTGTCCTGAGGTTTAACTCTTTCTTAAATAGATAACGCTGGCAAGATTTTCTGCAGTTTCTGCTATGTCTACAGAGGATGGGATGTGTAAATAGAAACAGTTTTAAGAGTTTATATATAAAAGGAATGCAAGATGTAATAACTCCAGCTTCACTTGAAAAAAAAAAAAGTAAGCATTTTAAATTTCAAATAGAATACTGCTTATAAAACTCTTACGGCTTTTGGTGGTGCTCAGGAAATTAGGCGCACAATAAGTAGATATAAGAGTCAGGCAAGTCAAATCCATTTCAGTATCTTGTTGCCAAAAATTTCTAGAAAAAAATGTGAGGAGTCATAGACCAGACAGGAAAACTCAGTGTCCTCCTATTCTGTGCTACCTCACCATTTCTACATTAATGAATATCTACACTTAGTTAAACATCTTGCACATACATAAAAAACAAAACTTGAATAAGGAAAAATGTATGAATTTGTTACATTGTGTGACAACACATTTCTAGAGAGCATCTATATATTTCAACTAGCATTTTTCCTGTATTCACCTATAATCAGAAGTTACCTGCCTCACATCAGAGTTCTAGTAGAGTCCATTTTGGTTTCAGGTAAAAATTCGAAACACCTAATGAAGAAAAATAAACAGAGAAAGATAATATCCATCCATTGAGGCAAGGCTACATACGAGCACTGAGCACAGCTCAATTCCTCCTCAAAGTACATTTACGTCACACTTTGAAATCTTATGGCCTGATCCTGTCACATGGCAGTGTACTCTTTTTCACATTGACTATATGGACAAAAGAACAGAGGGCTGGACCTTTACACATTTCATTGTTTACTTGATGTTTACCAATCTGAAACACTGGCTAACTCAAAAAACTCTATTATGGAGAAACACAAAGAACATGAATTTTCTTCTCTGCTGTTAACAGATATCATTCACTTTTACTGTACACATCAATCTGCCAAGTAACATCTCTTTGTGAGCAGAATATTTGAATTAAGCAGCTTTCAACAAAGAAACTATATAGTTGCCAAAGGAACAATGGTTTTTATTTCATGTTTAAAGGAGTTTACAGACTGGAGTGAATTTGCAAAAAAACCCCTTTAAAAATAAGATGTAGCTGGCTGTAGAAAAGAATAGATATAATTATTATGGGTTTGTTTTTAGAAGCTATCCGCTTAGAAGAGTAAAATGCTCTTTGCTTTTGAAAACTTCACTTTGTTTCAGATTTTGTAGTTTGCTCCCATTATAGACACATGTAAATTTATATGTAGGGCATTATCTGAAGTAATGAAATATATCTAAAGAAGGACAAATTATGACATTGTCAACTTCATACATTAAAATGTCATGAAACTGTTCTAAAAATTATGATTTTGTTAAAAACAACAAAAGTTTTAAGAAAGAAATTTTTATAGTTCTTTGTTTTGTTTTTCCACTTCTGATCCTTACAAGTAATTAAGATGGAAAAGTCAATCTTTTCACACTAACTTTATAGGCTAAAAACTTAATTTTCAGGAACAAAAGATGGCATTGTTATACATTCCTTTGATTGCACAGTTTGGTGCCATAAGGCAAAACACCATAATTGTCAAGGGTTACTACAATGAAAGTCAGTTAAAAATAAAGCAATACTGTGGCAGGTTATACATGAGAACCCATTCTGTAGAAATACTTTGTCTGGACAAAAAAAGTTGTTGAAATCTACATACCTTCGTAACATATATATCTTTGCAAATATTTTCTGCCTTTTATGCTTAGATATGTTTTCTCCTGAGCACTTCTTTCCTTTCATTCTTATAAGGAACATTAAATATATACTCCCTTGGTTAAATTAGAAATGAAATTGAGTCACATAATGCAGATCTAAATCAGGACCAAAAAGTTCAGATTCAACTGTATTTACTTTTCTTTATACAGAGACAGCGACCACTCCTCAAGTTAGGACATGATTAAGAACTTTCCTATGCTAGAAATCAGACCGATCATTTTTCATATTCAGCATTTCTGAAAAGAGTGCATGAGTCTCTAGAGTGCTAATTGTCTCTGGGAAAGACAGACGAGAAATGTCTCTGTCTTCCAAAGGCATTCGTAATGTAACGTTAGGTAGTAATTGTAAAGGTTGGGCCTAATTCTTATGTTTGAGAGATTTATCACACTAACGAAAGCAAAATAAACTCATAGTTACGTTAGCTCTGACTTAACAAAACGTTTTGATTTTTTACTTAAATAAATCAGTCACTAAACCATAAAGCCTCAGATTAAATATAAACTCAAGGCCATCTTACACATAGATCCAGGACTAGAATCTCTCAGAACTTGGTCAGAATGGCCTACAACTAAAATAAAGAAGGCAAGGAAAGGAGAGAAATCTAAGGTCAATGGGTTTCAAGCTGGAGACACCCAAAGTTTCAGATAGATGGAGAGGCCAAGGAGAAGAAGTGGAAGAACAACAGATAGCTCAAATTCTTGAACAAATTCTACTTGCAAAATGCGGCTTGATTATGACATTCAGAAACATATCATTCAGAGTCCAGTCACACTGTCCAGAGATATGAACAGTATATTTCTTGTAGAACTCTGCTTGGACAGTTTCTGAGAGTGTGTGTGGTCCTCTGTTCAGCCAGTGCAAATTAATCTCTTTGTGGTAAGGGAAAATCACTAAATTATGTGATTTTAACACAGGACAATAAAGTGACTCCAGAGCTTTATTCTAAACTTACTGACTGAACCTCTCTTAATGTGATAAATGTTTATGGATTCTTCTAATTGCAAGTCTGGTTTAAAGCTAAGACACTTACAGAATACAGCTCTCTTTCATAAAGTTTCCAAGGTTCCACTATAATAATCAATTACCATAATGAGTTTTTTTAAAGCTGCCATTTGTCACTTTCTTAAAATATATAAACTACCTAGTGTAAAGATAAATAGCTAGAGCCAGCCTACCCTGAGGCCCTCTACCAAAGACGTCCATTAAATCAAAATCAACTGCGAAACCTGTTGGATTTTATTTCAAAGTCAGTCCTACTTGGACTAAATAAAAATCTGCAGAAACCAAGTGTAACTTTATGGCAAGAAACACTGTTTTCTTAACAGAACATTAAGAACATACATATATATTGGTCTTAATCCTTGAAACTGAAGTCAACGTGGCTTGGAAGGAGAACATGCAACTACATAAATATGAAATGTTTGTATGACAATACTGGGGAAATCATATACCATCTGCTTTGAGTCCGGACTAGATCCTTGGTATCTACCACAACATTTGAAGATGGCCATAGTTTCAACAGTGACATGGCAGGGTCACTTTCCTGTAGATGATTTTGTTACGTTTTAAGATCTGCAGTGTTGAAAGGAGGTAAAGCCACCATACTCTGATTATCTTATTCCTGTCAGCATAGCATCATTTTTCTCATTCCTAAATTTAACATGTATAATCACTTGGTAGTAATAATGTAACATCTTAGCTTGAAAGGAAAGTCACTTGAAGCATTGCTGCAGCAGACTCCAAGCAAATAATCCACAGATGTTCTTGGTACACATACTTTTTCCTGGATCTTTGGTCAGATATATTTCATGGCATATGTAGGCTTCTGAATATTGTACAAGTTATACCTTGTATGAGTAAAAGTTCCAACAGTCTAAGTGCCCAAACAAAACACAAAGCTGGAACAAAAACAGTTTGCAAAACACAGTTGCTGCTTTGTTGCTGGCAATTCTGGCAAAAACTGAGAGTTAGGTCAGCAGAGAACAACTCTAGGTTTCTTTCATCATGAGTCCTGTCAGAGAGGTTCACTTTCTGTGAAGGAGAAGAGGATTTTAAGTTTTTCCTGTCCTGAAGAAGAAAATGAAAGGTAATTTATTCAAACAGCAGGATAGATCTAACACACTGAAACTATTTGCGTTTCACACCTAAGCCAATGCCACCCAAATAAATATGAGAATACAATTCCAGATAAGCAAACAGATACTTTGGCTTATGTATACTTACTGGAAATTTATACTAAATGAGGACCTCCAGGGAAAGGCAGCTCACAGTTCCTTTCAAAAGTCTGTAGCTCATGACCACAACATCAATAAGACTCAATATTTTTAGCACTCTTTTCCCAACAGATGATTTCTCTAAATGTATTTAATAAATACAATTTTTAAATAAAAGGAATTATTTAGCTAGCAAGTAATAATATAAGAACAGAAATAAGTAAGCCTTAGGAGAATGTTTCTTCTAAACATTGTGTAGTATATTACTGCGGTTTTCATTCTTGAACTACATAGAAAACTTCGTAAGGATGCTTACATGCTATTAGCTCAGCAAATGTCTGCTGTTTATCCATCTCTGGAGGTTCTTGTCTCTCTTGCTCATTCAGGATCACTTTGGATCCACTTAGTTGTACTATGTCTGTCCAAAAGCCTGCAGGAGTACTGCCTACCCTCTAATAGAAGGGATTTTTAGAGCCATGCACCTGACCAGCGTCACAGATGTGAAAGACAGCGACAGCATTACAGGATTAGTTTTACAGCATCGGTTTAAGTTGCAGCAATCTTGAAATTTCTTCTGAAAATAGAGTGTGTTTTTAGAAAACCATGGCAGATGAGTTTTGTTGTTCCCATTCTCCTTTCTCAACTGAAGACAAATCTGTTCTTTCAAATGTACAAGTGCCCATGACACAGGTACAGTGACTCATGACACGGAATCTGCATTTCAGCTGTGGATCTATTCTGGTTTGATAGATCCACAGATTTTCTAAGCTGTATTTGAATACAGTTCTAAGCTATTATTTTTCATGTAGTTCAATGACTCCCTTATTAGGTACGTCCTTTCTTTAGATGGCAGTTATGTCATATGTCTCCTTGTCTTGTGTATGTATGTACTTCTACTTATATAGGTTTCTGGTCTTGAATGCAAATACTCTTTCCTTTGTGAAAGAGATTATTTAGATTATTCTATTGTCATTTGTTCCTTTGACAATACTGAACTGTCTGGCATTTTTTGGTTGCATAAAAAATTTTGTTACATAAAAATTTTGAAAATATCTCTCTTATTTAAAAGCTAAATTTCATTCTTAAAAATGACAGTGCCATTTCAAATGTGAAAGAATTAATTCATTTAACTTAGGTAAGAGTGAGATAGTTTCTGAGCTTACTGTTAAAATTGTTTATGCATTCAACATCAAGCCCAAAATAAAATTACGTTGACCTCATCTGTCCCAAAAGCTCTGCTGAAGAGCTACTGTCATCAGCTTCCTACCTGCCATGTGGTCCGGTTAAAACTTGTTTGCATTGTGCAGATTAGCGGTAGCAAAAATTACCATTGCCATTCCCACCACATTTTTGTTCCTGAATTTATTGCCTTCTACTGTCCTTGATTAGAACCTGGGGTAAAACCAGGGTTATTTCCTAGAGCAGGACCACTGCATAAAGGTGTGGACAGTAGAAAAGTTTACTCAAAGTTAAAGCTCATTTGGATAAGTCAATTTGCAGGGCTCAAGCTAAGTGAAAGTAACGCCAATGAAAATCCTTATTGTAAATATATACATATCCAGAGCCTACCTAATCCTGCATTTCCTTGAATATACATAAAGGTAAAGTTTATAAAACCTTTGAAATGTCATTTTACCTGCTATCTGAAAGCACCCAAGGGTTTGAGCAATTGGGTACCATGCAGCATATGTGCAAAACCCTATAGGATTCAAAACTATATGTTTCCCACATCGGTTTCAGACCTTGATCCAACAAGGCCATGTTTGCATGATTAAATTAAAAATTCCTGAGCATGGAAACCTGATCATCCATGTTATTAAATTGTTGAGTTGGCCTGGGGACAATTTTGGCCCTAGCCAGCTTGGACTTGCTTTTGAAAACATTTACCAGGCACAGTTAGGGAGCTACTGCCGCTCACGGACTATTCACAAGTGGCAGTTTGAGTGCAGCCATCGTATTTTAAAGCTGAGACAGTCTGATAGTATAGATACAATATTTTTTGTCAACTCGGTGCCAAACTAAGCTCCCAACATCTTTAATTTGTGAATTGGATATAACTTTACAGTTCTTAAAACACTTCTAATACAACAGAACGTTGTGATAATGATAGCAAGAAGGGCTCTGTCACTGCTGTCACCCTGGTGTGATTCAACTGTTCCTGTCCTAGAGCATTATAAGACTGGATGAAAATTTACTTATCTTTTTAAGAAAATATATTTTCTACAAAATGAAAACATTAGTTAATGTATTTAGACCAATATTGGACATGCCACGTGTGACTATCTGTTCAAGTAATATATTAGACATAGATTCAATCTTGAAGTATCCAATGATAGATCTGAGTTGGTGGAAATCATTGGGAAGGCGAATGGATCCAGAGTCTGTTGAAATGAAAACCAGCTGTTGGCAGCAGTAGAGTCTTTCACAATTGCATGGAGAATATTTTCTTCATTTCAGTCAATAGATTCAATTATTACCTCACTTAAAGGTGAGAAACTGGCTGGGAGTTGAAAAAATTATAAAGATTTGTTTTCTTTCTCCAGTCTATTGTTAAAAAATAGGTGCAGGAGGATGAGATCTAAATCTAATTCTAAAATGCTGGTGGCTGTTAGGGCAAAAAAGAAGGGTTTCATCCCCTTCTCTAGGTGAGTCTGTAACCCTTGGCTCAGGGGTTCAGGTTTCTGTGATCCAAGGCTTAGTTTGATGCAGCACAAATCTGTGACCTTGGCTCAGTTTTACTGAGAAAACTGTTGTTTAAGGTGTGAGAAAATCTGTGAGCTAAAACCATAAAAGATAAGAAAACTAAAAATGCAGAGAGAATTGAAACTGTTGAGACAGTGATAGTAGCTCAAGGATTCAAGAAGAAAATATTGGTATGAAAAGGCAAAAAGTCCCAAGACAAAAGGCAAATAGCAGGAAATCTGCAATGTAGGAACACTGAGAAGGAAGCTTTTCCACAAAGCAGTGCAGGCCTCTGCTTTTCTACCTAATGGACCTCCAGGTACTTGTCAGGTACCCTGGGGAAAGGAGACGAGAGGGTGAGTGTACTACACCTCAGCCCAGTCACATGCAGTGCCAAGCTTTCTGCCGTGTGTATTAACCAATAATTACTGCGTACTCTTAAATTGTGTATATCGTCTTTGCAAAACTTCTGCTCACATAACAAAGGATGCCTGGACAAAAATGATCAAGTAATTAATGGCTACACATGGTTTAATAGAACAAACTGATATGCAGGCTTGTTAGACAAACTTACATATTCCTTATTTAGAAGTAAGGTAACACTGTTCTATCAAAATTAAGAGAATATGAACAATATCTATGCTTCATTAAATGAATAGTATTTTCTGAAGAAAATAAATATAAAAATGTGATGTTCATCCACTTTAATCAAACTAAAAAATAAAGCAACAACCACATACTAACACAATGGAAATGTCTATCCAAATGTGTGTAAATGTATACTAGGAGTAAATTTGCTCACATATCTAACTACCCAGCAAATAGAAGCATTAAATACAAAACCCACTTCAACAATGTATTTTAATGTTTTCCAGACTTTAGGAATCAATCTTTTTACAGGAAAATAAGTAAGCAAATATGATTTCAAACCAATATAAAACAGATTACTTAAATGAGAGTTTTGTGAATGTAGAAATCTACTCTAGAATTTGTCCAAGAAAAGTAACATTTCATGTTCTTTTCTCCTCTGCAGGAATATGAATTTATGACCCCTAGAAAAATGTCTAGCCACCAAGCTGAGTCTATGTGGAAGGACAGGACATGCAAAAATTTCATCCTGTTGAAATATAAACAGAATACAATATTAATTGCACTAAAAAGAGCATTGATTTGGATAAGAACAACTATGACACTCACCTGGGAAAAATGAGGTTTATATTTCTTTCATGTTCCCAGTTCTCTAAATTACTTCTCTATATTTAGATATACCATCATTACTACTGAAAATAGATTTGACCATCCTTGAGTTGTGGGGTTCTGGAGAATGTTTCTTAAGAACATGCATATGACACCCGGAGAGGTTTCAGAGTTGTAAGTCCTAGGTTTCAAGGGGACATTAAAACTTGCTCATCACCTACAGCTGGATTCCTTGCTCCCAAAACACTGTTGTCTTCTACCTGAAAGATAAAATCATAACAAGGAAAATGATATGTCATTTGTGAACGTGGTACTAATAACATAGAAAATACTATATTGTTTGTGAATGGGGTATTAAAGTTTGCTGAAAGCTAAAAAACAGCTTAAGCTCCTAGAGGAGGGTTTTTTCTCTACTTTGAAATTTGAACATAAATTCTTAAATCACTGAGATCCAGATTCATAAAAGCACTAAAAAATTAAGCTCAAAATCTTCAGTTCTGAAAAAATGTGAATTCTCTGCTGTATAACCCTTAAAGCAGCCAAACAACACTGCCACTTTAGGTTTTTTTGCATTAAATGGCTTTTGTTAAAGTCTAAAAAAACCCTCCTCAGAACTGAAAAAGAAAATTAGATTGCAGGCCTGCTGTGTATATGCAATTATGAACAGAGAATATATATATTATTATACCTTGTTAATTAAAGGATTTATGATCAGTTACTCTCTCTACCATCATCTTCCTATGTGGCCTTTCCTAAACCAATTAATCTCACTGAACCTTAGTTGAATTATAGGATGCATATTTCACAAAGTTTCCGTGAAGTTAAATACATTACAGATTTGGAGGTCGTTAGATAAGATTAGGCAAGTAATTTACATACATACAGAAAGAAAGAACCCTTGCTTTTGGCATGGTAAGCTCCTGTTGGGACGTGTTATGATAACTGTTTGCAGCTATGTTGCTTAGCTGTCCCTGGGCAGTTTGGAATTATGAATATAGATTGGTCTTCGGCAGCAAAAGATGTAATACAGTTTTTGTTTCAGTTTGTGCCATATTTTCAGTTAAATATCTTGTCTTCATTGGATTGTGTCTTCACACAAACAGCAACAGAGAAACAAAGAGGAGATGGGAAATAAACAAACTTCTATGGAAGACTGAATGGAAATCAACAACAAGAAAAGAAATTTGTGAACTATCTGCCTTTCTATGCAGCTGAAATTCTCTCAGGAAATAAGATTAATGTTAAATAAGAGCAGAGAATAAAAGGGAAATAATAATTTATTAAAATCAAAATTTTGAAGTATTATCTATCACAAGCCAAGAGAAGGAACTACAAAAAGAAAAGAAAAAAAAAAAATAAGAGGTTGAGAGACTTCCCTGAGAAGTAGGAGAACACATAGCATGGGAAAGAGTATGAAAGCTAAAGTAGAGGATTTCAGATTTTCAAAGACATTACCAGTAATATATCCTCTTTACTTCTGTAGATCATTTCTATTCCATACTCTAACGCCTAAGTGAAATAACTGCTGATCCACGGTCTCACATCAACATTTGAGGAAATATTTTTAATAACCTGAAAATGAATAAATTTATTGAAAACAGAGAAAATTATCTAAAAAATAGGAAAAATTACCAATTACATTAAAATGAACGTTTCTGTGAAAAGCATATCAAGTAAGACTCAATAATTTATGACAAATAATTTCATATTTCAAGTCAGCTTCAAAACACTAAGGCAACACCATTGAGTGTTTGAAAACATGGATTTAAAATAAAAAAACTGTTAATGGTATTTACATGTGGACCTGATACTGCCTGTGTGATTATACTATTTAGATACTAGTACAAAAGATGGAAACTCATTTCCAAAGATTCAGCTCTACATGACTAACTTGTCAGCAGGAAAAGGAACCAAAACCAACTGAATGTGGTGTTGACTCCATCATTGCCTTGTAACCTGGTGGCTACAGGTACTGCTTACCTTAAGCCTACTGGCTTGTTAGGTTGCTTTATCTAGGGAATATTCTTGATTAGAATTACGAGGGGAGAGGGAGGGCATGTGAGTAACTGTGCACACAGAGAAAGCTGCTAAATTCGATATTTTAATGTAGTTAGAAATAACATCATGTTTACGACAGCCAGCTAAGTCTGAGTGGATGTATCACATTTCATGTGGAAAAAAACCCCAACGTTCTAATGAAGATGCAAATTTCAGGTGAAATAAGACTACAATAGCTGTTAGAGTCCTGGATAGAAAAGGCCATATAGTTGTGGATTATGTTAGGGTTAATGATCGCAAGTTCAAAATGTATTTGAGAAGAAGGAAATGAAAGTATTCTACAGAATGAAATACGCGCTTTGGCAATGACTTATACGGAATACTGGGCTTAGAGGAAAAGCATTGGTCCAGATAAATAACTTCTTTATTTATGTCAAGAATTCTTAAAATGCTACATTTAATTTTAATATCATGATGAGAAGTATTCCTACTGCTTGATAGGCCTCATTACACTACAGTGAGTATAGTGTTTGCCTTATTTAACAATTTTTATCAATCATTTAACAATGGATAATGGACTCAATGTCGATAGAAATACAAGTAACAAAGGCACGAGGGTACAATCATTAGGAAAAAGAATTTTTGTCTTAGAGCATGGTAGTACTACTGTACTGAAATACGAACAAATTTCTGTTGCTATTAAATTAAATACATCTGGACAGTAACGGGAATCTTAAATTCTACTTTTATTTTGTGAAAACCCTGAATTATTATAAATTTTATTATGCACTAGCTTATACTATCTATTCTAAGGAAATTTAGGTATGGCTAACAGTTCTGTTAATAAATAGGACAGTTACAGTTTATGGGAACCTACAGACATCTTTATTCAGAAGTATAAACTGGCATCTGCCAGACAAAACTTAATACTCCTTATGGCCAGAGAAGGTTATGGTTTTGGAGAGCCGAAATGAATTTAAAACGTACTTATTGAAGGTATATTATATATATATGTATGTCTCACCAAAAAATTCTAAAAACAAAATGTCAGATTGATTAAGTTAATGTCCCAGCTAATGCTAAATTTAAAATTCTTCAGTTTCTCAAGCATTTACATAAAAAATTAATTACTCTTTCTATGTATAGAATATTTCTCACTAATTTAGTGATGTACTTCTTTATTTAAACAAAAAGTATGTTCAAATCTCTCCATTTGCCTAAGAGAAAACTAAAATAGGCATAAAGATTTCATATGATACCATTCCTCTGTTGCTACAAGTTGCTGCAGCCACCAATGAATAACGGAAGTGTTTGAGTTTTGATGGCTGTCAGTCTACTGAGATGATCATAAAATTGTTTTCTTAGAGAGTTAATTTAGCCTGGCGAAGTCAAACTGTGGTGAAGATCTCATCAGTCCTTTAAATTGATATGCTCTAAAAATTCAGAATTATGTTTACCTCATCAACAAAAAAAAGCCACAATGACTTGTCTGTTAAGCACTTACGATTCCATATGAATAATAAAAAATAATATAAATATTCAGCAGTGGTCTACCCTGGCAAATGGAATATTTTTCTTTTCCATTAGCCCTTTTAAACTAATTAATGAATTAATGAGTGAGAAGAAGCAATAACAGACCTCAGTAGACTGAAGTGAGGTCACTCCAGTGCCATTTCCAATTAATGTTAGCATTTCATATGCATTACATACTACTGAATGCTGAATCTTTGTGGGTTGGGAGTATTTCATAGCTGGAACAAAGGACCAGGGCCCTGGCACTGGGTTGGTTCAATATGTTTTCTTTCACTGATTCACCTTGTCCACCTAGGCGAGCCATCAAAGGTGGCAGCTACTAGCGTATCTACTTGGAGGAGTGATGTAAGGCGTAATTAACTAATAGCTTTAAAGCATTGGGCTATAACCCGATGAAAGGAGCACTAGAAGTACAAATCATATTTTTTTTGAAATCTGCGTATAAATAGACAATGATATTTGGAGGCCTGTAGGGTTTTTTTTCTTTACGAGACTACTGACAGCCAACACTACTAGCTTGCCATGTGGATGAACTACTAGAGAAAAAAAATATTTTTGCAGCTAAGCAATAAAAAAGAGGTTTCTCTGTGGTAATTTTTCAAAACGTTGCATGGGGTTTTAACTATGTGGCTCTTATTGACATAAATGGGAGTCATGCAGCTAAAAACCCATACAACACTTTGAAAATGTATCCCTAAGTGTTTTGTCAATAATCGTATGTAAGTAATAAAATGGGATTCATTCTTTTCTACTCAAGACATATAAACATTATGTTTATATCAGCACAATTACTGACTTTCTGTAGCTCGATAGCTAGTCTTTAGTCATACTATAATTGGCATCCTGATCGCATAATGTCATTTTAATGTGTTCTTTAGAACACACATTATATTATTAGATTCTTGCTGTGAAAGAAGTACAGAACAACTATATCATAAAAAATTGCAATAAGGCTAACTCAAAAAATGATTCCTTATTCAAAATACAATATAGGTCAGTGTCTGAGAGAGAATTTTCTAAAAGCATTTCCAAATTTTGAAAATACAACTAATTTCTGGAAAAAAAATAAATCCATTATATTCTGCTTATATGCTGAGAAGAACAATGTATGGAAAGGTGCTGAAAGGATTGTCTCAGGCAGTCAGAAGGGAGGAATATGGTGCCCTCCCAAACTGATACCTTATGCTTATGAAATATTTCCACACCAAAATAATCCTCTGTATTTAGACTGGTTAATAACAACTAAATATTTGGAAAAGTCCGGATTTTGTATTATGTCTCAGTAGTCATAGTCATCATTCGCACTTCTTTTACCTGGTTGGTGTCCTTATCCTTCAGTGATTTTAAGAAGATAGACAAGCCAAATGATGGGAATTGTAAAATGGATTATTCTTGTCATGGTTATTGAGGAACAATTATTACTCAATAATCAGTCTGTTATTTCTCATTGATTGCAAAGCAAATCCTGAGCTGAAGCTGACTCTCAAGCTACTAAAAATAACTTGTAAAAAAGGAAAAAAACCCTGTTGCACTGATGTGTCCATTACAAATATAGTAGGACGACGGAGAGGAACGGGAGTTTAAAAGGGTTGGATAGGCCAGGGCTATAATAATGTTTTCATATGTTTCGTTTCAATAAATAACCAAGTAAACGTACATGAAACAACATTAAATTAGGTGTCAATAAAATGGAAGATGAATTCACTAAAAGTTATCCTCATCAGCTTTGAATTTATTTTCTTCCTTCCTGGGATGTCTACACTGCTGTCACTGCAGTGACTGCTGCTCTTGAAGACACACAAGGGCTAACTTGAAATCTGTTCAAGTGGAAGAATCAATAACGAGCCACTGCTACGTGGAATTTGGTTTAACCATCTGAGCATTTAATTTGCCTCTCCAGCAGCTTCTGCAGCTCACACTCACCTCCTCGGTGCTGAAACTATCCTTCCACCTGTACTTTTGTTAGCTGGTGTAAGGCTTCAGGAGCTTACTCCAAGTAAGCTGCAGTCACAGTAGCACAGGTAGAGATTTTATGGAAACAGGTTAACTAGAAAGATTCTGAGACTGTATTGCAGACGCTACGGCCAAACACAGGAAGAAAAATTGCAATAAAAATTATCATAAATCACCTATCTTGAATAGGCCTGAGAGGTTTGCTACAGACTGAGTTAGTGCTTAATCATTTCAGACAACATATTTAGTGCAAGTCAATGTGTACAACCAGTATCAAATTCACTGCAGGTGTAAGCAAGCGTGACTTTAATTGAATTGTCCCTGCTTCTACTGGATTTGGTCTAATCTCAGAATGGCTTTCAGAAGGTTGGTCTGTGGTGCTCTAGATGATATATCTTTTCCTATTGCATAAAAATATATATAAGAACAGATTGTGTTGTGACGACCACAATCTACAGTTAGAGGTTAGATATATAGGAGGCATTATACAGGCTCAGCAAGCAGATCTGCCCCATTCCTTTGTAACGTGGTTTTCTAAGGGTTCTGGCAGACTAGTTCTGGCAAAGGAATTTTCCACTCCTTCCTCCTCTGCCTAGTCCTGTCTTGCAAGCTGTTTCTTGACTGCTGGCAATGGCTGCATGAGTAATGTATCTATGCTTAAGTCTACAATCCAACACCAGCACAGATGCACATTCATGGGCACCTTAAATTTGTCACATTGTGAAAAGAGCTCTTGGAGCACAGTCATGCTTTCCATTCTCCATTCCCAATATGGAAGAGGGAGTCCCAGCAAAGGTCGAGGACAGAGGCCTTAACCTGTAGTGCTGTAATCTCTGCAGTGCTGCTCCCATCAGTTTAGACAAGGAAAAGCTGGGGTCCTATGGGAAATGAGAGAGTAGAACTGCTGTGTCCTAAAGCTGTGTCTTTGCTGGAGACAGAAGCTGTCTTCTGAAGTCAACAGAAAGAAAATTGTAGTGACAATGTAGTTCTCTTTTTTAGCAAAGCAAATCATACAGTCATAGAACGGCTAGAGTTGAAAGGGACCTTGAAGATCACTTAGTTCAAACCCTCCTGCCACAGGCAAGGACACCCTCCACTAGATTAGGTTACTTATAGTCTCATCCAACCTGGTCTTGAACATCTCTAGGGATCAGATATCCACAACTCCTCTGGGCAACCTGTTCCAGTGCCTCACCACCGCCACTATAAAAACATTCTTCAAGTCTTTAACACCATCTAGTTAACTCAGGTGAAGCAAAGAGAAAGAAGTTCCTTGTATCTTTTCCCAGTTCACCACGAGAACAAACCGTTTTGTACCCTGACAAAATCAGCACTGACTTCTGACAGAGAAAATGCAGTGTAAAATTACATCAAATCTAATTACATAATTATGGTCCATGAAAACAAGTGCATGAGTGGATGAGAAATAACTCAGAGGAACCATGAACGATTTGGATTTCATTGTTGGGCCATGCATTTAAATCCACAGAACTGCCCCACACGACGTACCATTTTGTTAAACTGCAAATCCACAAGTTATAAAGCTGGTTTGGGAGGATCAGAGCTCATTGAAACACAGGCTGACACAGGCCTGCTATCCAAAGGGAGCAAGTGACCATTGCTGATGGCAGCTTGTGCACTACAAGCCAATTCCTCTCCCCGTGGCTTGATTTCATTCCTGGAAGCCAGACAAGTGCTAAAAACAAATGAGAGATTTGCCTGGTTGCCAGCGCTCATCACTCTTCCGTCCATTAACGCTCCTTTTCTGAAAAATTCACCAGCCCTCTAGGTTCCCACACCACACACCAGTTATACTGATTAGAAAATTCACGCTTCAGTATTAGTGCTGATTAAAAAGGTTTCCCTGTCCTTTACGCAGATATTGAATATTCATCAACTGTGTCTGGTTTAAGAAATGATAAATAGCATAGGAAATAATTTTATAACTGCATCAAAAACTTATTTGTAGTGTTCAGCAATGTCCCCCTACAGCCTAGTTTATAAACAAATTATCTGAATTATTAATTTATCATGCAGGGACTGCAAAAAAGGAAAAAAATCCCAGTGGGTTATTATAGCCTTTCACAGGAAATGCATATCTCCTGGCACTAATGACATCATCAATAACAAGAAATTTATTTCCAAAGAACTCAAACCAAAATTTAATTAACTGTATATGATATTTTCAAATTAAATATGAGTTAAGAGGTTCAGAACTGGGATTAATGTAACAGTTCTAAAGCAAATTCATCTTCTAGTAGATCAAAAACAATAACAACAACTACAATAAAAGCTCTTTCAAACTTCAAAATCAACATACAATTTAATAAAAAGATTCATTTCACCCACTGACAATATGGAAATTATTTGCTTCTGTCTGGAATTCCCATTTGTTTAAAAGAGTCAGCAAAAATACTGGTGGATAGGGAATGTAGAATGGGTCAGTTGTGCTGGAGCTGTGATGAAAAAGGAAATCTTGTTAATGAAATCCCTACTTTCACCTACTTTTGGTATTTTTTCTCTTTCTGGGTGACACTACATGATATCCATTTTGAAGTAATCTTTAAAATGACAAATCAGGCACACCAGACACAGAACAGGGCTACTTGGATTTATACTGACATTTCCAGTATTTGTTACCAAAGACAATTAGAAAACAAAATAAAACGGAAAATAAATCAAGAAAGTTATCTTATAAAAGGAAAAATAATAATGTTCATATTTATGGCAACATAGAAAAAGTATTTGATACTGTGCTGGAAAAAATATTTAATCAAAATTTTAAAAAGCATTAAAAACACCCAACCCCAAAAACCTATAGAAACTGCTAGAATGTAGAAATTCCCCAAACTTCAGGAAAACATAAAGGATTAGATTCTAGAAATACAACTGGTTTAATGATTTGGATATTCAGATATCCATATGCCCTATTCAAGCAGAATCACTGGCAAGTTCTTTCTCATTATTACCCTTTGGTAGAATTACATTTTTAAAACAAAGTAATGCTTACCGATGCATCTTGAAGGTACTAAACAAATACCGAGCAATTATTTTGATGCTGCAGCATCATTCATTTGCAAAAAAAGGCAATGAATAAGTAGGACAAATATCAATATGAAAGGGGTCAAAAATGATGCCACTGTCTTTTCAAAGGGAAGATAAGTGCTCTGCTACTGAGATAACTGCTTTTCCTTTCAGCTTCCTTTGACCTAATCACCTTCCAAGGGAGAGACCATTGACAGGAGAAGCGGATAACTGGCCATTGATGTTTTGGAGAGACAGGAGCAAATTGCAGCCCCTTCCACAATTTACCCTGTAGAATATGTGCTTTAAATCTAGGAATTTAGAATTACAAACTTGACCAAACAATTTTACTGCTCCATTTCCTTACGGCCAACCTTCTGATCATGGCTTGAAATGGCAGTCACTCAGATGCTATTGCTGGATAATCAATTTCCAAGGGTTTTCTTAATAGTTGTGGTGATAAAAACAAGAAGCCAGGAATAGTGGTGAAAAAAAATAACTAATTTCCATTTATGACTTGTTGTGAGATCTAGAAAATGGAGTCAGTAACAAGAACTGAAGTTTGTCATTCCAGACATTTGTAAGGAGGGATGAGAGGGAATGAAATTATGGTGGAATCTGAAATTTTGAGTAGAATATATTAAACTATTTTTATTTTCAGAAAATCCTCATAACACAGTAACTGTTTTGTGACATTCGCAGTGTAAGAGAGGTTTCATGGGGTTATTAAAGAGTAAAGAAAAATTGTGTCTACAAGAAGACACCACAATTATGTACAGATGGGTAAAAAGGTAAAATTACATATAATTGTACACACAGACCAAACAACTGAGATGAAGCGAGTTGGTAGTAGCTTAATTATATAAATGCAAAGTTATTGTTGTTATTATTATTGGTGGTGACCGTGCCTGGTTCTTTTCCCTTGGCAGATAGGAGCCACTCTGCTAGGCACAGTGCAAGAAGAATAAACAAAGTTGTCCATACTAACGACCAAATCATTTAAGGTTTCATTGTGTGATCTTTACTTTTCCATGCCAAACATTTATATCTCCAAAATCTGGGTAGCATTAGAAAGTCATTAAAATCAGCTAACCACAGAAATATTTCTTGATTTTAATCATACTGTTTCTATTCCCATAGTCTTGCTGATTTCATTAGCCTGGTTTCTTTAACCACCGTAAGTAGAAACTGCCGTCAGCCTGAGAGTCTGATGTTCATTTCTGCTGCAATAGAAGTGTGGGAACCTGTGTTTCACACCCTTACAAAACTAGCAGAAAAAAGAAGATATTCTACATTTCTTAAAGTATTATCACAGTATCACAGTATCATAAGGTTGGAAAAGACCTTTGAGATCATCGAGTCCAACCTATGACCCAACACCTACACCTACTCCTACTCCTACTTGTCAACTACACCATGGCACTAAGTGCCTCATCCAATTTCTCTTTGAACACCTCCAGGGATGGTGACTCGACCACCTCCCTAGGCAGCGCATTCCAATGAACAATTACCCTCTCAGTGAAGAATTTCTTCCTAATGTCAATCCTAAACCTCCCCGGCGAAGCTTGAGACCATGTCCTCTCGTTCTGTCACTGGTCGCCTGAGAGAAGAGTCCAACTCCTGCCTCACTACAACCTCCCTTTAGGCAGTTGTAGAGAGCAATAAGGTCTCCCCTGAGCCTCCTCCAGGCTAAACAATCCCAGCTCCCTCAGTCGCTCCTCACAGGGCTTGTGCTCCAGCCCCTTCACCATCCTCGTCGCCCTCCTCTGGACACACTCCAGCACCTCAACATCCTTCTTAAACTGAGGGGCCCAGAGCTGGACACAGCACTCAAGGTGCGGCCTGACATTGTTATGTTCCCAGTGCTGTGGAAGAAACAATATTTCTTCTTGAGGCATAAGCTCTAGAATGCTTGGTTGCACTAAATCATCAGTCTTTTAATTAAGAGACTTTTCTTTTGAATCCTGCACAGCTAGAAAGTAGAAATGTGTAATACGCACAACTAGACACAGATACCTGCAGCGAGTAATATTCTGCAAATAATTTCCTATTTGGCAATGCTTATGGTGAGGATGCGATACTAGGAACAAACACAGGGGTTCATGCTGGGATATGAGCAGGCAGAATGCAGTTTTCTTCCAGTCTGCTCTGCCAGTGCTGTAAGCAGTTTGAGTTGGGACTAATTCTTCCCAGGTATTTGAACAGAGGCCATCAGAAGGGGGGCTGGTTTCAGGAGTGACCTTGATGTGCTACTGTAATGAAACCAGTAGAAATTAAAGTTCACTTACTCGTGGCTTTGCCAAGCATAAGCACTACAGCTGTGTCAAATTCTTACCATCCACTTCACTGGAAACAAAACCAAGCCTGTACAGAACACTTTAAAATCCCTTACAACATATTTAGGCAACAAAATGCATAGTATGAAATTGATTTCAAGGGTAAAAAAACAGATAATCTTGCCAAGAGTTTTCTGAGATTGTATTTTTTTTTCAGAAAAATATATTACTATATGTCATGTATGTTACTATAATAAGTTCTTGTGCAGCATGGATGTTTTAAATACACACGGTGTACTAAAAATATAAATTATCATAACTACACTCCACATCAAATAAATATTATATTGTGTGTACGATGTTGGCATTGTGCTAAAACATACTGCAAATAAAGCGAATGTGATATTTAATATATATATATATAGGTTCATATCAAGTTTCTGTAAAAATAATATAAGGTCTCTCATTCAAGATGTCTACAGGGAAAAAGCAAAATATTAATTTTCATAGTACTCCATTCCAATGTTTTCATAAGTATTATGTGTCTATGTCTACATAAAACTCTTGCTGCATAGTAGGACCACTGCAGCTGAAAATGTTCCATGAACGGAACAGGAATACTTCCATCCCAAAAGTGCCAAATAACAGATCACCTCAAATAGATGGTAAAAAGCATAATTATGAGAGCATTTTAAAACCTGCAATGAATCCAGATTTGAAAGCTTTACATTGTTTGTATGCTATACTCCAGTTATAAATAAAATTTTAAAAGGTGCTGTACGCCTCAAAAATAATATTAAACCTTCAAAGTTATGTATATGTTTATTATGTTACCATGACATACTACATTGAGGAGGCATGTATAATTGTGATAGCCAGAAAAACCATATTTACAGAGTGTGACATTATGAATTATTGTTTTCTTTACTCACAGCATTAGTTTAATTGTGCTTTTACATTTTCCAGTAAATTTTCCACAGAGACCTATAGTCTGATGAAGCCAAGTTAAAAACAGCATCCAACATTAGGCCTTTTACATAAGATAAATGATTACGAAAATATGAAAAGGTGTCCTAAAATGAGCATCTATTGTGTATAACATAATCAATATTAAAATAAGCATGAAGGTCTCAGGTGAGACCCTAAATAGCAAAACTGGAAATACTGGCAGCAAAACCTCTTTAAGAAGAGATCTGTTTTCTCCTGATCCTGCATTTTAAGCCAGTCATATTCCCTCCTAGGTGTATGCAGGCTGTTTCTGCAACCCAGGCACACCAGGCTTTTGTATTTACAACCCAGCCAATGGGCTGTCTCTAACACAGTATTGCACCTAGTTCCTTTTTTTAGCTAATGGTTTCCTTATGCCCACATTCATGACCAGCACAGATAGGGTCACTTTCACTTATCACAGCATTCCTCACGTTGAAAGGGGTGCCAAAAGGTCTTCAGTCTCCCTGCTTAGAGCAGGGTTAACAGAGAATTCAGACCAAGTTTCTCGGGACTTTGTCCACTCTTACAAGTCTCCAAGGATATAGACATAGACACTACAGCCTCTCTGGGTAACATTTTAATTATCCTCATTCTCCTTGTACCATGTCAGAAACTCTCATGCTTCTATTTATGGGCACTGTCTCTCATTCTCTCACTGTGCATTTCAGTAAAGAGCCTGGCTCTGTCCTCTTGGTAATCCCTAAAGTTCCCTAAAGCCTCATCTCTTGAAAAAACTTAACAAACTCATCTCTTTCACCTCCTCTCACGGGGCAAGTGCTCCAGCCCCAAGCCACTTATGTTGCTCTTTGTTGAATTTGCTCCAGTTGACCAACATCGTCTATATACTGAGGGGCCCAAACTGGAGGCCATACTCCAGAAATGGTCTAACGAGTGCCAAGCTGAGGTGAATAAGCACTTCCCTTGATCTAGTGGCTGTGGTCCTATTTTTACAACCAAGTACACTGTTAGCCCTCGTCACAGCCAGGTGGGACTCATGTCTAGTTGACTGTCTGCCAGTGTTCTCAGAAGCTTTCCAGCAGAGCTGCTACCCAGCCAGTCAGTCGGGCCCCAGCCCACACCGATGCAGGCTGTTAGTCTGTCCCAGGTGCAGGACTCGGTATTTGTCTTGTCGGGACATTCATATAGCTTGCCAGGTCCAGCTAAATCTCAACGTTGCCCACGTGAATAGGCAATACAGACCCAAATGGTGACACACGCACACCTGATGAGAGTGGCTTCTGCCTTCTACTCCAGGTCATTGATAAAATACTAAACAGAATCAGTCTCAGAACAGACCCCTTAGAAACTTCCCTCGTGAGCAGTTACTCAAGGTACAGTATGAATGGTGAACCTATGCACTTTGTCTAGTGATCCAGCCGGGTTTTCCCTCACCTAATAACCTACTCTTCTAGACTGTAACATCTCAGTTGTGTGATACAAAGATGGGAATCATAACAATATCCTTGCTAAATTCAAAGTGGATGACATCAATCCAGTACAAAAATCTGTTGAATTATATGCATAGTATTCTACAACAGAAATATTTTAACATCGTGTTTTCAACCCCATTTGTGCATTCCTTCTAGGTGACAGCTGCACTAACTGATAAGGAGCTTCCCTTATGAGTTGCATCCTATCAACCACAGATCTTCTGCAGTCTAACATTCTGATTAAACTACTTCACCTCATGGTTTCTGATATAACTAGGAAAAAAATCATAAAATACACCTGAATATTCACTGAATTTAAGAGATTAATTTCATTTGACTACCTTTCCAGCCCTCTGGTGACTACTTTTCCAAACATTTAGGTGACTGAATTTTGCTGAATTGCTACCAGGAAGCCAAGTGTGTGCTTGCACACTATTGTGTTGATAGCAGGGATGGTACATTTCATTAGGGACAGGATGCAGCTTGAAGTACAGTGGAGACAGAAATTTTAAAAAAATAGTGGCAGACTCCTGGAATACAAACTAAGTAGTTAATTCATGATCCACATTTCACACACTGAAGCATTTACTCATCTGCAACTTGCCTGCAATCCCGCAGAACATTCAATCACATTCATTCTCAAAAACCTACGTACATATTTAATTGCTTGATGTATCAGGCCCTTAACTGAATAGGGCAGAGCTGTGGTGCGGTGGAATGACTAGGACACCTGAGGCTGTAGGACTCGTCTCATCCAACATTAGACATCCAACATTTATAACAAAAGATATATCTCAGCCAGTTACTATAGACCCCCTTCATAATTAATGGAGAGAAATAGACACTTCTAGAGTGCAATTCATCAGTCTTACTTTAAATATCTGCTTTAGGAAGAGATTAATCGGACCGGTGAGGTGCATATTTTTCCCTGCTGGTTACACAGGAGATCAAAATGGCTACCTCAGAGGCAGCATCTACATTTGAATTCTACCCCAAATAAAGCCTCTGAATGGACTCAGGAGCTATGCAAAAGACTGTCAGCAACTTGCAGGTTGCCTCTGAGTCTTCTTCTGCTCCTTGATTCCTAACTTGGGTTTCTGTATGCTGCACTCTGGTCTGTAGTTCTTGGTACATTTTCCATCATACCTGCCCAAGTATTTGTCCCCACCTAGTCTGCTCTGCCTGCTCCCGTTCCTGTCCACTCACCTTGGATTTAAAATCCCTAGCATCCTGACCTTTGTTTGAACCCATGTTAGGCTTCTGCCTTGACTCTTAGACTTGGGATGTGCAGGTGGTTTGTCTTCTGGTCTCCCCTTCTGCATAAGGCACTTTCTCCCTAGAGAGGAGCATTAAGACTCCTCCCCACATTGATCTTTCTCAATCACAGGCTCCAGGCTGTGCTCCCATCCCATTTCCAGATCAGTGTAGCAGCCCTCTTCACCCCATGGCCTAGCTGTAGTAAACAGGCCATCAGCAACTGAAGAAGGGATAGTATTTACCTCATAACTTCTTCTGTGTTGTAAATCGCTTACTAGCAATATGATCGATGAATGTGACTATTAAATGTTACTTACAATAATAGAGATATAAAGGTAATATAGATCATTAATGGAGCAAGGCTCTTCATGGACATCGAGTGTAGGGAGAAACCTCAGTATTTGGATATCTGTCTATGAACAATATGTTGCTCCTGCTATTCAACTATTGACCTTCTCCTGAAATCCTTTAGTAATTTTTTTTCAGAATAGCCTCACGATTACTTCTGATTCCTCCGTGTCTGTTCTTTCTTTTCCCATCTAAAGCCTCTCTGTAGCCTTTTTCCTACCCCTTCTCTAGTATTTCTCCACCACTTAGTATCAGTAACAGAAGGTGTTTGAGCAGAACAAAGAGTACCATATTCCCTAAGCTCAGCAAACACATAACCCAAGACGAAGCCCTCTCTAGAAAGCTCACATGTGCATTATTCTATCAACTTAGCTTGCCAATTGGAGCATTAGTTTTTCCAAAAACAACCCACTTCTGATGAGGAGCAAATGAAATACCGTTCCAATATTTTGTTCCAGCTGGACCATATTCTAGTGACTCTAGTAGTGTCATTTCCTTGCAGATAGCATCTGAGCAATTGAAACCCTCCATATTCTCAATAGAGCAACCATTTACTAAACTACCTAAAAACTTGCTGATACGAATTTTCTTTAGAAGCCTTTAAAATGGCAAAGGTCTTGTCACTGTGCACAACAGAAAAATCTGAATTTTTACTCTTACAGTAACAAAGAAGATAAAAAATTATGTAGAGTTGCAAGCCCAAAACAAATCAAATTATTTGCATATTGACATAGTGATTTTTCATAAAAAAACCCCAATCAGATTGTTAAATGCGAGGGCAGTGAAACAAGCGGGAAGGGAGGTATAGAGAGAGAGAGCTTCTTTATCATTGCAAGTGATAACACAGCTACAATAATCCATTCATCACCTTCACTCTACCCTTAAAATTACATGTGTATTTTCTTTGGCTGATCAGTAAACTACTAAACACAACTCATAAAAGAACAGTAAGATTTGTTAAATGGGAAATTAATTGTTAGAAACAGCTCAACTGTACAAAAAAAATAAATTACAAGAAATGTTATCCTTTCTAAAATGCCTTTTGTCATTAGCATTCAAAGGGACCTTGCTATTGCCCCTTTCAAACACTCAAGCATGTTAATGTCCATAATGGTGACCTAATCAGTTTAGGTGTATCATCCAAACAGTTTCACAGAAGCAATTGAGAGGATGTCATTGAGGACTTGTAAATGTAGTGTGCTTCAGTGTGTCTGCAGAGCAGGTCAGTGTCATGGATGCCAAATATTTTATACTTCCTCTCAAAAGCTACTGATCTCTTGCATAATATCACATTGAAAAACAAAGTTTCATTTGTATTTAAATGGATAAAGCATGGAAGGACTTTTAGATTCAAGTTCTGATAAGAGATGTGAGATATTCTTCACATAAAAATCCCAAATTTTGAGCTTGTGATTAGAAACTATACCCACAAAATATGCCTTAATACAGCCAGCTGGCAGAATAGAAAGCTGTGTAAAAATAGGTCCTTTCGTCCTCACCCTAAGCATGACCCTAAGCAAGTAAATGTCTTCTATACGTGAGCATAAGAAAATTTCTCCTAAACAGAAAATGGTAAATTGTTAACAGAATTGTTAAAGAACATAGAAAATTAGTTTATAACACATTTCTGGTTTTTATTTTGTCTGATTTTAAAGAAATATATAGTAACATAAGAAGAAGCTATGGAAAAGGCCCAGCATGATATTCTGATTTTATGCAAACATGGCTGAAGAATCTGGTGTTGATTTGGAAGTGAGGATTAAGGTCACGGGCAAAGTGCTTTTTCTTGTTTTGCCAGCATGGAAAACAAAAAATTTATGTCACTAGCAAAATCACCAGAGGTCAAAATTTTAACCAAGATGCATATTACAATCTGTTACATACAATTAAGAAAAACCAGCACTGCACAAACAAAATAACTGATGAAAATTCTCCAGCTTTCAGCACCCAAGTTTTTCAAAACATGTTATGTAATGTGAGAAGGCAAAAAAAAATGTAGAAACAGATGTTCTTTGCTCCTCATTTGGTCAGAAAACATTTCCCTTAAATTAATTCAAGTCTCCCCCACTCAGTATAGAGATTCTTCTTTAAATACAATGTCTTTTAATCTTCAGTGAGGAAATAAAAAATACATCAAACAATAATATATTCATAACTGACAACAAAAACAATAAAATGGAGCCATTGCAATGTGAAAATGCCTTTCTAGGAGACCTACTATGTAAAATACACAAAACTGAAATTCTCTCTTTTTCTATTTAGGATTTATTTACAGCTCTGTGCTTGTTAACGCAGAGGATGTTTGGATTGAAGGAAGCCATGGGAGATATAGCAAGTGAAATCACAGTGAAGGTGAAAATGGCCTATGTCTCCACTGGGTTTCATGTGTTGCTTTTATGGCCCTGAAATACAATTGTTATATTTTGTATGTTTTTCAGCTTGGATCATCTGAAACCTTTTGTAGGGTGTGATGCCGTCCATTCACCTCCATGCTGTGGAGTGCAGCATAAAGACACGTGGGAGTGTTCAGAGGACACAAAAGGCAGCTGCAGCAGAAGTGGAGGACTATGGAGAATGGAAAGAGCCCATCCTGGTGCCCTTTTCACCCGCATCACCTGGGGAACGAATGTATAATCGTCATCTCAGGAAGGCACAGTGAGCACTTCCAAACAACCCATAGCATTCAAACAGGATCTATGTCCAGCTATCCAGAGCCTGCGCCATCTCCCTTGTTCTGTTTTGTTTAGTAGCAAAGGCACTCTGGAGAATGCCTTTTTCAGTACACATTTGGAGACTATACCCCAGTTTAATTTCATCCTAAAGAAGTTCAGTTTGTGTTCTCGAAGGTGGCTGCATGATGTGAACAATCCTCTTTTAAAATCCATAAACAATTATACGGGTTACAGAAGAACAGTTTTAACCAAATTGTTTCCTTTTGCAGGCAAGTGAAAATAACAGCAATGCCAGTGGTCTGATTTGGTGATGTTTTCATTCAATTTACCTTAAATCACTTCTCAGAAACTACAATTTTGCTAACGGTTAATTTTAAATTAGTTCTCCATGGTAGAATTTAGAGGGTCAGATGGATAATGTTGACTGAAAAGAAGATAATGCTTTCCCCCTGCAACACTCTATCTCTTCTTTGTACATTGCCTGTACTCAGTGAAAGAGTTTTCTGGGGCCAAATTTCCCCATCAAAAATAAGACCAGAATCAGTAGCCCATCTGCCTGGGAGGGACAGAAGGCTACATAACAGCCCAGTGGTGAGCAGGTCAAACAACTGTGTCTCCAAAGGCCCAACACGTTCCAGATGTGCTGTCTGGTTCCTTCAATTGTGAAGCAGCTAAACACAATGGTTTAGTTCATTCTGTTCTCCCATAGCATTTGAGACATGAAAATGAAACCCACCTTTGTACCATATTTAGGCATAAGCTTGGGACTTCTTTCAGCTCTAGAAAGGCATTCTTCTGTAAATGAAAATGTGAGCTGTTTTCAGTTGAATTAAATGAGCGTAGCTTTTAGGCTTTATATAAAACCCAACCAAACAAGAAAAAAACTATCCTTGAAAGTATGTGCTCACCCGATGGTAAAGAATCCTGTCCATGTGCTCTTGCTTCTCACACTCCAGTACAGAACCTTACACTGCTAAACATATTTCTTGCCATCCCTACTGCTGAGAATCAGTTGGATGTTTCAGTTCCCTCAGCTCTTCTGTTGTTTTTATTCTTTCAGCTACATGCTATTACCATGAATTATCTGATTTCAAAGAATAGGAAATGTGTCTTTTTGTAATAAAGCTGTTCAAGCGACTTAAAATGTGTTTTCCAGATTATCAAGATTTTTATCACATTAGAATTTTGCTTTAACACAGATAAGCCATAGATTCATCAAGTTTTATCTGAGTTTTAACTGAGCAAGGGGCAGGCTGACTCCCTGACAAGTAATAGAAAGCAGAGCTTTTCATATCTATGTCACCAGCAGAAATTCAGCAAAGGTCATCACTAATAACCAATTGAGTTTTTGATGGCCTTATGGAATTAGCTGATTGTCTTGTTATAGTGACTAGTGGACAGATGTTCTTATAAAAAACATTATACCAATTGATAACCTCTCTTGGTCGACTCAACAGAGTCAAGAGGAACCGAATGAGGCACAGGTGCTCAACCACTTTCTCACATCAGCAACTGGCACCTGGAAAACATGTTTAAAGGCATATTGCCAGGGGTTAAGTGCATTCCACCAGTTCTGAGGCTGAAAGATTCCAGACACCTAAGCTCTTAGTCTATTAACTTTCTTAAATGCCATGCTATTACAATTTTTGTAGAAAGAAAGGAAGAAAGAAACTGTCCAAAATTCAAATGAACACAGGCAGTCAGGGCAAATTAAAATATTCTACAGTAACACTGAAAATAATGGGTGCAATAATACAGGATTGAACAGTATAATTTTGTGAGCCCCTACTAGTATCAAGTTCTTGCTATTCTGATGCATTTTCCATGTAAGTCTTTTTCACTGGAAACCAAGACAATTATGTTGTATAAGAAGAGACATGCTATGGAGTCGCTCACCGAGGCTGGATTTTATCTTCTATTTAAAAGAAGACATCTTCATTAAAAAGAATGATGGAAAACCTTTATTTGTCTCCCTGTTTTAGGGGTAATTTCTTCTGTTGCTGTCAAAAGCAATTTTAAAAAATAGATTTCTGTTTGCCATGTCCTCAGCATTGGAAGTTACTTTTCAAGTTAATTTTACCAATTCAGTTAATTATCAGCCTTTTCAGACTAAATAAATAAAAAACTAAAGAAAGATACTGTTGATGTTGGCTCTGAATACCAGAAACTCATTTATTCTTACTGAAGCAGAATACATAACACTTTAGTAATTTTTCCTGCACTGTACTTAAACCAGATTTCCCCAGGGCTTACAAAACTTGTGCATTTAGTGGAGACTGTTAGTTCATTCATCAAACACATGATATAAAGCACTCTGTTATGCACCTTCAAATCAAAAAAGATAAAAAAAGAAGGAAAAAAGGTGCATATAAAGGTAATGGTATTCATTGAAGGACAAGCTTTTTAGTGTTTGGCTGTACAAAACATATTCACACAAACAACTGTCGCAGCAATTATTTATGATTAAAAAACATGGGAGTGTTTTGGAGACTTTGCATTAGAAGTCTAGTATATGTCAATTGTTTTATTCATGATAAACAGATCATTTAGTTGGAAAAATCCCATCTGCCTAGATATATCTCTTATTATTTATGAGAACCATGTTTAGGAATGCAGGCAGCACATGTGCATAATTAATCCTGAAGAGAATTAGACATTGTTTGATTCACAGCTGAATGCAATTAGCATTAGGAAGTTTACATATGTTGGCAATAACACAGATTAGCAACTAAAGTGCTTGTTAAAAAATTTAACCTGAGGCTGCTGGAGCAGACCTCTCTTAATGATGCTTTAAATGTTGTTGATGAAGTAATAATCAATTTTGTTTTATAAATAGTAAATCAAGAATTTAGGTCTAATTAGCTGTGCTACAGATCACTTCACTTACATATCCAATGTACATGTGCTGTGTGCTGTGAACTTTCTGTGAGTTTGGTATGCAAACAGTTGTTAAGGGAAAGATGTGATCCCTTCTGTTAAAAAAAAAGAAGAAAAAAGAAAAAAGTCACAGATGGGCAAGAGTGAGACGTCTGTGGTGGGAGTGACTCTATGCTATTGGCACTCAAGAAGGAAAGAGCTTTTCCTTTGTTATTTCAGAGCTTTTTAACTGAAGGATGAAGAAACAATTCCTTGTCTGCCTTTTTAAAATATAATAATTAGATTATAATTCACAGTCTGTGAAATGAAGCCCTCTAATGGAGAGGGAGGAGGAAGAAAGAACATAAGTGATGAAAGTGAGGAGGCGAAGTAAAATTGAGCTGTAATTGTTTTCACTTCAACTTTGAGAAGTTCAACATTAATTAAAATGTTTCTGCACCACTCACCACCAGATTGGCACAAAAGAGGGCTGGCTGGCGTGTGCAGCTGCTGACTGGCAGGGATGTCAGCAAGGCAGTTGCCAGGAAGGCTGCTGTTACACACACACATGCACACATGCGAACACACAATCCCCACACATCCAGACTCATGTACTCTAAAGATGATGTTGCAATTAGAGAAAACATTTGTTTTAATTCAAGTAGCCAGCCAGCATCTCCTTCCAGGTAAGAAATTAATTCTTTCTGAAACATCTTAAACAGTTTGAAAATTGTTCAAAGTTATCTTTGCTTTTACTTTGGCTTTGTTTTTCTCATCATCAATTATGTTTATTAGTATAAACTTCAGCTGAGCATTTACAATGCCCTAAGAATCAGCAGGAGCTGGATCCATGAAGAGTGTCCGTTCTTCAGCTATATTGACTTCTTAACCTCTAAACATTTCTTCCTGTGAGCAGGTGCTCTTGGGGGATGTTTTGTGCAGTCCCTGTAATCACCCTTTGTACATCAGAGGAGCAGGAGAGGGCACTAATTTCTATCAGCAAATTAAGCTCCAGGAGGGTACCACACCACCTGCTTCTTCCGTCAGATGTTTCTGTCCCTGCACCAAGCAGAAGGATGGCTCTGCCTTTACCTCCAAGCCTTCCTTCCTCAACAAGGCTAAGAAGACCATCTCAGGATGGAATGGATAGCCAGGAAAATTTTAAAGTAGCTGAAGGAAGAGGGAGCAAAGAAAGAGCCAGAACTGGTGAGACTTTGCTTCCTCGAGAGCCAAAAGAAACTCATTTTGCATGTGACGACACAAATTGGGCACTTCTTTACTCACTCATCCACACCACTGCCAGAGACAGTAAATAATTTGAAATGGAGTCAGGGCTAGACTGGAAAAGGCATTTAGGTTCCTAAAAAATGGGAAAATGTGCTAGCAGGCATTCAAGAATGAATAAGAGCTCTCATCAGAGGAAGAACGTGGAGCACAGCAGTTTCAATTGGCTGCGTGTCCTTCGGGAAGGCATGAAAAAAGAAATCAGCCCAGAGGATTTCCCTGGTGAATGGCAGGTTCTCCCTGTAGCTCCAGAGGGAAGCAGGGAAAGCGGAGCCTACAGGGAAAGCCCGCACATGTACGATGGCTGAGCCTCTGCTTCTTTGAATGATAAGTGTTGCAAATTCGTAAGTGCTGCTCAGTCGCATGATTTAATATCTGTTCTATCGGTTCAGTAGGTGATGTGGGAGCTCATGATGGTCCCCTTAGTCACTGTGACAGACCAGGCTGTAAACATCACCTCAATTATTGTACAGAAAAATAGTTGTCTGCATCCAAGCTTAAATCTCAGTATTTTGTGCTTTCAGGTTCTATAAAAACAGGTGACTCTGAGAAGATGTGACAGTAGCCTGGTACAATTTTAAGAAATTTCCGAGTCATCCTGTTTGTTTGTCCTTGTTTAGCTGATAGAGCCAGATGAAAGGAACAGAACACCTCGTATGTCAGGAAACTGAAGTGAATTAATAGACTGCTGTATCTCACAAGAGAGGAAGGAAGGAACAAATGAATGAATGAACTTTGACTTTTCTTAAGTAGACAGGGCAGCCAAGCTCTGACTGATGTTTACAAAAGTAGATGCGTTTGAAGCAGCACCATATGGAGAACCGGGAAGAGTTTAAGGGTTAAGCAGGAAGATCCTTAGGAACCAACAAAATTGAACCTCAACTCTAAAATGCATTTATCACCTTTTATAGAAAAGAAAATCCTTAATATGCTAAAAAAGGAATAATTTCTGTGCGCAGTGCTTGAGAAAATTAAAAATTAGGTCATAAAGAATATGAACAGAAATAGCAGTTTGGATGCACCAAAATGAACAGTTTCACTGCACCGAAACAATTTTAATAGTCTATTGGGTAACGAAAGGAACTTTTCTTGTTCTCACGCTGTTCTTGCTTACAGATCAAGGAGCAGGTTTCAGGTCACTAGACTCCCTACAGTGCCAGTCCTTGCCTCTGTTTATGACTTGAAACAATAAAACTCTCCAGCAGATGCCTAGCTTCTGAAGCCTGAGTACTTGCTAACTGTTAGACACTGAAATAGCATCCTTTGTGTGTATTAACAAATTCATGAGTAACAGGATTGTTTAAAATCACTTTTCCAGTCAAAACAAATTGAACTCATAACTGACAGAAATTAATTGAAAAAAGGGACTTTTCACTTCTGTCTTTTTTCTAGTGCAGCGGGCTCTGTAAGGCAAACATCATAAAAAAGAACAAGGCCATTTCTTCATTCAATTCCTTTAATTCAGCTGATGTGCTTTGATATTCTTTTGCAGTTCCTTGCTGTATGCACTTTTATAAGTTAAAAATACACAAAGAGCAGTCGAAGAAGATGCTATTATTTGCAGAAGAGCAGTAGTAGCATATTTCAGCTAATTGTAATAAGGTGTGTGTTTTCCTAGAGAAATAGGAAGAGATATCAAAGTCTAAATTATTCTGTGTTGGCTTTAAGAGGACAAACATTTGTTGTTGACAACTATTTGATCTGTCTTACAATTCTGTCACAGCGACAAAATAAAACTATATTTTATTCTCCATTTCTGTGATCTTTCACCTAGATAAGAACCAACACCTGGCATCTTTTCAAATTTTCTTTTTTCTTTACATCAGTGGCAAAAGTTAAAAAGGTAACATGAAAAGAAAGATGAAAAAGGAATGCTGTTCAAATTGAAGGACTGCAGTTTCAAGTTTCAATCCTGTATCAAAACATCTCCGCCTCATCTTCTTTCTCAGTCATCACAAATGAAAAGTACAAAGAAGTACACAAACATCAGTACAATGCTCTGTGTGTACTGCTATCCAAAAATCACAGTTACAAAATTATACCTGACATATCAAAAACTGACAGTCACATCCTCAAGATTTTCTTCTGTTCGTTCCCATGGACCTTCTTTATTAATAAATCTGACACATAAAAAGCATCTATATGACTAAAGTGTCAGTTACTGGAAAGACCGTTTTGATCTACTTCTTAACTTTTAGAAGAAATATTCTCTTTTTTATGAAGACAGGATCTGTTCACTGACTGCCAGCTTTCAAATGACCACCTCTTGAAGTTTAATTTTAAGTTTTAAATAAATATTGTATGCATGCAGAATAATTATGATGCTCTAGAGAGACACTGTATAATGACATTGATTCTTTTTTATCTAAAAATGCCAGACCCTTGAGGCAACAAAGTCTGTATTTGCCACAGATACAGGCAGGTTCATTCTACATGTTAAATTATAATAGGTTGTTCATGTTTCTGCCACTAAGTAGGTAGTGAAACTTCAGTTGTAAACTTCAATTTTGAGCTGTTTAAAACTTACTGGTAAAAACCGACTTCAGCTTAACATTCAGTATGGAGTGTTTCAGCTGTGGAATAACTGTTCTATTGAAAATAACAGATAACTGATAAACTCTGCTGAAATGCTGTGTAACTATTAAAAAGAAAACTTCTTGGATATGCATACATGTTTACAGTCATTACTGAAATAAGCATTATCTTTTACTAATAACTGTTGTGGACATGCTTTTAGTAAAAATATATAGTTATTCAACACTAAAAAGAAACTGAAGTCCATATTTAAGTGTGGAAAATAACATCTGTGCATGCAGAGCACCTTCTAATTTTTTTTTATTAAATTTAGCACATCTGAATAAATATTCTGATTTGATAATTAAACCCAAATCCGAAATTATTGCAAAGACATAGAGAAAAAGTAAATAACGTGGATGAAGATATGAGCAAACTCATATATTTTGTCTGTTGTTTGGTTCAGTCCTTAAAGCAGGATTTTGCCAAGAAAGAGTGATTTATTTTACTGAATACATATTTGATTATTCATTTTATGCACAGATCCTTTAAAAGAATGACCGATGTCTTGAACACCTTCAATTGTTTCAAACCTGTCAGCTACAGTGTCATTACTGTATTATTTCCAATTTTTGTTCTTAAAAGTAAAGATTAACAACGATACATATAAAAATAATATTACAATTAATAATTAATTTTTGAAAATAAAAATAAAAATGGCAGTAACAGAACCTTTTAGGAACAACCGTCAATCACGTACTGAGAATCAGGCAGAGAAGGCTCTGAAGACTGTAGTAAGTACCCAGAAAAAAAAATGCCAATGCAATCTTATCATTCATTAAGTTTCTAGAAAGGTTCATTCCTCTCGTGTAAAGGCAACTAGTAATTATTTATCTAATACTGTATTAGATATTGATATGAAACTCCTACAGACTTTTTTGGGGGGACTGAGAAATGGGCACATTTGGAAAGCAAGTCTTTCCACCTACCTAAAATCCATTTTATAGTCTCTCATCATTAAGGTTTAGCAGATTAGGTGCCTAAATTTTTGATGGCTATTCTTAAAAGAGATGTTCCTATCTTATTATAGGAGATTAATATTCTAATGTTTCAGTAGTTATTCCTATGCAAATAATCAGCTGAGTTTAGACAAGATTGATATCTGACAGAAAATACAACAATCCAGGGTGAAATGTGTAGACTAAAATTGCAATTATTCTTCCATTATATTTAATGTATTTTTAGCTCAAGTGGCTTGATTGTAGTAAAACCATGAACCAAGTGGCACACAGAAATTATTTCCTGGATGACAGATACTCACATGGAGGTCAGTCTTCCTCTGGTGAATAGATTCCCTTCTCCTGGTCTTCCCATTCAATCCCCAACCAAGGTTCAGAAGGACTCACTGCTCTTCTAGGAATTCTTCAGAAGGCAGGATTAGCAAGAATATTCCAAAAGTATGTCATACTTCAGTAATACAAGCTTTGTGGCACAGAGAGTGGGATTCATTTCACTTACTGTGAGAGTTCTCCACAGTTAACCAACTAGACTCCTTATATACTCATGGACATTTGTAGTGAGTGACTCATTTGACTTATTTTTCACATTTATCTTGAGAGAAGGTAAGTTTTACACTGGAATTACTTCTTCCTACTGATTACAGAGGGAATACATGAGGTCGTACACAAAAAACCCGGAGACTAACTCTATAGATTGGGAACCAAGAGTATGAGGGAAGAGACAAAGGATGGTTATAGAACATGTTCTAACCTGTCACAGTGAGACAAGGCTCAACTTGATCGCTTCACCCAGCACGAGTGGACATGTGTTCAAATATAGACATTTTCTTACTCTCTATCAGAAAACGTTGGTGTACAAGAGTAAATAGCAAGTTAACATCAAGCTTCTTGTGAAACTGAAGAAAGCCATGATGGAAACTTTTCAGTTATTGACTGAGGCAACAAAGATAAAGTCAGTGCTCAAAGGAACACATTTCGTGGTAGAAAATGGGAAAGCAAAAAAGACGCAGATCCTCAACAGCCTTTCAGAAAATGATCTGCGGAATTGCTTTAAACATTGGCAGCCTCTTTTGAAGGTGATGGTAGTTGATTTTCTTAATTTGTTAAATAAAAAGTGTTACAGACACGGGAGATATTTTTTTTGTGTCGGATGTCTTAAAATATTCTTGGAGATGCAGATATCTATATTAAGGACCTCTGAAGTTAAAAAGCTGAATGCTATTTGAAAAAAAAAAAATAAAAAAATGCAAAAAAATCCCTTCACTCCTTTCCTTTGCATATTCATGTATTTGCTCAAAATACATGCTCAAAATTCATTTATCACTAAATTTGCTCAGTGTTTCATGTGGTATATTTTTCCATCATGTATTTTAAAAGTTTCTCTGCTCTAGACACAGTCTTGGAGAGAACTATTGTTGAATATGCAGGCAGACAAAACAAAACTATCACGTACATTCATCACCATTTGCTAATTTTTTAACTTTCTTCCCTCTGGAAATAAAAGTTTGCACTAGGTTTCCAGATTAAAGTACGCTCATACATGATTGAAAGCATTGTGACCCAGATTTTGTCATAATCTTAAAGCAAAATTGCCCATTGATTTTATGAAGAATTGCTCCAGAAATTATTTAATGATTTGGCCCAGTGTAGATTAAGCTGAACATCCTTGTTTGCAATTTTGCTTCTAAGATTCCATTCGTTATTAATTCACTTAGTATTCATTGCAATTACTCTGACTATAATTGTTTTGCTATTCATGTGGTTGTCACAAGGATTTTTATAGGTCTTCCATTAAAAGCAGGCATACATTAATAGACATTTAAGGCATATTACTATTTGTAATAAAACTTGAAGATGTGGTCTACTAAAAGTTAAAAAGTCTAAAAGTGAAATGTTAACGCTTCATTTTAAAATACGTAGTTTTTACCTTTGAAGTTTGTGTAATTGGAAGTTTTCAAATTTCTTTGTTTGCCTGAATCCAGGACACTGACCTGAATTCAGTTAATGATGGGCTGTCTAGTTAAGTGTCTCCTAAACAGTAGTACAGTATCCTGTTGCAAGATCTTTGGTCATCAGGGATCTGCAAGACAGTGATAAGTAGGTCAGATAATACCCTCATAATTCTAGAAATCTCTAGAAAACTAGTATAGGCAGTATTTTAAATCCAAGCAGAGGAACTTCCTCCCTGGAAACTTTTATGGCAGGCAAAAGAAAGCACAGATATGATGCCCACAGTGGCATGCTTGGTGATTATCCATCGACTATTGAATTTTAGAACTAACCAGTTCTCAGATAATGCTGTTAGGAAAGAAAATGCATCTCTAATGATGCCAGTAACAACTACACCACACTTAACCACTTCAACGTACTCTTCTGGTTTGTAAGGAAAAAAATTGAACAGGTCCATTTTATTCAGCTTCTATTCTAGATGTGCAAAAAGTCAATGGATCGTGTGCAGAATCAGTGCCAGAGCAGACCTTCTTTCTCTAAGCACGCTACTTAGGAAAATGTATACAACGAGCTAATCAAATCTTGTAATGCTTCCACGGAAGGAGAAATATTTGTGACAAGAAAGGTGAACAGCCTTTCCAAGTGTATCCTGCAGGACGTCGATTAGAAACGCTCCCAAGGGGACAGAAATCTTCCATTTTGGATAGAAGGAGGGGAAAGATCCTGGGTCTTCCTTGACTTACTCAGAAGCTGTCCAGCTGGGAATGTGAACATAAAGGGAATAATCTTCTTCCAGTAGTTTTGTGAAGTTAGCCCCAAAACAGAATTCCCAACCAAAATTTTTAAACTTATATAACTTCAAATCAGCCAACCTCACATTTCTTAGGAAAATAGTATTGGCAAAAAGAAATTGTGCCTTTTTAGGCAAAATTAACTCAAAGATAAAGCAATGAGGTGGTGACAGTTCTCTCTGTGCTTTTCTAATAAAGAATAGAAACAGAAAGTCTTCTTGGTCTAAAGACTCACCCATTTCTACCTAAGTGTGGAAACAATTCATTACTTCTCAAGTCTGCATGACTTAAGCCAGGAGTGAGACTACACATGGTACATGAGCTGGATTTGATATCTGTGTAAATTTGTCTTTCTGTGTGTCAATTTTTTAAATATTCCTATGGAGTTATTTAGGCTTTTTTGTTTGTTTGTGTTTTTCTGAGAGAAAGAAAGAAAGAGAGGGACTTCTGTGATGGGCTTAATCTTAAGCCTCTGCCAAGCAACTTGTTCGGAGAGTAGACTCATTTCCTAAAAATCTTCTCACGGTTTGAAGCTGCTGTTTACTTTCATGTCTGACCCATGTTAGTCATACCTAGGAGGAATCTTGCAAAAAAATAGAATCATGCAACAGGACAAGAGGCATAAAGCATTTTAAAACTCCTTACTGCTTTGTAAACCGTCTTCATTACACTAAAATAATTGAGAAAACAGTGTGAGGATGATTTAGCAACATATGAAAATTGGAAAGATAATATTGTCTGAGTACAGATTTGTATCCAAATTTATTTCATCCAAATTTATTTTAATAGCTTAATCTAAAACAAAATAAATATTTTAATTAATACACATAATAAAAAATATTTCATTTTGGTATAGAAGAGTTCCACAACTATTCGTTGTACCTTATTTTACATATACATTTATGAAAAAAAGAAAAGACAACATAGAAAATCTATATTATAGTAAAGAGTGAACACTTATGTAACTGTTCCTCTTAAATTATGCTTGCCAGGCAGGAACTCCCATTATCTCTCAAAACTGTGTGAGATACCTTTAAATGACTTTCCAAGTAAAGGAAACAATATAATAATTTCCCTACATCCTATGGCTGTTCAACCGTGTGTTCATAGTTTCTTAAAATGTTTTAACCTGTCTATACTACAATCAAATCAGTAGCTCTTTCATGGAATTAGGAAGAATTCAGCATCTGAATATAGCATAGTTCAGTGCCTTAGATAAATTAGCCTGTGAAGACATATAGTCCAAATTCAAGACAAAGTACAATTTCATTGGTCTTTTTAAAAATATTTTTCCCTAAAAGCTAGAGATCTTACATGCCTGGTGAAACTAGGGAACTTCATAAAAATAGGTCATTAAACTTTAGCTTATAATAGTTAAGCAATTATCTCCCCATGTGTCTTGCAAATGAAGAAAACCCCCAAACAACATCACATGCCCACATATTGATTATCATATAGAAAATTCATTACTTCTGGCTTTGTGTGCTTCAGTCAAGGAGTTGGCAGGTTTTTATTTTTTTATTCTTCTTCCTCTTTTTTTCCCTCCAGTTGTTAACGAAAGAAGCAGCATTTCAAGAAGAACAATTAGGTTGGTTTGTGACACTGGACTCCTTGGGGATAGTTTCAGAGCACTGCTGTAAGTAAGCCTGTAGGACACAGTTTCAAACAAACTACACTCCTACAAAGGGTTTCTCTTTTTTCCTGTGCCATGTAATGCACACAGGGATATATGTATTCAAGACGAGGAAAGAAAATGAATAAATGGAAGGAAAACAATAAACAAATTTAATGGTGTTCTGTGGAACTCTTGTCTACACGCTCTCCGCTTAAAAATGATCATTCGTAAGTGCAAGTCCTTGTCCTAAGGTATGTCTTAGTCTAGACTGAGGGAGGAAACTGTAGGTCAGACATAAGGTGACTGAAAAAATGCATTTGATTTATTCATATCTCTTAATGTGAAATGTGTATTTGAAGAGACTAAAAATCTCTGAAAGACTTTTTTGCAACAGCCAATTACTCATGGCTTTTTAATTCTAGTAGTGCATTTGGAACGTCTCCATTGTTCTAAGGGTTAAAAACTTCACCATGACAATGACGAGCCTTATTACTCAGTCAAAGTAAATGGATCACCATATAACCTTTCAGAAATGTTCTTCCTTAAGCTATTAAAACATTCCATGCCCTTAGATGACAACAATTTCTCTGCCTTTTGAAATTTCTTTTCTATCCTGCAGAGTTCATAGAGATATGCTTGGTTAAAATCAACTTATATAAAACTATGCACTGTAAATTCTGACACTTCTGTTTGAATCTCTTTTCAAACACTTGTCTTTGCTCACCATAATAGATGTCAGTTCTTCTGATGTAGTTCAAGCATGAGCTTCATATGAAGACTCAGCTATGTCTATTGCATTTCTGAAGCTACTACTCACTGAAGTTTTGTGCTGTTTGACATCAAAGATAGGCAAGAATCACCTGCTGAGTTCACATGCATGGAGCAAAACATCTTCAAATCACTTGTGCTAGACAAAAGTTTTTCATATTAAGCTTTCACTATCATGTGGACTTAAAGACAAATGTAGTCCTTGTTAAAGTTGCAGCATTGTGTTATTAAACTATGCATCTGGGCCTCATGATTTATATAAGTTTTAAGACGAAAGATAATAATTTGGCTAATTTATTTTTTGGCATCAGTTGCAAAGAATTCTGTTACTCAAAAAAAATTGTTTTTCATTCAATATGCAGTGATTTTGCTCAAAGGTAAAAACAATTTGAAAGCGCGGCATGATCTAGCTTAGAAAAAATACAGTGCTCTACTTTTTCAAACTTTAATAGCTGACTGTTTTTTATTGATTTGAAAACCAGAAAGAGGCAACAGTTAAAAGATACATTGTATATAGGGAACATAAATTAAACAAATTCCTCTTCTATAAGTTCACAATTCTGAGGGTTTTATAAGTTTATTCAAATACCATGCTGAAAAACAAATATGAACACAGAAGGAATAATATTTATGAAGGATTGAGAACTACTGTATAATGGATGTGTGCCTAATGGATGCCTAATCAGTATAATAACTGTGCCATAGTTTTTAATCACAATGACTCCGGTGAGGTCTCTGTATGTAAACCAGATTCAACATGAATATGCATAGGAATTAGACTTCGGAACAGTTGTGTATGAAAAATGTTTATAATTAGTCCACATTTAAATGTCACCAAGCGACTGCATTAAGGGCAAACCAAAACACAAAAGGGTGTGTGATTGTTGTGAGATAATCTAATGCCTTGGGTGTGTCAGTTCAGTCAGCAGATGCTGAGATGTAGTTGCCAATTTTAGCAGACTGAAGCTTTTAATATTATAGGGTCTCTTGTGTTTTATAGTCATTTAAGTGGTTTGAAATGAATTTAGAAGAAATAAAGATGTTTTTCCCCTGCTATTGTTTTTCCATTTCTTTGGTATATGGATCCAAGGGAGGCAATGTGCCTAACTCTTTCCAGTCTCTGTAGTTGTTCCATAACTGCAAGGTTAAATCCCAGCAGGCCAGATCCTTAACTGACTCCTGACTATTTACACTTTTTGTACCTAAATTAAATACCTACTTTAACGCTTTCAATATTAATATATTTCTTTTTTAAAACACATTTTACATTTACTGAGAGCTTAATGCATTACAAATGAAGAGTGTAGCTGGGTTGTACTGGGTGCTTGTACGTATATAAAGACAGGTTCAAAGCACATTTTAATGTGTCCCATACATGGGTAAGGGACTTCTAAGTCCCTTTAAGGACTGTAGTGCTTGTCCTTTTATTACAGGTCTCAGAGGTGTTCCCAGGTCTCATGCATTCATCCTAGCTCTGATCTAAGTACATTTTGCACTAAGATGCAGGCAGGTGACCTTCCCTTTCTTTCCATCCGCTTTCTCTTCAAGTATTGTTTTCCATGCAAAATAAATGCAAGCACGTAGGCTGGCAGAAAACCATGCCTGCCCCAGCAGTAACTGTATAACACCTGAAATACTTCTGGTATATCCAAAATCTCAGGACTCACCAAATCCCAGACGACAGAGCTCTAGAATAGACTCTCTTACTGTAGGATCAAATACCCTAACGAATCAGAATCTGCCAGTGAAAGCCTCCTAGACCTTATAGAACATAACATGACCCTAACATATACAGAATAGGCACCAAAGCTGGAACTATAGATTGGTTTATGAAGAATGAGTGTGCTAAGCAGCACAGAGTAGGAAATCTGGGAATAGGGTGGCTGACACAGAATGTAGGTTACTGTGGATTGCAGACTATGCTTTTTTACTTAAAGAGCAATAAGCTTCTTGCAATGTAGTTGTAGCTCCTTCAGATCAACATTAATTTAACATCCTACTCTTAACATGAATTGTATTCAATATGAGGCATTTCAGGATGTATTTAAGCCTGTGCTCAGATTTAATTAGAAACGAGAAATACAGCAGATGGAGAGAAATCATTGTTGCACAGTTGGACCCCAATGCAAAGAAATTTCTTTAACAGTTGACAGTTAAGAAGTGCTCAATTAGTAAACCACAGTAAAAGAAAAGCAAACTACAAATAAAATTAAAACAAAATTAAAAAGCAGAATAACAGCTGCTCCAAAGCCTCTACGAAAATCTTTTATGGAAACAATGAAAAGACTAACTATGACACCAGATATCATCGTAAGATAACTAAATTGCAGTACTGGTGTTAGAGTTTAGCATCTGAGAAGTTGCTACAGAAGTGACCTTTATATTTGGCTTTCCTGCAAAGAAACTCAAATGAGACATTCTGTTATCAAAGAAAAAAAATTCAAAGTGTCTCTTCTGCCATCAGGTTTGCATTATACAACTCTGATTTCCCCATACTTTACACAACAGAGACAAGTTTCTATACACAGAAATAGTGTGCTGCCCAGATGAAAATATTTTGCCTTTAATGAGCTTTATACACCCAGTTATCTTAACATCTGAGTCCACAATACACAGAAGAAGTAAGCAACACGTTAAACTAAACTATCCACAAGAGAAAGCTCAAAGCACCAACAGCAGGCGGGTCAGCAAACTCTCATTTGTGAGGTATCAAAGACTGTTGATAGATGTAATAAAATTACTCTGAACATCTGACCTTTGTCCATGGCCAGAAGGAATGCAGTTATACAATAGGGGAAGGGAAATCGCTGGTGACAAAATGTAGTTTCAAATAAACTATGCTTCTACTGGCAATTTTTCTTTATCCGCTATCATGTAATACGCAGAGGGATGTACAGTATGTACTTAGAACAGGAAATGAAAGTGAAAAAAATGGAAGCTAAAACTGACACTAACAATACTTAAATTGCTTAATGGGGCGGCTGTGTACATACTCCCCCAGGCAACAGATCCATGTGTTTAGAGCCTCTAATTGTACCGTATGTCTTAATAAACAGCAGGTTACAGAAACTCTAGGTCAAATGTTAAACAACAGAAGGATTTTGTCTATAATTTATTCAAAAGTTTGATTGTATCATTGCATATTAGTAGGAAATCAAACCTCAGAGTTATGAAGCTAATTACTGCCAAGCAGAGCTAAATGTATGTATGCTTGCATGTGTATGTAGATAGAAGTGTATACGTGTGTGCGCATATATATATCTATAATGTATGTTATATTTTTATATATAGGCATCCACATTCATATACATATGTATAGCTCTTTTCTTGTGGGCTAAAGCTTTTCTCATGTCTGTATTCTATTTATTTCATAAGTAGCACAACAATTCAACATCTAATACTTCTTTTTTGAGGAAAAGATTAGGAAATTTGCTTAGATTATCCTATTTTAAATACAAGAGCATGTACCAAAATACAACATAGCTCTCTGCTTAAGCAATTCTCTACTTAGCTTCCCTCCTAGTTTTGCTGGGTTAGGCTACAGTCTTATAACCACAACAAGGATCTCTCACGAAAAAGGACTCTGTAGGAAAAGATCCAATACAGGATGAACAGTTAAAGTTGCAAGCTGTTTAAAATAACCCCAGCTTCCTTCTGTGTCGAAATACCGGAAGAAAATAAGGTGGAGCAATAATAAAGAAATACCAAAGCCCCCTTGGGTTCTCAGGTTGCTCTTGCACAGTTTTGCATCCTCATATGCCACTCTGCTTGTATCAGCCCCCTCCGGAAAAGCTGTGTCCACCTTGTCAGTGAAGTACAATTTTGATACCCTACTAGGTTGTTCAGAGAGAAGACCTTTGCTCAAGCTTCAGCGTACTCTGCGTACAAGAAACCCTCAGTATGGGCTCAGACCTCATCACTGAGATAGTCACACTGAGCACTTTGACAAGCATGTGTTACAGGAGTCACTATCATTTTCCTATTGCAGCCAGAGATGCTGAGGCGCCTCTCGTTTAACTGTGTACATTCCTGCCTATAGTGTCGATTTGTAAGACCAAGTAACTGACAGGAACCTTTCAGGCTGATGACAGAAACATGTACGGGAGCACATGAGTGTTGAAGGTAACTATGTTTAAGCCTGTTTCCAAACCTGCTTTTCACCCTGCAAGGAACAAAATATTTATAATATTCATAAATCTTTTTTGGATTTTATAACACAGTTTGAAAAGTCTAAGGACCAAGTAGTTGCTCCATAACAGCATCAGAAAAAAACCCCCTGTAACAAACCAGATTCCACCCCTTTCATAGATTAAAGTCGAAGCAGAATCCTTTGGAGAAAAGCTATTTTTCTAGTCCTCCTAAAGTTTTATTTTCAGTAAGGCTAAGAAGAGAGGAAAGCCAAATAGGGACCTCAGTTTATTAATTGCAAAAATTTTTTGTAAAACTGTACAACCTTTATGATTATGCTCTTTTAGTTCAAATAAAATTTAGAGCGATTGTCAAGTTTATTTGACTGCTGTAGGTTACTTCTACAGAAAATCTCTCAGTGTCACACTGATAACCAAACCAGAGCAAACCAAAATTAGTGAAACCATAGAACAAGATCCTTTTCAAGGAAATCTTCCAATCTCTATCAAGGATTTGTGGCAGGAGGTCTAAACCTGTACTATTCAGAGTACTTTGATGGACAACATTTTGGACAGAGAGGAGATGACAACACGATCCAGCAGCCAAAACTCACTTGTCAGACACTTTCTAATTAGAAAAAGCCAGGTCATTGTGCCAACTCTCAAGACCAGGCAAAATAAATAAAATAGAGAGAGTTTTATACATAAAATAATATAAATATATTTTTACATATAAAATAAAAGCCACTCCAATTTCATCATACAGAATATGCCTCCTATAATGTTCTGAGGTAAGTTAGGGGTCTCCACCCAAAACAAAAGAATTTTACAATCTTTCATTTGAAAAAAATAAGAGAATAAAAAAACAGGCAGGATATCAATAATAAAAATATACATCTTATTTGTTCAAATATATCTGCTAAGATTGTAAAGAATCTTAATTGCTTATCTTCTGGAAATTATACTTTTTAAATATGTTCAAAATGGAAAAAGATTCATGCCATAAAATGAAAATGTTTGAAGAAAAAATATTGGAAATATTACTATGAAAGAAAACTGTGACCTTTCTGAGGTCTTCCTATGGAGCATTTAAGCAAAGTAGACATGCTTTCGTTTAATGTTTGAGTTTGGATAAAGAAATGCAGGGCATCCTGCACTGTTGTTTTTGGGGGTTGCAATAAAAAATCTTCAATGAAGAACAAAACAAAAAATTAATTATTTCTTTTGACTAGCCATTGCCTTATAAAAGTAATGACTAGAATCTCTGGATACAAAGAAGAAAGGAAGGGAAGAATTACATTTTAAACCAATACTGAAAAATAAGTAAGAAATTTGCCACCAAGAAGCAGAAATTCTTCTTCCTCATCTTGTATTATGATAATATGTAATCTTAAAACTCATGAAAAATACACTCATCCTACTTTAGCTATTTTGACTTGTCTCTAGTGGGAAGCTTCAACACAAAGTTTATAATCCCAAGACAACCAATTTCTCTATTCCAAACAAATTCTTTCTGTGTCTACATTTGTTATTAAGTGTTACTAAGCAATAAGTCTTCTGATAAAAATCTACCTCAACTCATCCAACATTAACATTTCTCTTCTAGGCCATTTGAAAGTGTAAAGATGGAGTAGCTGAGAGGTTTGCCATAGTCATCTGTAAACTTCTACCAAAGTACTTGATATATTTTTAGAGTAGTATTTTCATTAGCTACAGTACTTACCAAGGAGTTAAAGCTTTAGAAGTACGACTAACTATTTTTACTTATTCTTGTCATTATTTTTACTTATTCTTGTCATTATGAGAGAGAACCAAGAATTTATAATTAGAAACTACAATCACCACTTATCTTACAAGTATGAAATGTGGATGCTCCTGAGCATACAGGACCCAAAAGATCATTGAAAAGTCTTGATTTGTTCATTTAAATCCAAATGAAAAAAAAAGCTGTGACCTGGTTAACATTAATACGAATACATACAATTAATACCTAATGGAAATATTAAGAACTCATAGAAAAATATGTATATTTTCACAATAAGTGAATATCAACACATACCGTTGGGCAAAAATTAAATTACCTAATTCTTCAATGACACATCATTCCTTAAAGCTTGAACTCTATTTCTATCCTGACCATCTGCTATGTATTCTGTTGATAAGAAAGAAAAGGGAGTCAGTACACTGTTTCTGGAATAAAAATAATACTTTATATCACAGTATCACAGTACTGTAAGGTTGGAAAAGACCTTTGAGATCATCGAGTCCAACCTATGACCCAACACCTTCACCTACTCCTACTTGTCAACTACACCATGTCACTAAGTGCCTCATCCAGATTCTCTTTGAACACCTCCAGGGATGGTGACTCGACCACCTCCCTAGGCAGCACATTCCAACTAAGAAGTTGCTGGAAAAAACAGGATGTAAAATATGACCTGTACTGGAGCAGTGAGGTTATCTCACTATTGTAAATGAGCACCCTGACGAGTGTCAGTGGACACCCTTTGCATCTCTTTCCTGAAATTCATTTGCCGCAATAGCAACACAGATCATTTGGAAAGACAATTCTGCTTACAGTATATTTTTTTCCAGGACTCACTTTCCACAAGGAAGATAACACCCTGTGCAGTGATTAAAAACAGAATCCATCTTATGGCTAAATCTGTCATTTTAATTCCTTTACATATGAACCAGAATTCTACAATCAAATATTGGAGCAGACCTAGGATGAACAACCACAAACTATCAGATCATGTGGCGTACATTATATCAAAAAAAGAAGTAGACCTAAAGACTAGAAACATATTAAAAATGACACAAAACAATATTCCTCCTCATCTTTATCACTGCTTTGCAGAGTTGGTGCCCTGATTACCTTAATATTTGTTATTGACGTTGAGAGAGAAAAGTCATCCTGCCAAGGAGCTTCTGACTGCTCTGAGAAATGTAAAGGCTACAATTAAACCAGTGGTCTTTTCCCCAGCATTTGTTATTTTGAACAGCTGAACTGAATGCAGTACAGGATGTTGGATCTCATAGTGTGTTTCACTCACACTCAACCTGGAAATCTGTGCTTTTTTTCCATAATACAAAGAATGTTTGCAAACTGTTGGCTGCAGCACCTAAAATCCAGACATTTCAGATACTCTGTAACAAACATGCGGGAAATTAAGACAGCTGCATGGAAAACATAACTTGTTTATCAACTGAAAAGAAGGTTATGGGCAGCTGGGGACGTCTCCTTGTTTGCAGAAAGGTTTCTTGGGACAGAGTGTTTGGCGTGGAGGAACAGCATATCATACAGTGAGATGTTCACCACCAACCTTAGAGTGATAAAATATGAAATACATATGCTTCTCAAGAAATCCACATGTGAAACACAGACAGAAAAAAATAGCACGCTTCTTATCTCAAAGACAGGCAAAGCAAAGAGAAACATTTCTGTACAAGACGTGTTACGTCAACATGTGCCATCTGTCAACATCTGCTGGTGAATCCCAAGGAGGCCAAGTAAGATGCAATTTGAACATTTTTGTGTTTCAACACACTGAACCACTTTCAAGAGTAAGTTAGCAACCCTCTTGTGTTGAGAAGACCTATCCAAATGAATATTTTCCCACTATTTTTAAAAATGTTATCAAAATAAGCGAGAAAATCTGTCTTGACAACACCACACCCTGATGATTTTATATACTTTGATATCATCACCAGGCCTTTCTCATAATAAAAATATATTCTAATTATGTAAACCCCGTGAGGCAGACACTGAGCTACAGCAACATAGGGACGCTGTCATTACTGTAGCTTTGCAATTCCTTAGCAAGCAAAGTGGACACAGTAACATAGGAGTTATTAAAAAAAGTAAGCCCCCTAGAAAATGGTGTCTTAGCAATTCACAGTCAGTTTAGAACTTGCCCCCAAGCCACTACTGTCTGGTGGGGAAATACACTAACTGAAGGGGGGGGGAAAGGGAAGGTGGGAGGTTATTAGAAATAGGACAAAAATGAATTAAGTGACATGTCCAAAGCCACTTGAGCAATCTGAGGCATAATGGAAAAAATGAATTCAAAGGCTTTGACACCCAGGCTCCACTAGATAACAAACAAAGACCTTTCCTATTTAATTTTAATATTTCCAGTGTACTCGAGGAAGTGATCATAAGGAATGAACAATTATGCAAGCATCAGGAATCAGAAGCATTGGTAGAACTAAATGGAAAAACTTTTATGTCCAGAAGACACTGCTGTTGCTGTTACAGATAATGATACCGCAGCCGATCCTGCCACTACTGAGTGGGGTGTAACGTCAGTTCTGGATGAGGAGCTGCACTGCAGCAAAAATTCTGATCACGAATCCCATGATACCATATCAGCATTTAACCGTCCTGACTTTCATGCCTAGGAGACAACTGACTAAAATGCCAAGCAAAGAATCAGTGAAATCATTGTCAACTCGATTTAATATGTTTTAAGAAAATAGACTAATTATTATTAACTACTTATCAACTACAGAAAGACATGGGAAGGTGAATCTAATCTTTAGGGGAAGACTAGTATCCTGCGTTTACAAATATATGTTCTTTACTTTTAAGCTACATTTTTAGTTCTGTTAAATAGCATCTGTGTTTGGCAGGTTTATCTACCCCAGTTTTTGCTGCAAGTCTAACGCCATGAATAAAAAATTGACATTTAGTGGTGTTGAAAAAATAGTTACTGTTTCCTTATCATTTGAACTGAAAAATAAACACAGTACTTTGCATTCAAATAATCAGAGACTCATTTACAGGTAATTAAGACCGAGACTCCTCTTGGTATGATAATGAGGAGACACCATGCAAGTCCCAGCTCCCCTTGTAGCCACCTCCGCAATAATAATAGGTACTTACCTTCCCTTTTGAGCCTCTGATAGTGCCAGTTGAATACTTTTTTTTTTCTTTTGGGTCAGTCTTCCATCTCTAAGGACCAGTCTCACTCTTCTTGTTTAGTTCCATAGTGTTAGTCCATTCCATGTACCTGACTTTGTAAAAATGCAGAGAAATAGTAGTCTGCTATCTGTGATTTTTCAGAGATAATTTACAATTAATAATGTGTGAAGAGTCCAAATTTCAGAGACTTTTGACTGCCTATGGTATTTGTTCATTTTGGGGTTTGTTCATTTTAACAAGGTTCAATTTCAATGATTATTTCAACTTTTTGAACCGAAATAACACCTTTACTTCTGAGTCAGTCAACACTCCTATGAGATCCAAAAAGAGTTGTGAGTAAAATTAAACCTAAATTATATTTTTTATCTCCCTAGACCAAAAAATGAAAAGGTAGTAGAGCCATCTAAAATGCAAGCCATTACACTTGTTTTATACACCAGAATGTAGCAAAAGAAGGCACAAGTCTAATTTTTTTAACAAATCCTTTGCAGTTCACCTTTAAACTAAAGGTCATCAGGTGAGTATTGGAGTGTTTGAAAGCACTTGAACTGCTTAGGGAGTTCATCTCATCTGTAGTATTCATACATATTTGCCGATTATAAATCACAATGGACTGAAATATTTCGAGTCTTTCACATCAGCAGGCATCCAGAGAGCACTGTCTTTTATTTACTGACCATGTTAAAAATGGCACACTTTTTTTCTTATTTTATAATACTGTGCTGTCTGACCAGTTCAGAGAGATGTCTAATAATGTCTCAGTCCAACCATGGGTCTCATTATGTTGGTAGGAACTGTCATGCAACTGTGAATGTGCAATAAGTGTAGAGGTACAGTAAATGGCAGAAAAATATGAAAAGCATTCTACTTTCAGAAGCTGCACAAAGCTATTTATTCCTCCTATACTGAATGAACTAAAAATTGAGGAGAGAAAATGAGGTCTATACTTCATGGCCTTCTAAATTTAAACAAAGAGAGGATTTAAGGATACATCTTACAGCAGAAAATGAGGGATGCTACACAGTGCAAGACACGCACTTAACTTTTCTTATATTCCATCCATTTTTTAAGCACAGTAGCACATTGATTTCAATGGAAGTTCTGTTTAAAAATCAATGCTATAGCCCGACCCAGGTAACAGTTTAGAGAATAAACATATTATTCATAAATTATGTGATTCTGCCCCAGATCTATCTCCCTTATTGTGGACAGCTTCCTCTGACTGCGTGTTATAACAACAGTACAATGGTATGTCTGGGTTTTAGTTTTATAGAGTTTTGTCCTTTCATTCAGTTTTGTGTACTGACATGTAAAATATGCTATAAACCATATATGGGTTTCAAAAGACGTTGTTGCACAACATGATGGAACAGAAGAAGTGTGACCTGTCTGAGGATTTTGATACACAGCAAAGAGGATTTATTACAGGATGCATCTTCCAAACCTTGGGTCTGGCCTTCCTATTTGGAAGCACAAAAAAGCTGTCTACAAAATGAAATGAGAGGTAAGTCACCCATTTGCTCTCTGTCTATGCCACATCACTGCTGCTTCTGGCATGACATTTCTTAGAGAAGGAGACAGAGTGAAAAAGAAAGGGAATTGGTGAAGTGCCTTTCACTTCATTAGCATACCTGTCAACAACACACAGACCTACCACTATCGACAGTCTCTTCCACTGCAGTTCTATTTGGTTCTCCACTTAGGCACAAATTTCATCCCTGTGGTGAGTACTGCGGTAAAATTGACACTCACGCAAGGATCAATGATATAAAAAGCTTGCACCAATAGAATATTGTCTGCATCCACCCAGGTGTTTGATAAATTATCATTATTCAAACACTAAACAGATAAATAAATTGTTCAGATCAAAAGAATAGGCGAGAATGTTCTTTGTAAGAAACGACCACAATCTCATTTTGATCACTACAAAAATTCCATTCAAAACCCAGTAGTTTGAGCACATTCACAAAAGCCAAAGCAGAGAAAGGAATAAATTCACAACTATTCCAGAAAGCAGCTACTTTGAATTAATAGCCCAGCAGGTGGCAAATTCACCCTAGCTGTGCAGGACCTCTCTTCTGACTAAGAGATGTGATCCCGAGCTCTCACCTGCCAGAAGAAGGCACTGACCAGCATGCCTCAGCAAAGCTCTGAGGAAGCTGAGGGGCCAGGGCCAAGCCAGCCCCAAGGCATTGATCCACTTTGTATTCACTGTGGCAGAGGCTGGAGCCTAGCAATCCTGTTTCAGCAACGCCTCTCATCCGCAAGGCTAGAAAACCCTTCTTTTCCTGCTTTGCTCCATGAATATTTAGGTACCCCAGGCAAAATGGAAGAGCTCTCCCCAGAGAGGTGTTGGTTCCAACATCTCCCTGAATCAGACAGAGAGTGGGTTTGGACTGGGGTCTTGTGCCACCCAGGAGAGCAGCCTAACCACCACGCTATTAGGTGTTCGAGTGTGGAGCTCCCGAAATCCCTCCTGTGGGAGCAGTGGCACTTGCCATACCGTATTTAAATATTAATTGAGCAAGAAAGTGTGAATGACTCTTTAAGCCTGACTAGCAGTTAAGATGTTCTCCTGGGATATGGGAGCTGTGATTTCAGATACCCTTAGGCAGAGCAAGGAATTGAACCCAAGACTCCCACGACTGCACCTATCTCTTTGCCCACTTCTGAATCCAGCCTGAATCTAGCAGGCACCACTGAGATCCATGGATAGCTAAATAACCCCTAATTGCATTTCTGAGTGCATTTATTGTTCATCCAGAAGTCTTTGCCCTACTTACAACCCATCCCACTTTTGCTTGCCTGAAGTCAAAGGTGCTGATGTATGGCTGCTCCTGTGTGTATGTATGCATCTTCACTTTTGAAATATTAGCACTGCTTTTCCAGATTCAGAAGGGCAATTTCCCTTTAGTTTCTCATGGGAAGCGATCAGTGAATCAGTGCAGGTTAAGATGGTTTATTTTGAGAGTGGGAATTTTACATTGCCATGCCAAAATGCCATATGTATAGTATATGAGATTGCAAGGCTGTGTCTAAAGGTAAGGCGAAAGTTTGATAGATCTGGAGAATATTCCGAAGTCCTTTAATAACTTTTGAAAGGAAATCCAATATGAGAAGATATTTACAGCAGAAGTCATGTGGGCAGAAACTGTAAGCCCGTTCATGTCTCTAATTGTTCCACATCTGAAGGAGGCTGCTGCACATCTGTTATTCCACAACAAGAGTGGAATCTTTTATGAATTTGCCTGCACCTATCATGCTGAGGGAAGGTTTCACTGAGTAAAAATGGATTTTCTTGCCAAAATGTGCATCCTTTTGGAAACTAACTGAGGCCAACATAGACGTGGTGAGCAGAACAAATCCCTCTTTGGAGCATAGATGATTCCAGAAAAGCATCAATTTTCTACTGCTGGCAAGAAGACATAAGCAAGAGAGGACACCAACTCCAAATGCCTCAGTGTATTTGCTATTCTAATGTAATTAATTGATTAGGAAAGAGAGTGATACCATACACAACTGCGTTCACTGTGAGAGCTTTACAATAAAGTGTGGTAGAAAGCATGCAAGAAGTATGGGGAATTCAGGGAACTGGCAATGAGACCTATGGTTTGAGGTATTCACCCAGCTGAAGGGAGCAGGGAGCAGATATTTTGATGGATTATATAAAATGAGGTATTCTCAAAAAAAAAAAAAAAATCCCTAATAGTCCTTACCAACACATTTTTGGCCCTCTTACTACTCACAGGGTAATTTTAACAGTCAGAGAAAGTGAAATAACTTTGCACTGTCGGAGACAGTCTTCTGAGGTTAAGGTTGAAGTACTACAGGCTGACTTTCTCTGCTTGGTCTTTACATCAGTAGACCAATTTGTTTCCTAGGATTTTCTGTCTCTCTATCTGCTATTACTAAACTATCATGCAAATAACACATAGAGAGGTAAGAATTCATTGCAAGATGTTTTGGTTTCTTAAACTTCATAAAATGGACTAAGGTGTGCATTTTCATTATAAGTAGGATTGTGCAAATAATAAATTGGGTTTATGCCTTGATATTGAAAATAAAACAATAAATTCGTGCCTGCTCAAAGCAAAAAAAAAAAAGGGGGTATGCATGTACATGTATATTTTGATTTCTCTTTAATTTACTCTGCTCTGAGAAACACATATCTTTCAGCTTTATGTCTACTATTTTATTTTTAAGTCCTTCTTAAGGTATAAATTACTATCAACTTTGTGATCATTTATTTGAAAAATATCACAGAAAAATATTAGAATATTTTTAGGTTTTTGACCCTTCTTTTAAGTTTAAAGTATTAAGTGAAAACAACCTGTCGTGTGTGTTCAGTCCCCTAAAGTCTGATTTTGTGTTTAATATTTTGTCAACAGAAAAAATACAAATTATGGACAGGCAGTATAGTTCCTATTAGTATTTTGTCTTAATTTTTCTTAGTCTCTGATCTTGAGGTGGTGTTATTATACAGTACTTATCCTCCCAAAATTAAATATCAGGAGACATTTAGAATATTGCAAGTACAATAAACAGCAATTATAAAGATCCTATAGCATTAATCACAATTCCAGGGTGAACAGGCAGATGTAGGAATATGAAGCAAATGTTAATGTGTGATTCTGGTGTTGCATTCTGGAGCACGTTTAGGAAAAATAAAGTTTATAATACATGCTACACACAGCAATTGTATTAGAGAGAGAAAATCAGGTTCATGTCTCACCATTACACTAGGATATACTACTCACTCCCCTCTGAACCTGTTGTTATGTCCCAAGTACGTGCTGAAGGTGGCTGCCTGATTTTCAAGAGCTGGATGTTAGATCCTACCCATGAATTAATTGTCAGGTCTACACTGTTTTTAATGCATTTTTCAATAGGTGTTAATCTGTGTGCTGATCACTCAGAAGGAAGCTCTCATTCCACACAGGAAATGATTAGCCTGTCACAGAAGCGTATATTGGAAGGCTGTCTCTTGACTCTGACTGAACAGCTGTCCTGACAGAAAGGGTTAACAAGCTAAAATCAGTATGGTTCAAAGAGATCTGTCTGTAATAAATGAGCTACATCCTTCTCTTGTGAAAGACTTGGTAAGGCAGCGATCGTATACGGACACCAGTGGTGCGTTTTTGTTAGTACAACAGTCCATGGTAGCAGCACGCTTGGCAGAAGGGACTTTACTGACCATCATATTTGCACTGGCATCAATAACGACATACACAAACCAAAAATGAAAACAAGGGAATGCTTGTGTGAGAAGAGAGAAAGAGGGGAGAAAGAAAAGAGGAAAGGTAGAGAGGATGACAGGGGCTGTTGAATAGATTAACAACACATTTCCAAGGAAAAATCTGCACAAGTCGACAGGTACACATAGGCATTGCCTGTGCAGATCTTCCAAAGGCTCTGAGCTTTAAAAGATATATATTTGGGTAATGTTAGCTTATTGTATCTGAAGAGTGATTGCATGTGCAATGCATAGAGAATATACACCAGTAACAAGAGAGTTTATATTTAACCCAGTTTTCAAAATATCTAATATTTTGTCAATCGTTTTATAGGTTTATCTTAGGGATAAATTTGAAGCTGGCTTTTCCCCAGTGAAACTTGCAACAGCAGCGAAATATATACTAAAGGGAAAGGAAAACTGGGATATTGAGGAAGCCTAACAAAAACCTAAGATTTCACTTTGTGTTTCGAAATTACTTTTTACAGATCCCTTTGACTAGAAGTTTTACTGTGCTGAAAAATCTATTTTTTCCTTGCTTCGGATTCTAAAATATACATATAGTCTTTTTTCTGACATGAGAGTGGTTTCAATTTCAAACAGCAACAACTTATCTGCCAAAGCTTTAAGTAATATTTAATGGCTAAAAGCTATTTTAAGCCAACCTGTAAAACTCACTATTGTTACAGTTTGCAGGAAACAGCTAATTTGTCCATATATAAACAGAAACTTTGTGTTTTGTTTTATAACTATGGCAACTTCTACAAATGACTCATCCAGAACATTTTTTACTTTATTTTATGACTCAGACTCATTAATGTTCACCCCATTACCTCTCCAGTACAGTATCTCCTATTTCTGGAACTACTCCAAACTACATTCTTAGGTCTGAACGTCCCTACCCAGCTGCCCATTAAAAATTATCAACATGAGAAAATTTTTGCCTTGACCAGAGTGAGCACTACCTATAAACTCCTAATTTTAGTTCTGTGCACCCAAAATGTTAGGTTGTGATCTATTACATTATGACAAGGCCTATTTTATATTCAAAGTAGTGAAATGACTACCGTATGTGACAAGAAGATAGGTACACCCACCTAGTTTGTTTCCAAGTGAATCGATCTGTTCTTCAGCGTGTGTTAAGCCATTCCAGATTTATCCCTGGCAGCTGGCTTTTTGCCAGGGCTTGAATTCTGTTCTGGTGTGCAGCGTGCTGAGTATTCCCAGGTGCTGGTATATTTTTATGCCTTAGTCCTTATTTACAGTTTTTCTACAGGTTGTTTTGAAGTGTGAACCATCGTGTTGCAGCACACTACAAATTTCTTTCCCCATCCAGCAGTCTTTTCATGTTGCCTTAAGTTAAGCCATCTCTAAATGAGAAAATAGGAGGATGAGCACTAATAGATTTCAGAAAGAGCCTATTTCTTGCATAAAATTAATAATTTCCGTGCACCAGAAGCTATGTGAGCAATCACAGCGCAAGATTAAGAACTTAAAATTGTGATTCATTCCATCCTCCTAAAACTCTTTGACAATGGCTACTAATATAGTACTACTTTCAACTTTATAGCTCCCCTTTTTACCAACCCTACTATTATAACACTTGACATGCTTGGCTGCCATGGTATAATAAAGAAGGGTAAAATGATGCATTAAAGGTCCTTGGTGCAAATCCTATTCAAAATTTTTCGATTTGGAATAGGCAGTACGAAAAGGCAATACCAGGAGTTTAATGGTCATAAAGTAATGCAGGCACTCAGCTCCTTAAGTTTCAGTTAACTTTCTAAAAGCCAAAGCAACAACAGCAAAAGCTATAATGATACATTCAACTTTCTTTCAGAGAACAGGCACCTAGAGAATAGTAAAGGAGGGAGAGCAGGGAACCGGCCACATTATGCTGCAGCTTCAGCCAGCATCACTCAGATGTGACTCTCAGCAGCTGTCTGATGCAAGTAACTGCTCAGTGCCTGGTAAAGCAACATGGTGTGGTAGCATGCTTCACACTGTGAGGCAAACAGCACTCTGTGGAACAACAAGAAAAATCAGAATAAAGCTCTGGAAAATCAATGCAATGGTTTGGGTGTTTGGAGCATTCACTCCTCGAAATTAAATTCAAATTGTTTACAGTTATTCTCACAGATTCTTTTTATAGTAAAAGTAAGTTTCTCAATGTATTTTATACCATTTGTTCAATGCTTTCTTTTTTTTAAAAAAATAAATTATTTTTTTAATGCCTGTATTTGTGGCTCCAAAACAGTTTACTTACTTTGGAGAAAATATAGCTTACTGTTTGCAAACTGTGGACTTTGATCACCAGACATTAAATGTTTGTATATCTCATTGCTATGCTATTATTTGCAATTGTGTTTGTGGAGGTGTGATAAATTTGAGAAGACAGCTCTAGTTTGTTGCCAAAAGACAGACAGACAGCAGAAACAAACTCCAGGCACAGTGCTGCTTCTAGTTATGACTGTAGCTGAGCTGCTTAGCAGTCTTTGCCTTAGGTTTGCCAGCTGGGTTATTAAGGACCTGAAAAAGGCTCAAATCTGTACAACGTGATGTATATGATTACATTTTTGTGGAGAAATGTACTAGCAAGTAAACAAGGGGGGGGAATACGGGTTAGATTCAAAGCCCATCCAAGTTTTAGAAATGCTTCAGTTCACTTTTGGGGGTTTCGGAGTAGACATTATATAAGTATAAATTTCTAATGGATGGTGATACTGTATAAACAAAAAAAACCCTTTTACCATCCTCAAAAAGTCTAAGACCTGGACAATAAACTGGTGGAGAAATAACAGAGAGAAACAGGCTCTATTTTCCATCACACAAATGCATGTATCACAGATAAACATCTTCCCTTTCATGCTGGATCAAGAGCCAAGGGAGATAGTGCGTACTTGAAGCCATCAGCCACTTAAAACTGCTATTGTCAAAGCAATTTTTTACAGCAGACTGCTTTGTATGCAGACCATTTTTAATAGCACAGAAAGAGTTTGGGACCATGTGTTAGAGTACACAAGTGATTTCCAAAAGACATTTGAAATGTAAAAATTCTGGAGTCTGCCTCCTTCCTTTCTCCCCTTCCCTGCAACATGCATACACATGCACACACGCACCATCAACTTCCACTGACATTTCTTCATTACTATGAAGCAGCTTAGGCTCTCTTGAGGGATTTTGCAAAGTACTGCTCCTCTTTTTAAGTAAGGCTACACACTTACGTCTCTACAAATGATTTCCATAAGTTTATATTCCATCAAAACACATGATTTCAGATCTTGAGGTGTAGAAGTAGTGTTAACAAGGTCCTCCTATGAAGATTTTAAGCTCTTTTGAATGCAGTTGCATTCCTTCTGGTGGCTTCCACTTGTCAAATTTACACAGGGCATTGGGACATTCTTTGGTATCAGAAGGTGCAGCTGGAGAATATAATGGACTAAAATTCACACTGCTAAACTGAAATATTTGCTTGTTTGATCTAGGAAAAGACCATAGCCTAGTGCAATGTTACCAAATAATGTTATCTGCAGGACAAGCTAGATTTCTGTAAGAACAGTAATGTTAAAAGAAAATAAAATTAAACGAAACAAAATAAAACAAAATAAAATAAAATAAAATAAAATAAAATAAAATTTTTTTAAAAAAAAAAAAACAGTAAAAAAAAATGCTGAAACCCTCTCCTATGGTGTCAGAGTTTACCAACTATTTTGGGGTTCCACATGGTCACCACAGTATTGCAGTTAGACAGAGTCATTTCTCCTTCAAAAATCATCGCATTAACACAGAACCACACTTCTCTCTCAGCTGAGCACAAACTAAGGCCTAATAACAACACTGGGTTAGAATTTTGGAGGAAAAAATAACCATCTTTTCTACTGTAAAGCTGCTAGAACTATGTAATCCAGCTGTAAGCATGCTCATCAAAATAGAAACCCAAGAAAGCAGACACTGTGCAATGCCATTTCGCTACACATTCAGCACACAGTAACAAAGATAACAAAAGGATGTTTATTTCCTTTGTACATCAGACAAAGAAGCTGCAGTGGCATTTAGTGCTTAGGTGTTGAAATAAGCACATGTAATGTTCACAATACATCCATACCAGTGACAAGATATAATAAAACAAAGATCATGTGAGTCATAGGGTGGACAGTATAAAAACTCAGTATTAGAGTAACACAAAGAATGTGATGCTTCTCTATTTCTACAAAAAACCACTATTTCAGCAATGGTATAAGTTCTTACTTGTCCGTAGTCACACTTTTAAAAATTTAATTTATAGCAAAAATCTTCTTAGGTATTTGTAAGTAATACCATAGCAGGAAAGGAAGAAATGAGAAATTAGTTTTCCCTTTATGTGGTGCTGTAATACAGCAAAATTCAGTGAGATGAGTAGAAGAATGGAAACTAGGACTTGGGAGTTATAGTTCTTGTTCTTGTTCTTGTACTGATACGATCTTTGAACCTCAGCAAACCAATAAACTGCCTGCCTTAATTTCACCAGCTGTGTCGGGAGAATAATGATTTTTTTCAGAAGTACTGCAAAGCCCTGGACACCAGATCTGTGGTGTAAGGCCCACCGCGGTGGGCAACATGTTCTGCTCTTGAGTGACTCCACAGAGCAGAGACCCAGACCGAGCATCAGCAGGCAGCATGGTCCCAGGCTCCATTAGGCTTCACAAACATACTTTATCATGGCCTATGTTTGCTGTGCAAAAACGGGGTGTCCTGCTGTTTCACATGACTTCTCCCTGCCTTGGGCTTGACCATTTTGCAGAAAAAAAAAAGGATTTGCTGCAGCAGTTCCATCCACAAGGCTACTCCAACATTCTTTCACTCAACATGGTTCCTTTTTGATTTTTCTCCCACCTCTAGCACTTAAGGAAGAGCAACAGGAATCTCACTCTTATGAAATATAAAGAAATATTTCTAGATAAAGTATTCTCAGTATTCTCTGAGTGCTCTATCATGATTCATTAGGAAAAGTGTCACAGAGTAACCTCCCACTACCTGACAAACGCAGTCAAACAATCACTATGTCCCTAAGCCTCCATTCACAAATCTGCCCTAAATTGGTCTATTTACATACAAACCACAGTAACATCCAGTCACTGCCAGGAGCAAGGAGAAATACACTGAACAAAAAAAATCACTCTAAACACGCACGCTTTTTAATTCCCAGATTTAATATCTTCACACGTCATTCCCCAATGAGTCAGAAGAAACTATTCCTAGACTAAGCTGACTAAAATAGGTCTTAACTGTAATGGAAAACTAGAAAGGCAGTTAATATTACTGACACAGCAAGATGAGGGTGCTGGGCTTACTGCTGAAATTTCCCTGGTTAGGCATGCTGGTCAGTTCTGTTAGAGCACCTCAGAGAGGTGTCAGGCCATCAGATGTAACTAAAACCAGTAACTCTCCAACATTCAGATGCTGCAGACGGAGGTGTTAGTGCAGTCTCACAGAGCTGTAGTAGAGGACTTTGTAAGGTGAAGTGGATTGCAGGGGCAAAAAAAAGAGATTTAAGTGTCCTTCAGTAAACAAACAGTTGTAGTTCTTAAAAGTGCCTGCACTCTAAGCAATTTCAGCCATATTTCAGGAAAGAACGTTCTTCTCTGTGGTCCTTGTCTCTCTGTCTTACTCATCGGTTCATCTTAGAAGTATTTCTCTCTTCCCTGAATGCTGCTTTTCCTATTGCTTATCTTCATATAAATAAACTGCATTGCTTCCTTTATAAGGTTTTAGCAGTAGAACTCATCATGCAATCCAAGGAAAGTGATTTCAGAAATTCTAACACACATCAAAAAATTAAGCTTGTCTTGAAACTATGCGTCTAACAAAAAGTTCAACAAAAACCCCAACTAAAATTCTGCAATATTTTTCCCCCTGGTTGCATGTCAAACTGGTGAATTCCCTAGGTTAATTTAAATTTTAAAAATTTTATGTCGACCATGTAACATCAAATCATGCATTAACATGTATATTCCACCTTTTCTGATCAAGAAATATTCCAATAGTAACTGGAATTGTGAATTGAAAAATTCCTTTCTCTTATAATGTAAACTTCCTGAGTTTCTCTACCTTATTTTCTTGACTACTGTATTAAATATATTTGACCATATTCCACTTTTTGTCTAGTGATAAGTTACATTATTTTAAGAGAAATGATACTTTAGAACTGAACATCATTTCTCATTATTAAAGTAATATTTAAATTGATGTAAAACATTATAGCTCACTTAACTTGACATTGTTTCAGCAAACGTCTTCTGGTGCTCTACAAGTAGAGTTTAGGTACCCAAGCACTGCACATGGAGTGAAGGAAGGGGTATATAACAATAGATTTAAGCTGTGTGGTCCAGTTGTGCACTCTGGATGAAATACTGATGCAGACACAGATGCTGACAGTTTCCTTTCCATCCCTTCTGGCAGTGACTTCCATCACAGGAAGCCGAGGCAAGGAGACGAGGATGCTCTGGTGTACACAGCTCACCCCTCAGCCCAGACACTGACTGCAGCAGCACTTCTCGGGTTGCCATAGAGCTGACACTCTGGGACAGTTCCCTCTTCACTTTGTACTCCAAATTAATCTCTAAAAAAATCAAAACCAAGCTCAGGTCCCTGTCTGCCACAGCACATCTGTTTGATAGATTCTGTCATTGACAGGAGCAACTCAAAAATTTCTGCTACCATCATTTAAAAATGTACTTTACAATATTCAGCAAAGCTGTCTTGAACAGAGAAATCTCTTTGGAAACTGGGTTGAGCAAATTCTAATTCTCAAGGGCTCAGTCCATCAGAGCACACAGGCATGCACTCACATTCAGTTCTTAGGCGTGTGCTCCAGTGTCGTCCTGGATCAAGCCCTTTTATTCCTCATTTAGGACACAATTTGAGAGTATATGCCACCATGCGGTGTTATATAATTCAGCTCTATTTGAGAAGCATAAGCCAAGAGAAGGTCATTGCTGGTAAAAAGCAACTAGAAAGGAATAGAACAGCCTTTGTATTATCCTGTCTTGTCCATTTCATATTTTCAACTGAAATACACTTGTTCCTACGATATGTTCCAGCATATTCCCCTGGTCTCCTTTGATACGACTGGTACATTTTGATGCAGGAGCTTATAAGGAATGCATATGAAAATCACTTGATTTGTATTTAGTTTTTTATTTTTTAAAATCAGGAAAGTATGAAAAGAATACCCTGCTGATAGCAGAACCTAGTAGAAACACATGGGGCCGTCCTGTACTTTCAGTAACGGCAGAAAACCAAGTAAATGTGAACAGTGCAATGTTAATTCAATCATTCACTCTCAGAAACCAAGAGAAAGAATCTACTTGGCCTCTGTTCTCTTGAAACAATGTTTTTGCTTAATTATTTGTTGTGTCTTAATGTTTAGAAAAGTTTCCAAAAAACGTACAATTCTTCTGCTCAAGGTTACATGTTTTACAAATCCACCAAAAAAACACTTATGTGAGGGATGTGAGTGTAGGTTGCTCCATCTGCTTGAACGGAACCCCAAGACTAACGTAAAAAAAAATTCGTCAACCTTTTGATCCTGACTTGCCAGTGGCATCATTACCTTATAGCATAGGAATGCCAAGGAACTTTTGTGCAATTAGCTGGTACGGGTACTACTCGGAGTAACAAACTGATCCCTGCAGATCAGAAATGACATCAGGAGCCTAAGTCAGAACAATTTAACTGGCAGCTTGTAGGGACCACAGTTTAAAGACAGAAAGTCATATACTGTAGGAGCCAGCAGAGGGTGCTTCCATTTTAGGGCTGGAATAGGTGTGGACCTCAGGCACAGTAGTATAAAATCCCTTCACATATTCTTTATTTGCTAAATTATTTGCCCCTATTTCAGATACACCACATTTCTTTGTGAAAAGCGAGGGTTTCAAACACAAGGTAATTACAGAGTCATGTCATACGCATATTTTGAAATACATCCCCTTTTCCAAATCTGTACTTGTTGGTCAGAAGATAAAGATGACATAGTTTGCATGTAATTTTTTTCACTTTTTTTAAAGGAAAAAATTTCCCTCACTTAATTCCAGGTAGACTTCACCTAGGCAATGTTTTCACTGCCGCAGCTCCCACTCTCTGAAGCAGTACGGAGTGTCAGTGACATTCTTTAAACTACTGCTTGCCTTTGAACAGATTTTTCAGATTTCCTCAGGAATTCTCTATAATGAATGTAACATTTTACTGACTCTACATCACCACTAGGGATGCTTAGACCAGGCGACTGAGTAAACTCACTAGCAAAAAATCTCCATAGTCATTAGATTTCCAAAACTGCCTGTTGTCTAGTCCATGGTGGGCTGCATAGAAAAATAAAATAACCTCAGATTTCCTGGTATGTGCCAGTATTACCGCAGAATTCTTTCCCTAGGGAAAACCAATAGCTTTAATTAAAAAAAAAAAAAGAAAGCAGCAGTCAAAGCTGAATTTTGTCAAAGCAGCTTTTATTCAGCAGCCTAAGATGAAATTTGCCCTGCAGAGCTGGCCCTGTTCACCAGATTCCCAGCTCTGTGAGCCACACACTGATGTGAATCGCAGCCCTCAGAAGAGAAAACCACGAGTGCTCGAAAGGATTAGAATTCTCAGCCACCAGGCTAGCTTCAAGATTTTTCTTTCCCCATTATTTTTATGTTTGATAGCACACTTAAATTAAAGACTTGGAAGTTTACATTTCACTAGATATGATGCGAGCAAACAGAGTCTGCAGTGAAGCCATTCTTTCACCCGAGAATATTTATCTGTGAGAGGTAGCACGTTTCCTTGGACAGCAGCCATTCCTGGCAGCAGATCTCAGCACTCAGTAGGAAACTTACGTCTTTCAGTTTTGAACCAGCCCATACTGGAATTAAAACACAACACTAACAGTCAGAATCAGTTGTTCTTGGTGGGTAAGTGTTTTATAACTGCATCGGGATAGAAGAGCAGAGCTTCGAGTTTAAATCCTTTTTTAGAAAATGCTGTGATTAACTGCATGGCTTCACTTATTGTTAGGGTAACAGATGGAAGTGCCACAGTGAAATATTTCCTTTTTATTTACAAACAATAGAAAGCCTTTCTGCTGATAGGAATTAAAACATTACAGAAGCATTGGTTCCAGAAGCTTAAATTCTTTCATGCTACCACATGCATTTTTCATGGAAAGTCAACATCTTTAACATTTTTGCACGGTCTGAATTTATCATCCATAACTTTTTTGTGATTCCTGTTCAAATGAGTTTGCTTCTTTAGAAAGAATTATGTACCTACAGTGTAATGAGCTAATTAACTAAAGAACAAAAGGTGCCTTCTGTTATATGTGAGACATAACTAGCTTCCAGACAGAGGCAACACGTTCTTTATTTTTAAAGGCAATCTGTATTGCTGATTTTGATGTCAGACACCCTGTATCATTTTGTACAGTGCCACAAAAGGACTGATAAAACATTAAAATGAAAATTGGCTTTAAAAAAAACCCACGCGCCACATCTTACCACCAGTATTATGAATTTTGAGAGGTTTGTAAAAGATATGCACTTTGATCAATTGCAGGGTTTCTAAGAAAAGATCACTTTTATGCTCTTTGACTGGCAATAGCACTGAGCAATGGACAAAACTGACAGAAAGAAACAGAAGCTGTGTAAACAAAATAAGGCAAGGATTTTATTAAATATTAATTCTGTTAATTCACAGCAAAAATTCTTTGTTTATTATGGTATATTAAAAATATATTTTCTTTATTCTAAATCATTTCTCCACAGACAGAGTACAACTTGTCAATGCCTGTAAAGATCTCTTAGCTTGCAAGAAATGCCTCAAGCACAAAGAGCAGTAAAATATTTTTAACATCGTAGACCTAGATCTCACCACATTTAACATAATATATTAAAATAATGCTTTATAACATGGTTACAAGCGAATAGTGACGAATACATTTACTTTTAACCAACAGTAATTGTCATTGTACCATCAAAAGACCTGAAAAGAATTAAACGTGCTGTGCAATGAAACCTGGCAGGTTCTGCAAGCTATTGTAAGAGAGCATGACCTGTGTCCAGCACTCACAAACAGGTATGTTCAAGCAGAAGGATGCTGGAAATACCCTTCTGCATAAGCACAACGGAAAAGCTCTCTTCTTACAGGGTTCCTATAGGAATTACAATAATAATTGTGTTATCTCTATACAAGTCAGGTGGATTAGAGCTGAAGACTAAACAGTCACTGCTCCATCCGTGGTTTCCTGGATCCCTTCTGCAACCTTTATGTAAGGGAGAGAATTTGGGCTTGGTCTTCTGTGCTATGGGTCAGCTCAGCTGAAAGGCTGACGAACAGCTGCGCTGCAAAATGAAAGCAGGTATTAGACTATAAGTGCATATTTCTTTCTCATTAGGTGTCTTCAGAAATCAGTAAAACAAGTAAGGTTTCAACTTTAGAGTGTCTCATCTCTAGACATGCATTTCTATTAAATGTGATTTCTATACCTGCATCATGAAACATATAAACAGATTCTACGTATTCAACAGGACACCATCCTCAAGGGATGCTATTCTTAATAAAAGCTCGCAGCTTTATGGTATCTTCTGCCTCTGTTGTGACCACAAAGAGTTTGGACACCTTTTACTCAAAATTTCACAGTAAATTCTCTTTTTACATGCAGAAGTAACCTGAGCAGCATGCACAGAGGTATTTGGTTATCAGCTATGTAATGGGCATGCACTTTCAGGGTTAAAAAAACTGCACACGCTGCTGTAAAAAGGCAGATATCCACCATTTTAATTTCTGCGTGAATGGACAGTAAAATGGCAATTAATACATACCATTAGGGCTAAGAAAGAGTTTCCTATCACCATTAATAATCACTTGCCTTCTCTGCGGACACTCAGTCACTTGGGGCAATACAAGCGCACACACACAGAGAACCAGAAACTCCCTTTGCATTGGAATCCAAGTTTCACTAAAGTTCTTATCCAAAGGTCAGCTGCCAACCGGTATGTACATATGGGTCCTTGGTGGGAATAAATTCCAAGTTAGCTAGCTACAAGAGCATATAGATACTACTACTTGGGGTAAAGAAGAATGAACTTTTTTTAATTTGTTTCTTTTTCCTTCCTAGAAACTGGGATGCTCATACATCATGAGCTGCTGTAAGGGCCAGGAGTAAATAGCACATCAAAATGGAAATATTTACCTTACAGTATCAAAAATCAGTAAAATGACCCTGTATAGTTGTCATCTACGTCCATTGTAACTTGACCTTCAGGCCTTTGATCAGGTCTAGACATCACACAAAATAGTAAAGGAGGAGGCTTTACGGACTAACCTCAAAGCTATGAATCTGTCCTACCTGAAAATCACCAGCAACCTTTTCATCTTCTTGAAATCAGCTATAGAAGATCTTGTTTAGCTGAGATAACCATTATGCAAACTTGAGCTGTTACTCGTTGCAAAAAGGTGGAACACGGTACAATAAGATCATGCTGACATTAGCTCACTAAACTGGAACTGCTCTGGTTTTGAAAGGAGAAGCTGTACAACCCTTCATAAGAGTGAAAAGGCTGATACCAAGAGCTATGTACATCACAAAGACTGAAGCAAAGTGCAAATGCAGGGGGTCTGGGGCCATTCTTTAGGGGGATTTCCTTTTAAAAAGTATGACTTTCTGTATTAGGAAATTACAAATTTATTTTTAATATTACAAATAATTTTTAATTACAAATCAGAAGCTGCTTTCTTTTCTCAAAGAAACTGCACACTAGTGAAGGCTCTTCCTAACAATGTTATGTCCCAAAAGATTTTTCCAGGGAGAAGTCAGGAAAATGCAAAAAAGGCAACAGAAGAAGAGTGTTCTGCTATCTTCTTCTTCTAAGCCTCATACAAAGTCAGAAAGTGCTGGTTTGGGAGCACTTGTGGAGGGTGATGTCTTCTGTTGGCAAAGGAAAGGAAAAGCATTGCATAAAGTTGTAGAAAAACAGTAGTCTATCGACACCTTGGCTCTTCAGCATTCATCACCGTGTCATTGACTTCTGCAGGAGATCGCTTAGAATAGAGCTGAGTTCTGGTTTGAGCTAAAGTAGAGTCAGTTTTCTAACTTTTCAGTTAAGACTCATCTAAGTAACTTTGTTTGCTGAAAGTTAACTGGATATTTACTGATAATGTCTGTCTCTAGAAATGATAATACAGACCATTGGTATGCAAAAAGCCATTGCTTACACCTGTCCCTAGGAGAAGAAGGTCATCCTCAAGTTGAAGTAATGCCTTAAGGGAAAGAGACAAAAAAGGGTTGCACCTGTGGGGAGGAGCAGACAGGACAGGTAACTCAAAACTGACCAATAAAGTACTCTACTCTGTAGACCTCATACTCATATAAAACTGAAGGACCACGAGGGCCAAGCCCTCTTCTTTGATGGCCAACATCTAATATCGACCTTGTCTGTGGTTTTGCCCTGATCCTGGATCTATGTATTCCTGAATCCAGTTCCTGAGTCCAGCTCCCACCTGCCCCAGAGTCCATACCAAGACCGTTTTGCCATGCCTGCCTTGCAGCATCCATGGTTGTACAGTCAGTGGAGACACGTGGGTGGTGATTTCATATATCTGTGTATATATTTCATTCTTTTCTTATTAGTAGTATAAAATATATTATTACTATTGCTTCATTAAAGCTGTTCTAGTTTTATTTTCGAACCTAGAAATCTCTTTCTCTCATTTCCCTTTCCCATTTCCCTGGGTGGGGTGGGAATTGAGTCTCCACAACTGCTCATGTTTAGCTGCCAATCAGGCCAGGCTGGGGTTAAACCATGACAAGATGAGAAGACATCTACTCCCTTGAAAAAAATGAGAGTGCCCAAAATAGTTTCACTTGGCAAGCTTGCCATTCCTGTCCTGAAGAATATGTTTTCAATGGAAACTTTCCTACTGCACAATCAATGCAAAAATACAAAATAAAAAAAATCAGTAATCTCTTATTTCTCAACAGAGCAACAAACAATCTAATTAATAACTTTCCAAGTATACAAATAAGCATTTCACAAAAATAAGTTGATTCTTCTCTCGCTTAAGTGGATTAGGAATGGCTATAGGATAGTCATTGAACAGAAATATTCTATGGGAAGAGAATCAGAATTATAAACTTCAATAATTCTGATTAAAAAAATCAGTCATTATTTGCATTGCCACACTCTTCTATATAGGATATATGAAAGCATACATTTTTACAAGCAAAATGATCTGAAAAATTAACATAATAGTTCATTTCTGAGGAAGATAAATAGCTGATAGGTTGTTAAATTTATTTCAGGTTTTAGTACAGAGATTTTTTGTTAAATTAAGGGAAAAGGTAAAATTCTTTGAATCACAGTGAAACTTAATAAGAAAAAAATTTTAACCCATAAAAATATTAAAAAAAATCTGCTCACATATCGGCATCAGCATCACACACTTCAGCAATTGATCACAGATTACTAATTTTATTAACCAGGATTCTAACCCATTTAATGAATTGCTTAGTAGTAGATCTAACAGAAATTTAATCCATGTTGCAACTACTTGAAAAATAAATCCAACAGTGCTATAATTTGATATGACAGTCAGGTCTGCAAATGTAAGATCATTAACACTTCACAGGTTATACCCTCAAGTAAATCTTACAAGAAGTTCACATAAATAAGGACAGATTTACACAATTATGTAGTTATGAGTATCACTGCATTTCTAACCATAAGTGAATTCTTCTCAATTTGCTATTCATTTGACTTTGATATGCATAAAAACCGCAGTCCAACAGAAAATAAGTCAACTCATTTTTCCTTTTTTCTTATTTGGTTTCAGGACATTTATATATCAGGTTCATCATTCAACCCAGACAGGTTCATCTAAGAGAATTTTTGCTTGTGAAAGAATTCAGAAAAGTTTCATTTGTTCCACTTAGGTTTGCATTTTTGCCTATTGTCTGACTGGAATGCTACAAAAGACTTACAAGGTGTTAAAGAAAAGTGAAATTTGGAAAATACAAGACTCCTCTCTCAAAAAAAACCCCAAGAAATTGCTGAGAATAATGATAACAAAAAATTTAGATAACCCCTGTGGTGGCAACATCAATATTTTGGAACCCTTTTAAAGTAAAAAATGCAAAGACAAGGGAGCTCTCTACTTTGTAAGGGAGCTCTTCATTAGTATTTGAACAACTGAATAATGATACTGGAGCACATCACGTTCGGATTAAATACATTAGCTTGTAAAATTTTTCACCTCTGTGGAGCCACTGATGACGTTGTTTGTTTTTTTTCTGGTAGGGAGTGAAGGGGAATTGGGAATGTATTATTTCAGGAGATTATAAATAACTCTACATTAAAGACCCATAGCCTTGAAAGACTTTTTTTCCCCTTTTTAGAAATCTAGCAGGTTTTAAATTTTGTATATAAAGAATTTTTAGATTGCAATAAATACAGTGTATCTGTCAAACAACCTATGTTGTCTGGTCCTAAAATACTCCCAGATGATTAACACAAAGGTTGATGTGGAGATCCTATCCTCTTCTGATACTTAACGCCATTGACCTGGGGAACTCCACTCTAAAATGAGAAATGCAGCTAAAAAAACACATTTATAGAAAAAAAAAAGCAAGTGACCTTTAAGCAACAACAGCTCTGCTGATCAGACAATCAAATTAATCTTAGGTAAATAGATGGGACTTCGTGCTTGATTTTAAAATGTGACCAGTGGGTATACTTCTATAAAATCCTATGTTCTTGTATAGGTAAGAAATCGGTCTTTGTTTATGAAAGCAAGAAAAAAGATCAACACTTAGCAACATTTTATACAATGAGGGTGGTGAAACACTGGATCAGGTTGCTCACAGAGGCAGAAGATGCCCTATCCCTGGAAACATTCATGGTCAGGCCGGACGAAGCTCTTAGTAACCTGATGTGGTTGAAGCTGATCCTGTTTATTGCAGGGGTGTTGGACTAGATGATCTTCAAGGGTCCCTTCCAATCCAAATTATTCTGTGATTCTATGATTCTATGAACATATTCACTCTGGAAAACACCTGATGACTCAATATTAAGTCCTAGCTAGACATGTCACTTTTGAAACACAGGAATCTTACATATTAGGGAGTTTAGAAAAAGTGCAAAATTTGGAAAATTTCTGAGGACAGTTTTATAGCGATAATCGGGGAATTCCATTACTCCATTAAAATTACTCAGCATTTTGTAACATCAGGTTCATCACATTTGTTGGTTTCGCTAACCATTATTGTTTGCAGTCAATTGGCAAAAGTGTTCTAGTGCTTCCACTCTCACAATCGAGCTTTCCAGTTCTGGAAATTAAATCTTCAAATCTTTGGATCAGCTGTATGAAGATGTAGATGAGAAGGTACAACTCAAAACATTTCACATAATCAACATTTAAAATTATGGAAACCACTGCATTTTTTTAAAAAAATTCACTGTGGTGTTGACTTCGTCACACTCAGACTTTGAGAACTAGTAGATCACTGCTAATTTTCTTCTACATGCATATATGTAAACAGTATTTGATGTAATTGTTTTAATATTTGTGCTTATAATTTTGAAATATTTGAGCTTACAATTTTTTAACATATCTCTTATGAAGCATTGAAGGAACTAATTTCTCAAAGCTGTTACATATGAAACTGTAAGATAGCACATTCTTTGCAAAACATGTTTGGTTAGCGTGTCTCTGCCTGAAAACTGCATTCTTTATGAAACTCCAAATTAATATCCTTAATTCTAAAGACAATTTGCCACAAACATTTATTTAATTGATGATAAGTTCCCACTCTTTTTTCAATACTGCTTTTCAAATCCACCTGAACAGCAACTTTCTTGGACAATATTGCAAGATTTTTAAAAATGCTTTCTTCTGTCAAAGAAATTGAAAGTTATTTATTTTTTTATACTCTCATTTCAGACAGCTCACACTTAGTGCAATTTGGTACAGTACAAGAAACTATTTAAATATTGCTTTCAACTTTTTGGAGCCTTTTGCTTTGCCAGATTTCTGTGTTACTTCACTATGCAATTTACTGAAGGCTAGTAATTATTAGGACATGTGGTAGGCGTTTATCACCAGTAACATCACACAACCCACTCTATGATCAAGATACAATAGGGCAAATGGTACAATTAAAGGCACATTCTTTGGTGCATAACAATAGAAGCCTTGTGACATGGCAAGATTAAGAAAAGACTCAAACATCTTTAAAACTACTCATTACCACCAGTTAAAATGTGCATGTCTGACCTTTATGGTAATCAGCAGTCCTCCACTTGTGCACTATAGCGCTAAATAAGCTTTATTTAAGACACACAGAATTCTTTGCAGTGACCTGCAGTTAACTTAGCTGATCTCAGAGCTGACACTTACAATGAATCAACCCATCAGTGGTCATAATGATAGGCCATCATCTTTATCAACCAGTTTATGATGACAGGCAGAAAACAGTACCGTAGATTTTCCTGCCAAATGGAGTAGTATTTAAATGTTGACTGCTACATACATCAGATTAACAAGGTTACAAAGTTACCGAGAATCCCATTCCCTGAGGTGCAGATTCACCGTGAGCTGCTATTACACCATAAGGTATATCAAAGATAATTGCTTAGTTTATTATCATGTTGTCTTTTATGTCATCCCCTAATTGTGAATTCAGAAGCCTCTTGATCTCCCAGTTTCTTATGGACCTGTTATTAACCCCATTCATTTTAATTAGGATTTATTACTATTTTTATTATTAAAGTGCAGAATTTTCAAAAATAGATGTTTCCAAATAAGCCGCAAATCCTTCATATGGCTTCAGTAAAGGAGAGATTGATGGGATATTCAGTCAGAATTGTAAATACAGGTCTTTCAAGCTCTTTCATCCTTTGACAAGATTTGGCATAAGGAGGTTCAGAACTTTTTACCCAGATTTACTTTAATATTCAATTAAAGAGCTTGTAAACATACAAAGATTTCCATGTTAAAACCAGATTGTTATAGTTTTGCAGAACCTTTCAAAGAGGAAACCAGAAGGTGGCTATTTCACACCGCTATCTTCTCCACGGTCCTGAAGTGTGGTGGTCAAGCTTTCATAGTTCTCGTGCTCCACTTGCAGAGAACAATTTAAGCACTTTCCCATAAAATACCATATGAAACCTACAGAACTTGGAAACAGTTAAAAACTATGGCCTGGCTAGTACAGATAAGTAGTCATTCATAATTCCTCCTAATGTATACAATATTAATCTGTATGTACCTAGAAAATCTGACTACTTCCTATACTTCAAAGTCATTGCCTTTGCTACGAGACCTAGAAAGTGCTTCAGGATTCATTATGACATGTGGAATATATAAGCAATAAGGCATGACAGGGAGTGTGGTTATCATAAGATAATCACACCCCTGGGTCATTACAAAGCATGAGGTGCAGCCGAGCACCTCTCTTTCCCCCTGGGGTGTGATTATATCATGATAAGCACACTTCATGCAGTTACCTTATTGCTTTTATAAAAAGTCTTTGTTGGGAAGAAATACTGTATTTTTTACTTAAAGATGATAAAGTTGGCAGTTTACAATGTTGAGCAGTACTTTCTGCTAAACTCAGTGGTTTATACGTATTAATCTACTCCTTTAGAATGTGCACCTGTCAAAGCCAATCCGAACTCATCAATCAAATGGGGTTTCCATAATTCAGCATGTGTTTGAATGATCCAGCTGGAAAAGAACGTGTGCATGTCCCAGACAATCCCATAGCTGTTGACTGCTCCACGGGCACCTATTTCTTTTCTAAAATTAAACCAAACGAAACAAACCAAAACCAAAAGAAGAGAAGACAACAAACTAAGTCGCTTACTAAAAATTAAATAGTATTTTAAACACATAGATTTTAAGTAAAAAGTAGGCTTCAGTAACTGGAAAAGAATTCAACCTGCCAAACAAGAAAAAGTTTCTTACTTGCCTTTGCCCCTGGTAGATGTTCTCCCACAAATTAAGGGTGACAACTTAATTTAGGGTCCTAGATAAACTACAAAATCCCACTGCTGTCATTCAGATTGTAGCCTAAGGGGTCTAATGTGATCTTTTGGATTTACAAACACCTGCCTTGGATTATGCCATATGTCTTCTTAGTGGCTCCAGGGGTGTATGCTCTGTCCAGCACTTGCCTCATTTTGTGCTTTAAGAATGCATAACTGCACACAGGATATGAAGGTTTGCATCCATTTACAATTTATCAAGTGTGATGGCCATGTTCTGATTTCAGAGGCATTCAGTGGTCTGGAAAGGGGCATATGTATGGGTTGAATTTGGCCCTGGGCCATTTATGAATATAGGTAACACTTTTCACCTAACATGAGCAAGTCACAAATTCAACTGTTTAATTTAAATAGGTCCTTGTCACCATATCTTCCAGATTTAAGAGGCAGGGTTAGGAACACTGTCAGTATCCTGGATGAAAAGGAAAATACCACTAGCCTTCTATCTTCCAATATTTGGTTTGACATCATGCTCTCGCTACACAAAGACGCATAAAATTTTGCTTCCTCCAACAACAATTTGAATATTTTTCAGATTTTAACCATATAAAGATACAAGATTTTTATGTATTTATCTGATTATTTTTCTATCAAATGTTGCCAGTTGCTCTTACAACTAGTAATTTGTTTCTTAATATAGAATATTGTGTTAAAATTATTATATGTAATATGCATTAAATAGTTTATATAAATATATGTAATAGTTTATATAAATATATGTAAGTTTATATAATATATGTTTATATAAATATATGTAATATATGTAAGTTTATATAAATATATTATATTACATATAAATATATGTAATATATGTAATTTATGTTTATATAAATATATGTAATAAAATATATGTAATATATGTAATATATATTCTATTAAAATTATTCAAAAAAGGAAAATTATATCTAAAGATGTATTCCTGCTGTGTTTCCTTAGCAGTCTATAGAGTTACGACAAACAAAGCACCTGGTCTTTCAAATAACAATGATATTAATAATAAGTTAATTTAATAATTATAACATAAAGCAATTGAGAAGTAACAATTAATGATGTAACAGAAAAACACTAAGCTAGTAATTTTTTGTTCAATTTTACCATTTCAGATCACATGTTTTTATATAATAAATTTGTCATTTGAAGTGATTCACAAATACCTTTGGAAATGTATTGCTTATCTAGAAGAGATGGGTGTAAAGTGAGAGTTGTGGTTACTCACTTCCTCACAATTAGATGGAAATAGAGATATTAAACAGTAAAGAAGAAGTAAACTTCAGCTCTTTTGTTCTTAAAGCTTTTGTATTAAAGATTGCTGCTAGTAAAATTATTCTCTGATGGTTTCTAAAAGCATTACTAGCATTTTATAACTCTGGAGGCATTAAGACACAGATATAGACCTCTGCCAATAAATATATCAGTCTTCAGAAAAAAAAATAAAAATTACCTCCAAACTCTTAGTCCACAGTTCAGATGAATTTTTCATTGATTAAATGCAAGCCTGAGTGTGCAAGGAATATGAACCTGAACCAGACTGATTTGGAGCAATACTGATTAGCAGTTTGTTAGTTTGTTTGAAGCTATAGAAAAGATGAAGTCATAACATTATCATGAAGTGCTCGGTGATGAATTACAGATTGGAAAGAATGAAATGGAGGAGGAAAATCAGGAAGTGGGAATTCGGGAAGAAATACCATTTGTGTTAATGAAGTACTACATAAAATAGATGCAATACAAGTGAAATTTATTTATTAATGCACTTTTACATATTCAATTGGTTCAAGTCCTGATCTGCAGTGGGGACCTTCCATTGAGGGATGAAGATATCACTAATCTCATCACTGTCTACAACTGCCTGAAAGGAGGTCGTGGCAAGGTGGGTGCTGGGCTCTTCTTGCAAGTGACAGGCAATAGGATGAGAGGAAATGGCCACAAGTTGCACCAGGGGAGGTTCAGACTGGACATTAGGAAAAATTTCTTCACTGAAAGGGTGGTCGGGCACTGGCAGAGGCTGCCCCGGGAGGTGGTTGAGTTGCTATCCCTGAAGGTGTTTAAAAGAGGGGTTTCTCAGGGATATGCTTCAGCAGAGGATAGGTATGGTTGGACACAATGATCTCAGAGGTCTTTTGCAGCCAAGCAATTTTATGATTCTGTTAGTATTACATAGTGTGAGTGTAGGTACAGGTGAGTAACTCTTAATGGATAGGTGACTACCAGTTTGGAAAAACTGTGCATTCAGATGCATTTCCCCAAAAGTTTTCCAGTACTTTCTGCATAAAAGCATCACCGGGTATTAGCATATTTAAAATCTGTTCACTCCCTGGACTGATAACCATGGCTGCACTTGCCTGGATTTTCTCTACTCCTCTGCAGCTGGAGCCCAGAACAGCAGGGGTAAGTAGGCTTAGAAGCAATGGTGAGCTGGGGCAGACTTACTCCTCCAAAGAGTAAAAGGAAGGCTTGTTAGCTAGAAAGAATTTAGCAGGAACAGAGGGAATGTCTTACTAGATCGCAGTTTACTGAGCAATTTTCTTAATTTACTGCAGTAACTGCTACTGGACAGTAGCCAACAGGACATGCTTCCTCGGAAAGTGGGGCAAGAAACTCTGCTTTGGTCAGAAAGCAGACCATCTGTCCCTGGAAAATGGCCTCCCTATTCCTAATAGTTAAGTGTTGGTACAAAGTCTGAATCTGAAGTGGTTAAATCATTTCCAAGACTGTGTTTTTACCTATGAGTGGGGCTTAGGGTTTTTGCTTCTTTTAGGATTGACTGGTGTAAGTCTGGATACATTTGTTATTCAGGTAAATTTCCATCCCTTGCTGAAATTCTCTTAAACTTAAGACCTCCCTGACATGAAGGGGAAACTCAGTTCCTCAGTTCAATCTAAGTGTGAAGGTATATTTCTATTTACTAGATTTTAATTCATTGTCCTTCAGTTCTAAGAATCCTCCTTCTTGCAAGACCAGAACAGACCACCTCCATCTACCACTGTTGCTTTATCCGTCACTATATTGTTCTTTCTTATTCTCTTCTCTATAGCAAATAACATTAAATTCTCATTGCACGGTTTTAAGTTGCCTCTCTTTTTTCTCAAGTCTCCTTTCCCTCTCTCTCAAAGGCCAACAATGACCCTACACAGTCATTCACATTAAGTCATATCCTCATTTTGTGTCACAGCACTAGAGAGTTTTCTGTTCCTCCTCCGTACCTATGTATGAGTATTTTCTTCCTTTTTTAACAAAAATCATACACTAAACAGACAAATTTCCTGAGCTGTCCATAAAGTTTTCAAGGTTTCTGAAATAACAATGTTTGTTGAGTTTGGTTGTTTCCTATCAGCTACTTTAAGTAGGTCCTCTTGAAATTCCCCACAAGGCTTACTAATTTTCTGCGAAGTTTACTTCCTTGCTTTACATTATCCCTGAGGCAATCACATCCTGATTCTGAAGCAATCATTTGTTCCTTTATAATATATTTTAAAATTTAATTTATTGACAACCATATTGCATAACACAGGAACACAGATTGAATCCATTGCTAGCCTTTCTTACAGAAAAAATTTCTTCCTTTTCCTTGTCTTGTAGACATTTTCACTAAACAAGTTCTTGTCTGTCATCCAACAACTGCTTAGGGTCTCTAATAGCCTACCTCAAGGAAGGCTTGTAAAAGCCTTTTAAAATACAGAATTTAGAATATAAAATTTGTTCTTTTGAAACATCTTCATGTAATTCTAACAAATCAGTGAAATTGTTTTGCTTTCTAAATTTTGCCCTACTAGAATCTTTTTATTATCTTGCAGTGACTTTGTAAATTTTCTAAATTATGTCACCAATCAGGTTCATGCTGCTTTTATTGGTCTTTAATTCTCTTTCTAAATAGAAATATAATTCTTGGTGGTTTTCAAATTTTAGTCCCATAACTGTTTCCTAATGAGAATAAGAGGCAACATATTTGCTAGGCATTTGGTTAGTTTGAATTCTCCCCAGCTTTAAAGGATTCCTCCAAATATGAATCATGGCATATTCTGGGCCAACTTTAGGTCTGCAAGATATTTACAGGTGTTATACTTTCTGCAAGGACAGACACTTGGTTCCACAGAAGGAATAAAAATAGTTGAAATAAAATTACTAGATTGAGTAAATACTTATCTAGTAAATAAATGCAGTGTTCATGAACTAAGAAACAACTACATAATAAACCTATGAATAAATTAGTTTTACTGTTTTGAACCAGAAGTGTATGGTTAGAGCCCACTGTTGTCCACTCTTGCTCCCAGATACAGAGTTCAAAGTCAGTCTTACTCAATAGCAACGTGTCTGGGAGCAAAATTATCTTTTTGCTTCTCCCAGACACAGTGTTTCTGACATATGAAATATATTCAGATTGGAGCAGAATTGTAATTAGGATAAATATTTGATGTCCAAAGTGTTATCACACCAATATAGATGGGGAAGACGGAGATTTGTGAGTAGGCAGTGTATTCTTGTTGCAGTCATCTCATACTTATGCTATGCTTCTAAAGATTAAACCAATAAGAAAGATGGACCAAAGCAGGCAATATCAAAACAGCTTTACTTGGGCTGAGTCATTAACAGAGTCTTTCAGAAAATGGAAGCAGTAAAACAAACAGTTACACCTTGGGAATAATCCTGTATTGCAATCTATCAGTAATGATGGAATTAGGCTCTGCAGAAACAAATTCATACTTTTTTACTAGGTCTGGCCTGTGTGGAACATCTCGGCTGATTGTAGGAGGTGATGTGGGAAACACAAAGAGCCCATGAAAGACCCTGTAGTGCTAGGGCTAATTTGATGTACCTTGCTTTCATCTCAAAAACTAAACACTATTTCTGAAACTTGGTTCTGGTTCAGTCTGGCATTCCTTATGCAGCCAAAATCCCCCCTTAAACTAATAACAGCTTCACCTGAATGTGAAGCAAAGGTGTAGGAAACAGGGGGAAATTATTTTGTATTCTAAATACGGATATATTAGCAAAAACCTATATTTGTGCTTTAGTGTGTCCATAATTATAAAATTTTTTAATAATGAGTATATATAACTAAATTACAGAAGTGTTATTAGTGGTAATTTTAAAGGCATAAACTTGCAAAATAAAAGGGTATAGATTTCTCTTTTTACAGAGATTTACAGTACTCATCAACTTGTATAGTTCACATTTGCATCCAGTGACATTGCTTTGTCTGTATATATTTCTAGCTGTCAACAGAATGTCCTGAGGCAATCGCATCCTGATTCTATAACTATCTTCTATTCTTTTATAATACACAAGGGTCTAATTTTCCATCAGCAAAGCATGAAATCATGTAAGAATGCCACATAACCAGCATGTGCAAACAAGTAGCACTTTTTCTACACATAAAAATGCTTCACAAAATAACAAATAAATTAAATCTTCTTGTTCAAGTAAAGTGCTTGAAAACTAAGATCCTTTTTAGAAATTAGAATTCTCAGTGCAGAAGTGGCCGTGCCATGCTCTTCCTCTAAGCATGTGCACCACCTTGCAGTGTTATTTTGTGTGATGAAAACATTTCACTGAGGCCAATGTTGGAGCTGTCTATTTCCTGGACAAATAATATAGTTGCAAACATCAGGCATATTAATTGAATTAATACAAATACTAAAAATTAGTAAGTTAATAAAAGGAGCATCCTTCAATTTGATGATGCCAGCTTGTTGGAGAAATTCGGGAAGGATCCTGAGAGGTGGTGGAAGAATGCAGCCGACTCAATATGAGTGATAAGCAAGCTTCAACTTTATTGATGTGACACAGCTTCTTTTATGCTCCTTTGCTTTAATTATGCACATGTGTTATAACATAATTGGCTACCTTTACTTTAATTATGCATTCGTATTATAACATTACTGGCTACTGGTGACTTCATCTCTCGGCCGTAGTTTGTCTCCCAGCCGCAGTTAGTTAGTTTCCCGGCCGCAGTTTGTTTCCAGGCCGCTTATCCTTTCTATGCTGGCTCGTTACCAGGAATGTTGCTTACTCCTTGCTCAAGGTTATCGTAATCTTCATGGGCCTTCTGCATAGCTCCCTTATGCTAACCGAGCTCGCTTATGCTAACGGAGGCCTAGGCACACCAGCTCAGGCTTAACGCTGTTACATGCTGCAAACTAACTCGTCCAGGGACCCATGTCCCTGTTCCTTGAGCCATTTCCCAACAATAGCTTATTGTTCCAACAGTGTCAGCCCTAAAGCTGTTCAGTTTCCTATCAAATGCTTTTAGCAGAATTTACCGGAGCAAAATGGGTACAGTGATCATCACTTGCTACTTCCAATTTATTTCTATGGCATAGCCAGAGAAAACACTAAGGCTTGGCAATTAAATGATTGTAAAATGTACCAAAATATATGTGCACATACGACAGCCAGACTTCAACTCTGTATCTGGAACAAATGACTAGTTCTGCAGCACCGTCTGCCATCACCAATGACCTCCTGAAGCAGCTTGTGTTTGCAATCTACTTGAACCACATTCAGCACATCTGTCTTCCTTACGAGAAGAACCACAGAGACAAAGCTTGGTTTAGCCTCAATGTGTTGACTACGATTGCCAAAATCATATTTTTCCTCTTGCCTCTCATATTTCTACAACTTCAGGGGATTTTTAACACCCTTCTCTACATAATGTACACTTTATTTAGCACATGACTTTCAGATGTCTGGCTGCAAAGTAACCTGTTGTAATTTAAGGCAAACATGTTTTATTCAAAGAAGCCAGTGCTTTTAATCTCTACTGCAGCCAGTAAAACGGAAGCTTTCAGAAAAACAATGAATTTTCTAGGATAAAGAGGACCACATAGTCTCTACTTATGAAAAGAACTGACCTAGAATTTACATGTATAAGTTTCAATAAATTTGCTTTTGTCAGCTCCTCACCATTATAGCAATACCTTTGAGAAATGAGCCTGCAAGTGACAAAGTCAGACAATATTCACTTGTTTTTCCAATACGCTTTTGTTTATGGAAACGTTTCCTAAACATTACCAAGTAAAAGAGAGGCATGGTTTTATTTGCCTCTTAAATACGAGGAGATAGGAACAAAGACAATTGTTGCCAAGGTATAACAGATGTGACTGAAGTGCTCAGTGATGACTCACTGCAAGAAACCAACACTAAGCTTGCAGGGGAAAGTCCTGACCCCCCTCCACAGTCAGGGCAGTCCTGCCCACACTGCAACTAATGAGGCTGCCAGCCCACACAGATGCAAGAATCAGCTCTGAAATAAATCCTACAGTGCAGGAGTATGGAGATTTGGCATCACCACAACCAGGACTCATTAATCAGCGACAGGTTTTCAGCAAGTTTTCACTGTTACTGGTCCACAAAAGCCAAAGGAAAAGGACCATTTGCAACATCTGAAAATCTGTTCCTCTGATGTTCCTCTCTTTAAAAATGGAATTAAAGGAAATAATTATATAGCAGACAAGTGTCTTTCAGGAAATGGAAGTCACCCCGTAGAACTGAATTAATCTTGGATTTAAGTAAGCTCACTTCAGTGGCAGCTCCTTTTTAGGCTACATATATGACCTTGTCATCTATACTAAGCAAGCAGTCTGTGCAGACAATGGGTAAATTGTCAGGCAAGTAGCCTGTATCCCATACATGTGCTGTCACCACCGATCAAGACAGTCCACACTCGACTGTGCGTACCAGAACTGAGGCAGAGACATCCTCCTGTTTTCACAGTCCTGCCTGTACAGTAAAATGGGTATAATTGTATCTCCCTTTCTCCCTCTGGTACTGCAGGAGCTGAAATATGGAAGGCTGAAAGGTTCAGCCATTGTAGCTGTGGTTCACTTATCTGAGATACATTTAAAACCTGCGTGTGTCCTGATAATGCATGGAGTCTCCTCTGAGCAAGCACAATCATGCTTTAATTTCATATCCTGCCAGCAGCTACAGCAAATGTGATCTTCTCTCAGCAAGAAAACCAGTAAGAAAACCAGAAAGTTCATGATAGCAACAAGCGGGAGAAAACAAGACAAAGGCAATATGTTCATTTATGCCATCCTGCTTGTACTATTTTTCAATGGTTTATCAGCCCTTGAATGATTTTCCATCACTCTAGACTGTGTTGTGCGGCATACAGAGTCAGAACATGCTCCTTTTCGGGAGCAAGGTTTTCATCCATCTCTGCCGTAACATCTGCAAATAATAAGCGAATGGTGACCTTCAAAATTTAACATTTTCCTTTTGACATACATTGCGATGTTGACTCAACTGTGTTCAGAATTTCTGATTTACACATGTGGAGTGGCGGTGTCAAACACCCAGTTGTGTTCTAAGGCAAAGGGCCAAAATGACCTGTTTCTTGTACTTATATAACGCACAGGTTACACAAAGATTCTGCATATTCTAAACATTCATATAAAATCTTTTTCATGAAAAGAAAAATATTGTTTCTAGCTTTCATAGTTGTGAAGAAAAGCTGCAATTGCTAACAGACTGTAAACTGTTGCAATGCCTAAGGCTGGAAACAGATGGAAAACTGGGCTCAGGAAAGCGACAACTCTGCTTCTCCAATTAAGCTGCCTTGATGGTGATGTTAAAACCTAATGATGCCTCTTTAAAACATAGTGCTAGGTATTTTGGTGAACGTTTAAATATATAGGGAAGCAAGAGGGTGGGAATTAAGCCCTCATAGGTCATAATAGGAATTAGAAGAGACGAAGACAGGAAAAAGAGAAAAAAATAATATTGCAGAAACACTACTGCTTAGGAAATGCACGAGGAGCAAATAAGAAATGAATTATACATAAAACCAAAAGTTAAAAGAATGACAGGATTAGGATCTACTACAATGTGGTAAAACAGTGGCCATGAATTTATGTGTCAAAGTAAGAAATTTAAAACAGCTTAGAAAAGCATGGTATTTTGAAACATCTAATTTTAATTGTATCTTCTTCTATGAATATTATCTTAATATGTAAGCTATCCTCTTTTTTGAAATAGTGTTTGTTGAAACCAGCTATTTCTGACAAATATTTTAGGTAAATGGGAATCTGAAAGAGTAGGGTAGATAAGCTCACCCAAAAATTTCTAATGAAATGTAAAGATAAATTCAGCTATAGCTATAGAAGGAGTTGCACAGCTTGGTAAAAGTGGATTTGTGTAGCAACTCCACTGATGGTGAGGCATCGATATCAGATTGTGTGTGGTTTGGGTTTCTTTACTCTGAGTGGTTGCGATGGAGCCTCACAGAGCCCTGATGCTTACCGATAGGTAGAGAACATCAGTTCCAGCAGTGCTTGTCTCAAAGGAACAGAGACTATGATCCCTGAGATAGTCCACAAAGCGAATGAAATCCTAGTAAGGAAGTTTTATCAGGAAGTTTTCTCTTGAACTCAATTAAAACACCAAAGAAGGCGTACTTTTTATGTGGTTGCGTGTTACCATACATATCTGTACCAAAAGCGGAGTGGGAAGGAGGATCTGCTGCATGTGCTGTGTGCTTCCACGCTGTCTTGCTGCCAGCTAGCTCCTCTCACCTGCTTTTTCACAGCTATGAATCTACTAGAAAAACCCTAACTGCTTGGTCCAAATCTCCTTGTGGTGGAACTGAAGGATGCGCTGTATGTAGGTGTTCACTGCCTTACAGCAGCTTGGGTGGACATAGCAGTGTTACCCTGAGGCACCGAAGGCCCAATTCAGTGACAAGGTTATTCTGTGCGTGTGACCTCTTCTTGCACTTAACACACCGGGCTTTAGCCCTGCTTCAGTGTCTTACTTCACACTTTTCCCATTGACGCGTGACTATAACTATTACAGTCTTTGCGCTTCCACAAGAGCCACTTGGCAACAGAGAACTAGGGTTGCCGGTATCAGACCAACTCCCACTCCTTTTCTTCTCACAGCTTTCTCTCTTTTTCCTTAGCTGCTGGTTTCGCTATCCTGGCAGCAAGCCGGTACAATGAGCAGCAAGGGAGGGAGACAAGGACTCTCCCTCAATCAGCACTTAAAGTGGTCTCTGATAGGTAGCAGAAAGCACGGTAAAATATTTTTTGCTCCAAGTCCCCACATATTTCTGTATCTGTATTGCAGATGATAGATACATTTTGAGAGCAGACAGGTAAAGAGAGAGGTGTAAGTATGTACGTGCAATGAAAAGGTAAGGCTTCCGCAGTAGCCTGCTGTATATAGGCATACGATCTAATCGCCAAAAGACAGCAAATGGGCTACAATTAGAGCAGCTGGACTAGAACTGGAGAGAGAGTACAGTCAGATTCCCCAAAGAGCTGCAAGATCATAGTCTTGATTCTTCATCACAGTACAGCACGCTCCCATCCCTACCTCTCCAGAAGCTCCACCATACACAGCTTGTGGTTTTACAGGAGGAGACTTAATCTCTTCTCTTGTACATTTACTTGGATTGCTTGCTTAAATCATTTACACACAAAATTCTCAAGGGCAAAATTTGCAAGCAGATACAACTTTGAGAACAATTTCATTTCAGAATTAGAGTTGATCAGAAAACAGATTTCACATGCCAGGAAAATTATCATTAAAGAAACCAAAACTGAGGCAATAAGAACTCTCTAAGTATCATTAAAAAGCATATGTTGAAATATTTTGAAATAATTTGAAACATCTTATTAAATTTTGTATCTATTTTTACAGAAAACTAAATTCTATTACAAAACAAAACCTCTTTAAAATAAAGAATGTGCTAGTTGAAAAAGACGAAAGAGCTCCAGCATTTCAAAATGTTTTATTTTCCCTCCCTGTCAGCACTTCTCATAACAAAATTATCTAAAAATTATTATGACAGGATGAAAGCTTTTATCTATCTGTCTATATGTATGTCTGTGTTTATCCATCTATCCATCAGTGTTTTCATTTGGGTCACAAGCTATCTCATCATTTACTCTCCTGATAAAAGTAAGTATAAACAGAAATCCAAACTGGCTGTACACTGGCTTTAGGATAAACTAAACTCTAGGGTTTATTAAGTAAGTCTTTTTAATATAAAAGTAGTTGAGAACAATTCACAATCTCAAACTGCTCAGCATTTTGTACCACAAAGGAGCACAACATATTTATAAACCAACGCTGACGGCTCTCACTTGCTTTGAGTAATAATGCAATTAAGAGTGCTAATAATGCCCAAGGAGAGTTTTCCCTGAAACCATCTCATCTTCAAGCTTTCTTAATGATTCTTTCATATATTTGATTATTATTATCATTCCTGAGACAGAGTCTGACAGTTTATCGATATCACCGTCTTTTCAAAAACATATCAAGAAATAGCACCATGCCACCTCCAAACGTGTTTATTAAATGTAGTGCTAGGCTGACAAGACACCGACGACACAAGCAGATGTTTATTTCTCATCAGGTCTATGCCATTCAAAACATTCATCTAGAGCCAGAGCTGCATCATTTTTACACCAGAACATTTTAAAGGGACATTATGCGCTTTCCCTCAGAGTGGGCTAAAACCTCATTGCATGGCTTTTATTATATGCAGATGAGCAGGATGTGATTAGGTCCTGAGGCAGCTTCACCTAGGTGTTCACAGGAATAGCAATGGGAGCTGGGAAAGAATATTTCATAACTGAAGTATATTCTCCCGGGGGGGACACCACCATTTGATTTTGACATTTATTTGTCCTGCACTGTAAAGGACAAAACTACAATTAGACTTTTTTTTTTTTACTGTGCAATGGGCATGGTGTCAGAAAAAATTAAATCAAAGGTAGTTTGTTCTCCCCCCCAAAATAACAAGCTTTAAAACCAAATTTAAAGAACATATTCAGAGTTAAGTCACACTACATGAAAACAGCTTATTCAATTGAAAATGTATATCATATATTATTTTGCAGAAAACCAGTAAGAATAAAAAGTAAATATAGCCCTGCACTTGCTTTTTTCTTAGTTTATTATTAATTCTATTAGCGTTATTATTAACATTTTACTTGAATAACATTTGTCACTGACAATTTTACAAACAAGATGCATCAAAAATAAATCAGTTGCTTGAGTTCATTAATATTTTATTTGGGACAGTCTTTCTCATATTTGGAAAAAGTTGATGTGAATTAATTGAATACAAGATTAAATGAATGGTACAGATTGTGACTCTTGCATCTTGCATTTCAACCACACACAAATCTATTTTTAGTATGTACATTAGCATGCAACAAATAGTTTTTCAGTCTTGAATTCTGCTGGCACAATTCACACATGTACACAAATTTGTTAATTTTTTATGCAGAGCATGCTTGAAATTACTGATCTTGCAAACAGTTTATCAGCTACTATTGTATCTTTCATTTCAAATGTTCCCAAACTTAGAGTGCAGTTTCCATAAATAAATTTGATGGCTTTTAAAAAATTCTGGAATAAAAATTTTAGAGAGTTAGCCATAAATTGACATTTCATCCTAAATTTGTAATATGTACTTATTTACAAATCTCATTCAATTTCAAACTGGAGGTGTCAAACATGTCATCATGTTCTTCCCCCCACTGAATTTAAACACAGTTGAACATGAGCGTTTCCTAGGGATAAGAGCTCTCTAGTACATAATAATAACAGATAGTGTCTTATAATCTTATTGAGTAGCACTAGATGGAATAAAGAATAATAAAAAAAAAGAAACAGGAAAAAAATTAGGCATCACTTGGTAAAAGTGCGAAAAGGAGCATGTTAAACAAAAGTTTCACCAATTTCTAAGGAAATTTAATTCTGTAGTTGAAGTAGAGCTAGGCTGAATTAGGATACCATGATGTCTACAGAAAGCATATATGGTCACCTTGATTTGAATACACATCAAACTTGATATGCTAATAGGATGAGCTGAAACCAAATTCAATACATGAAAAATGCGAGGCATTTTTTAATTTCATTTGTTGTTGAAGTTTACATCCACTGCCAGTTTAAACATTGGTGGTGGATCAGTAGATGAGTGTGATGACCTCGCTACTAGAACATCTGTTTCTTTCTTGCACTGGTCTTAGTTCAATGAAGAATTGCAACACATCATTTTAAACACATTAATAGCCCTGCTAAAGAAATAATACTATTTGTATGCTTGAATTACACACTTGCATTGTAAGCCCATAGGTCAATCAGGTCACCAAAGAGAAAATTACATATTAGTATGTAAGAACCTACATAAGATTTGCACTATGTGTTTTTATGAATTGCATGTACAAGAGACATTACACTTAAGTCACTCAAAGTGGATGCTCCCTATTTCTAAAAAGGATACTGCAGTAATAACACTCACAGAAGTCATCCGTGCCTGCAGGTGCCTTTAGTCCAAAATAAAGTGGTCATATCTCAAGAAATGGGAGGCTAGGTGATCTTTATATTCCTTTATTACTTAGCCTCTGACACAGGCTTTGCTGACACTGTTAAGAGGAACACTATCAGGATCTATGGAAATGTGATTTTTTGCAAAAGTTTAAACAGTGAATTCATTACAATTGGGTTGGGCGACTGTTGAATTGGTTCAGTAATAAATAACCAGTTTTTGAAAGGGCATCAAGGAACTTTTTGATGAACATTAGCTCTCAGTTTTGTTATCAGCAATGCAATAGTGTGGAAGGTTTGCTTACCAGGGATAGTTCTCATTATGGGTGACAGCGTGAAGTACAATCATCTTCAGTTCTGGAATTGGGATGGGGGGAGAATTGCTCCTTGTATACATTTATTTCTTTAAAATTTTGATACTAAGAAAAGAAGATTATTATAATAAACTATAAATATTCCTGTAACTGTTCATACTTTCTACTGAAGGTTTCAAATTTCACTGTATCTCTTCAAAAACTGAAAGCTACATATTTTTATGATTTTATATAGTGAATATTTTTTTTAAAAAGCACATATTTGCTCTGTAAAATGCATTGGTTTATAATAATATCTTATAACTTTTAGGCTTTTAATACCAGTGCTTTAGTGTAATAAAACTTTTAGTGATTCCCTGGCATATCTTGTTCAGACTTAAGTTCCTCATTTACATATCTGATGTTCCCCAAGAGACAGACAAGCTTCAAGTTAATTATCCATGTAGCTGTAAGAACTCCTGTTTCTTTGGTAAGAACTCTCTAAAAGAAAACTAACAGTTATTAAATATTACTTTGAGTTTCAAAATGTAATCGAATTGCATTTAAAGAGGCACTAAAGAGACACTTAAATTTAATATTCTTTTCAGTCTAAATAATATATAAAACATGTACAACTCTTACACAATTCACAAATAAAACAATCATTAAAACTAACAAGAAGCCCAGCCATCAGGTAGTTTCCAGGACTACAAATACTCAGAAGCAAAAAGGCTGCACTACTCCCAGATCTGTAGTCATTTTACTTGAAAGCAAGATTACACCTGTTGAAAGAAGTTACACATTCCCGACCGTGTGAAGGGAGAAGGATTGTATTACTAACAGCTCATAAAAATGCGGAGAGAATCATGCTCTTTACAGAAAATAGCAAGTGACAGAGTACATACTTCTGAAATTAAATGCAACTGTTGTGAAGACACCCACATGTCTCCTGTACCTCACCAAACTATAATTACAGGGAGGAGCCACAGAGCAATACTGTATAGTGTATGTTGTCATTTGTGAACAAATGGATCCTCAAAAAACAATTTGATATATCAAGGAAAAGAGGCACAGAATAATTGACAAGCATGAAACGGACTTTAATTCTAACTATTCTACATATTTTCCACTCATGAAGCAACCAAACGCCCTCAGTAGGGTGTTAGACAATGTACCCAATATATGTCATCTGTGGCTCATTCTCTGTCATCCTCTGCTGCAGCTGGCAACTTACAAGTACAGATACCAGGTGAAATAATTAATCTGAGTATTTTACAATAAATGAACATGTGCATCTATTTCCCAGAGTCTCATGATGACTTGCATGAGAGGCAAATTCACTGACTGTCTCCAAATTATTACATGCACCCTATAATTAAGTTACAAAGACTGAATAGAATGTGGATGTTCTTCTCTACACAGAAGACAACAATCTCATTCCACAAAGACCTTGGAGGTCATTCAAGAAACAATTATATGTCCTGCTATCTATACTAAAAAGAAAGAAGGCCGAAGGCAAAATAGCCTTTCTTCTGTTTCCTGTAGCTTCGGTGTTCACGCATTCAAATGAAGCCAAACAATAGGAAGCCACAGAGCAAGATACACAGAACACCTATGCCTTGTAAAAAGTTGCTTTTATTTTTATCTGGCAAAATGAGGTGGGAAGAGTCATGTCTGTCATTTTACAGAAAGGCACGTGTTAGCAAATTTCCGCTATTTTTCTTTCTTGGCATCACCATGTCCAAAGTGAAAAGCATTAACTAAACCCGTTGTCATTACTTTGCTACGTAAAGACAGAAGAGGATACATACTAATATCAGCTGTGTGAACATTCAGCTCTGGGGTAAAAAGCATTAATGTGAGAACAGAAAGAGGTAAGACCTAACATTTACATGTCAACCAAGTCTTTTAATGTATTTAGAACTATATCTGATAATTTCTGGCACTTTATATTTGATCAGAAATTTGACTTATTTTGATAAAGACAGTTAAAACTCAGTGATGCTCACAGATTTTGAGAAGGCAAAATCTTGCAATCATTAGGCAGACAATGTTATTACTGACTTCAAAGAAGACTCCTCAGTCAAAAGAAGGGTCGCTGAGATGTAGACCTTTAAGGCTGTCCCCAGGACTGTATGGAGCTTGTTCCTCCGGGTTCCTCACCTGAATTGGGGAAATCTTAGCCTGTGAAGCTTTCTATCATTTACTTCTATAGTATTGAAGTACAATGCAAGAACGTAAGGAAAACACCTTCTAAGATACAAACAGTTCACAGCTCACCCTGTAATATTTCACCTTTTCTTTCCTCCTTTTCCAGTTTTTCCCCTTGGCCTTCCTATTACTAGCAGAACCAAGAAACAATTATGGGATGAGTGGGGTAAGTATCAGTAATGAGGTAGGCTTTGCAGTTTGATCTGAACAGTTGCCTAGGTGAAGTTCAAAGAACAATGCAGACCAGTAGAAGATTTGTCACTAGAAGATTTGCCACTAGAAGATTTGTCTCAGAAATAATGGCTTGTTTAAAATACAGCTTTGAAGCAGAGATACACAAAATACTGAGAGAAAGGCACAGTCTTGGTCTATTGAGGTGAGATACTTTGAAAAAGTCATCGACTCCAATCACACAAATAAGCTTAATTAATAAAGAAAACATGTTTCTAGGGTGTCTTATTTTCCAAATCTAAGCATTTCTTCTCTCTTCCCATATAAGTCCACCTATGTGCTTAAGAAGAAGAGACAAACTTCACAGGACCCAAGCACTGAATTAAGTAAATTTAGAGAAAATCAACAATATAGAACTAGATTAAGAGATGGTTTCAAATAAAAAAAAAAAGAGGAAATGCACTGAGTATCTGTGAAAAGGAGATACAAAATTAAAAACCTTTTTTATTTTTATCTGGGAGCCAGAAGAGGACCAAGAGTGATTACCACCAACATTACCACTATCCAGAATAGAGATCCACGTGACCAGCAAGAGATCGTTTACTTGACTAGTAGATGTGAAATAATCTATCTTTCAAAGATGATGAAAATGTGCTTACTTGCTCTGAAGACTGCAGCTGGATTTTCCCGAATCAGAACAGTGTGCAATTGACTTTGCATTCTTGCCATTGTGTCCATGCAGTAGTTATTTCACATGAAGAAACTGAAGAAAAACAGAGCTTTCTATGCCATCAGTCCCATTTATGACAATCTTGATCTCCAAGTGAAATGAATTGAGACACAGACGGAACACATTCTTGGATCTGCAACTAGCTGGAATGAAATCTCCCGATTAATAAGTGCTAGGTTCCATATCTGTTCCCCTGCATCATTCCCAAGGTCATATCCCATCCCATTATACACAGCAAAATAAGAATGGTATCCGAATTTATACCACAACAGTATATGTTCTGTTTACCACCCGTTGAGTTTGCCTTGTACCAAGTACCCAACTTCACCATTTCATGCTTAAGGAGAACTGGAACACCTCACATTGTATTTAAATTTACGCAACAGCTGACGGCACAAAACCTCACACGCTTTATTATAGAATGTGATATTATTTGGGCACCCTACTCAAGAGGCAAGGAATATATCCTGTCTCCTCCCTACGGCACAGAGAGATGCGATCAATCAAAAAGGTGCTCAGAGTCAGACAAAATGGCCGTATGATGCTTCAGTGTTCAAATTATATGTGTTCTTTAAAAAAAATGAATGCTGGATAATGATTTGCCACACCACTATACTACAGGTAAGTTCAAAAGCAGTCATTGTCAGTATGCTGATTGATGTAAAGCTTTCAGTCTCTGGGGGGAAGAGTATAGGACTTCCTACTGCTTGATCCATAAAGCAGCATTTACTGCAGCCCACCTTCCTGGTCTGTGCTGCATAATACATTGCCAGATTATGGGAGTTAGGGAATTAAAAGGAAAAGAAAAGAATGGATGAAAAAGCCATGACCCCCTCCTCCACAGGTGTAATATTTGAGTCCCTGCCTCAGGGAATTGGAAGTAGACATTAATTGCCATTCAGACACCCACTACTCACTTTCACCTAAGTATTTCCCACTTCTCAATTATCAACCAACCTCAAATTTAATTGAAAAAGTTTTCATTTAACGTTTGCATCCCGTGATGCCTAGTCCGGACTGGAAGCATTCACTATCAGAGCTACCGTATAAAAAGGAAGAATAGTACCATGTGAAGGAGCCCAGGTAAAAGGCAAGGAATGAAAAAGGGGAAAAAAAAGCTCTTAAGGCTACACACTTCAAGTTTTTTTTACTAAGAACCAACAACTTGCACAGCAAGTGACACTTCATGCACCGGGTACTGTGCCAGCTGTTTAATTCTGTATTTGCTACTTAGTGATCACTATCTGGATTTTTTGAGGCATTTTCTCATGGCTGTTGAACAGAAACCTGCAACACTATCCACAGACAGGAAGGGGAAAGCATTATTGATCTGTGTCTCCTTTGATGTGCTGCTTTCTGGGAGTGAAAACCAATCTGTTACAATCAGATGCTGCACAGCCTGAATTATATTGAGGTTCCCATCAATATATAGAATCTGTGGGTGCAAATAAACAGCAGCCACAAAAGAAAGACTTCACCAGGTTATTAACCAACTCTGGCTGTTGAGAATGGAAATTCATGTGAGATTCAGACAGGTCTCATTCTTAAAGACCTTTCGGGCACAAAAATATAATAAAGGAAACGTTTGATATTGGACTCCATGCAGAGAAGGCTTGAAGAGGATTTGTGCTTTATGTAGCATTACGGTGACTTTTGTAATGATACTCTATTTGGAACAGAAATGCTCCATTTAAAAAAAAAAGGACTGAAAGCAGTTGAGATTCAGAACTTGCAAACTTTGTTGGCAGCCATATACTTATTTTCTATGTTAGAGTTGCGCCTAAAAGGGTGAGATGGAGTACAGAATATCAAAACCTAAAATCCTTGCTCAAAAGTGTGTACAATCTGAAAGAAGGAACATGAGCACAAGCAGTCATCAGAAAGACTCAAAGGCAATGGATTGAAACAAAGGGAGCAAGATCTGAAACATGAAACAGTAAATGGATTGATAGTGTTGAGCAGATAACACTCTCCCTGCCTCCTTAGAGCCTGCCACCATCTGCTTAGCAGCCTCCAGGCAGGGCAGGCACGCAAAGGGGAATACTGGTTGCAAACAGGGACGGATGCGAAAATTGGTCAAAGGCAGGAACAAGTGACAGAATGAAATTTATTCAGAAAAAAGTCCTTGCAATGACTAAATGTTTAACAACAAAATTAAAACACAGATAAGTGTTTTACAGATTTAAAAAGTTTATATCTGATTATGCCATGTTTTGCATCTTGTTTTCTTCCTCAGTCTTAGAAGTCATCTGCAAAACAGTACCAGTTTTTGCAGTGATGTAAATACCCAGAGTTCAAGTGTTAGGCTTGGACAGAAACAACTCCCAGCTGTCTCTCCACTTAAAGATTTCTGGTAGGTGTCTCATTCTAAATGCAGAGATGGTAGTGCTTTGCCAAGCCAATAACAGCGGTCAAATGTGGCATGAAGGCTGAATTCATCATTAGAACACGTAAAAAGCCAAATATATGTTAATGACTGTAGCTGAATAGAAGTAGAACCGCATAGGCCTAAGGGAAATGTCAAAATATTGGAGGATGAAGTCAGAAGGAACTTAGAGAATATTACAGCACTGAAAGTACAGGTGCTAGAATGACAAAGTAATGTAAGGAAAATCTTTACATCTTGCTTAACTCATCTGATGCACCTTTTCAACATGCAAAGGTAGAAAACAGAGATACCAGAAACAAAACACTAAAGGCAACTTCAGTTCCCTAAATACTAACCATGTGTTAGAATATCTGGGAAATATACATAAGGCACTGATATGATACAGGACCCTTAGAAGACTCACAACTTGTGAAGTCAAGCAGAATACCTCAAAGCATATCAAATGGCACTTAACACTTGCAATGAGGCACCTGAAAATCAAAAAAAAAAAAAAATACTTTCTCTCAGACAACACCAGGTAAATAGTCCCCTAAAAGCAACCACCCACACAAGATTGCTTTAATATTTTAATCCCACTTATTTAACTCTATCAAAATATCTTTAGGTGGAGTTCTTAAAGAAAAAGACAGATCTCTCAAAGAGGTGAAGGTCACTCAACCGATGCCTTTAGACATGAGTTATTTCTTTTGCAAATGTAAATGGTCATGACCTAATGAGTTAGATGCAGAACATTATACTGCATAATAAAGGCGGGCAAATCTGAAGCACAGTCATAACTTTAATTATTGGAAGAGGTTTATGGGATTCTTCTGTTCTTTGAGTTTCAATTTCTCTTTGGAAGAGTAAACAAAATTAACTCAGTTTCCAGCTGTGGACAGACTGTGGGCAGATAGGTAGCCAACTTCTCCCACTGTTCAGTAGTATTTGAATTGTTTGCCTTATCTCTCACTGTTTTTCACTTTGTTGAGAAGAATGGAGGTGACATTTATCTCTTAACACAAACATATATTAGTAAGCCATTTTTAGAGATGCAGGTTAGGTGAGGGACAAGAAGGCACACATATAGGCAGACATATTATAGCACTTTCTGTAACAACAAAGACCAGAAGGGAATTGTTAGATTTGGAGAGAATGTGATTGAAAATTAAAGTATAAATTCAGGTATGGGCCACTATTCTGTCAATGCTAAAAGAAAGCAGAAAAATAATGACCTGTAATTCCAACAGGGAGCAAAGAACCAGATCTTCTACAGACAATAGGGGTGTTTCACCCCATACTTCTTTGATTTCCACATGAAGCCATACACTGAATACTGTCCTGGCACAGTTCTGTCAAATTTTCTATCACTGTAGCCAGTTATTAAGTATTTAGGTTTGACAAGAGAACTGACAAATGAGCATTACATGAAAAGCAAGTATTTTGGTATTTTGGTGGTTTATTGACACAGCCAACAAGAGATGGATTTATCCAGATGGCAATGACTTAAGTGTAAGACTACACTGCTTACTTTAAGTGCTACAAAAAGAAGGCACCTGACCCCAATCAGGAGATCAGAATGTGTTACCCTGGCAACAATATGCTCTACAATTAACAGACAGAGTGAAGCTACTTTGAAGAGAGATCAGAAAGCCCGAGGTTGCCTAGAGTTGGTCAGGAACACAGCTGTGTTCGAACTTTGGCCCCTTGCAAAAGCTCAGGTATGGTTCTGCCTTCAGGTTCCACCCCCAGAGTGCCTCCAAAGGCCTGATGCACAACTAAGCACAGGCTTTTGCAAAATTTACTAGTGACCAGAGCACTCAGAGCTGTGTTCCAGCTTCTTCTCAGTTTAAGGAGATTTAATCCCCAAAATGCCGTACCAGACAAGGTTGCTCTATTATCAAACTGCACGTCAGTGCAAGAGTGGAAGAGCCTAGTGAGAAGATGCTCTCTAAAATTTCTTTCTAGGCTGAGACACTGGACAGTGAAAAGGGCAACATTCTTGAAGTCAAAAGACAATAAAGAATTGAGAGTTTAACTTTGAGGTCTGTGAACAGGTGGAGACAGGTGGAATCAACTCCCTAACAATTTCTAGTATTTTTAAAAAATTATTCATGGAACATACAGTGGATGATAGCCACATCTTGGAAGACTTCTTTTACCCAATTAATGACCATTCTTTTAGCTTCCATATTCTGCAGAATAGAAACATATATGATTAGAAAATGAGCCAAACTCATATTTTTCGTATATTTGGAGTCATAAGTGATGACAGAAACCAACACCTGGCATGTTATTGCCTAGAATTTTGGACAAATTCTTCTGAAAAACTAACATTTTTGCACTCTAAAATAATCTTTTTCTGTATGTAAAAGTTTTTAAAATGTATAGAATTAAATAAAGTTGCAGTATGCTATCAGTACATTATTTTGTTACCATCATTTTCAATTGATAAACAATGGGAAGGCAACAAAAATGCCTTCACTCAGTTATAGACAAGAACTGGAGGTAATTGGGAAGAATGAAAAGAATAGGAAAACGCTGCAACGTCTGAAAGATGATTTTGACAGAAAAATTTCCAGCGTGAATAGTGGCGTTGTAAGCAAAATGCGGAAGAATGTGCACTGATTTACAGTCAGTACAGCAGAAACCGTCCCTGACAGACATTATTTTTGAGCCACTGCTGCCCCTGTGCAATGTGTTAAGACAACGAACTTCCATACCCTATCAGAAGATGTCACAAACATTACTGCTCCACTCCGTAACACACAGTTGTGAGTCAGGGCAAGCCTCTGGGAGACTTTAAATGAGTCGTGGAGTACAGCACCAAGGCAAGAGAAGCCCTCAGAGGTTTAAACTCCCCGTTACTGTCACCGTAACCGGGTCTGACTCAGAGCTAGCACATGCTGCAGCTGCTGCTCTTTCTTTCCCTATCAGTAAACAAATGTGCCCTGTGTATTTAGCAGGTTCTTGTCTAAAAATTAAACAACAGACCCCTCCCCCCGTTTTTACAGCTTAGGAAAAAGTGTCCATTTATTGTGTTCTTTTTTAACCACAGGTTTTGTTTTACAAGGCTTCTTTTTTCACTGATTTACAATATTGTTCACCACCTGCTTTGAAAAGAAAGTGAAATGGATACATACATGTAGTATATATGGACTACAAAATTTCTCTGCTACTCAGTTTACAAGGACAATAAGGATAGTAGAATTTCCACAGATTTTTAACCTTTCATATCCATTCCAGATATTTAAGGGTCTCTGAGGGACTAGCTTTATGCATGCCATTTAATGGCCCATAGAAAATACAAATCCACTAATCTGATTTTAAAAGTACCCCCTCACATTGGCACATAAAGTTATTTGCAAAGTATTTTTTACCAGAATATATATCATACTATTGCAAATGACCACAAGGAATTGGAAAATACAAATTCAGAACGTCTGTTGTGTATAAGCTCTGCCTAGATGGAGCCAGATATTGCTACCTGCTCCCTAGTTAAAGTTGCCATTAACATAAACAAAAGGAAAATATTTTCAAAGTAATCCACATCTATCACTAGCACACGATAGCATCACATACAGGCACTGCAATGTGTTGAATTGGTGAGGATTGTCAAGGGGTGAGATTTAAGTTTGCAGTGAATCTGTATTTGCAGAGTGAGCTCATCTCTAGCATGCACTCAGGTTCAAATATACAGCTAGTGTTAAAATGATTCCGGAGTACATATACTCTGAAAATATTTGGGATGCATTGGTTTTAGCTCTCTTTTGAAGGCTTTGATAGTGCTCTTCAACAGATGGAAGCTTGGAGACCTTCAGATACCATTTTGATTGTAGTTGCAAGAGGTGGAGTTCCATAATCGCAGGCTAGGAAATGCTGGACTGAGTAAAGTCTTGAATATACTTTACCACTGGGCATTGGTGGCATTTATAACACGATATTACTTATCTCTAGCACAGTATTTCCTCATTTATAGTAAGAAACAAACATGGTGGTAAACAAAATGACATACAGCCTTACATACACAGTCTTTGCTGTTTGCACACACAAGGATGTCCTAACAAATTAAATGTTTTCTACTTCATTAAATCTAAATAACAACAGCAACAAATCTTCAAACAATGTTCTTCTGTGGGTTAAATTCTGCAATAGTTAAAGGCCTAATAGATTTATCAATTGCTGTTTCATCTGAGGATGAAAAGATAATGCCTCGCTTTTCTTCCCATCTCACCATAACTCAAAGGAACAAGAAACAATCTATATATATTAAAAAAACCAAACCTTGAATTCACAGGTCCAAACCTTCCGAGCCAGCTTTTCTGACCTGCTGCCTTTAATGATAGTTACAGATCGGGGCCAAATTGTGGACTTAAGTGCAGGCTTTTATAGTTTAGGGCAATGCCATTCCTTGCTTCTCAGAGTGCTATTTAACCAGAAAGGGTTTTATTCAAAACAAATCTGATAAAAGGCTGAATGACAGGAGTGAGATGTGGCTCCTCCTTTTTCCACAAAAGGATGTTTCCTTACTAGCAGAATCCTCCTCTCCTTCTCCCTCCCTCAGTTTGACAATTGCAGAGTGCCAAGACGTGGAAATCATCCTTCCACTGATGACATCTCTCTCCCCAAAGAGCTCTGGAGGCAGTTATTGTGATAGCTTTGGAGTCTGTCATATGATTAGGTGAATATCGAACAGTCTGGGACTTCATTCTCTTAATGCTACTTCCTGTGACTCACATTTGATTGGCTGGAATTAAGGCAATGTATCATTTTATTTTATTTTTTTTTTTACTAAGGGAAGGAAAAGGTTTAAATAAATTTTTGCATAGGACCTGCAGTTAACGAATGTCTTCTCTATCATTTGTTGTATGGTATATCCAACTATCAGTCAGCAATGTCCTTTTATGCATCTACTGGAAATATTGTGTTTGCATTGTGAAAAAGCTGATGCTTACGAACATGTAAAAAAGATTCATATGCCACTTCTTTGCAAACAGAGACTTCAGAACATTCTCATTAGTGACCCATAAAGGAAAAACAAATTAAAATAACAATTTCCTAAGAAATTGCATTTAAAAGGAGTATTGACTAGTATCAGAAACAAGTCAAAAGAGTTAAAGAAGTTTTAAGTATTATCCTTTTCAGTATGGCTATCAATAGGACGCTGACAATAGCATTATTGCTATTTACATATTGGTAACATGCTGGTATGAATTTGCATAACGTATTGTGGTTCTGTGCTCTAGGGAGTTGCATTGTAACATATTGGTGCTTAATGAACTCTGAAAAAATTGATTTTCCACAGAGTAAATTAAGGAATGCATTATAGCTGTTAAAGCAATCTTAAGGGAAATCTGAGGCTTCCACTGCAGCACCATGCTTAGTAAGTAATAAATTACATGTTATACTTATTTGCCTTAATTCATGCTAATTTTGTCCAATTAATGTATCACAGTAATTCAGAAGCCTGTCACAGGAGAGCTAATTATTTATTGGATTTTTGTGTTCAGCTCCCTAGGAGTCTACTAGCAAACAAACTTGCGACTGTCTTTCTGTTAGGTCCACAATGACATTTTTATGTCTTACTGTGGAAAGAAAAGGGATGTTATTATTTTTGTATTTCAGTTATAAAAATAGATCATTATTCATGTAAGTTAGTTTTTTGTTTACAAACTAGTGTCACATCATGACACACTGCCATATCCAATGTTTTTCCTCTTCCTGTAAATGCCTGAACACGACATAATTCTTATTAAAGACCATGGCAGTACTTTTCACAATTTCAAATCCTCTGCCGATTGTGTATAAAGTTCAAGAAAAAAACCTTCTCATTCTTTTCACTGAAACCTGTGTTTTTCAAAATCCATCAGCTTTAAAAATCAAACACAATGTGCCCATAGTAACTGACACTCTTTCACAAAAATAGATTTTAAACTGTGGTAGAATGTTAACTCACAGCTAAAAAATGAATAATTTATGAGATTAATTTGTGCAATTCATACCTATAAATAATATGGCAGTTGCTAAATATTATGCGCAGAGTGATAAGATGCAGACATCACAGTTAAACAATAAGAGAGTCACCAGCTGTGAAATACCCACTATCTGCTAACATTCTGTCATGCACAAGCATTTACAGAAAATTATTTGTTGGGGGTGGAAAGTATTAGAACTGATACTTGGCTTCTTCTCATGGGTAGTGGGAGAATACTTGTCAGTTGATTACTGTCTTCTACCGTACGTGAAAAGAAGTGATATTTCTTTAAACGTATAATGCAAAGTGACGTTACCACCAGGCTACATAAAATCATGTGATGTAACCTGCCATAATATGATGCACACGACCGACTGTGTCACAAATTTATAGAGATTTATTTTAGAAGAACTTATGAGAAAAAAAGTTACCCCTACTCCTTTTCAGTCAGTTGCTATTGATCTGTGTTTGCCTATAGCCAAATGAATACCTGGTAGTTCAGTAAACGTCTCTGAGCAACATACCACCTTACACTTACTGTAGCTATTATTATCACTTTAAAGGCATCTGTCAAGTACTTCATAGTTTTCTACCATTGTTTTTCAATCTCTCTATTCCTAGCAACCACACACAAACTCAACAAAGTATTAATTATCCAGTCCTTTTTTCTTGGAAACGAATTATTTAATTGTTTAAGACATTCAGAATTTGAAACTGTTTTCTTCATTTTCTTCCTTGACTTCTCCACTCCAGGAAGTATAAAGGATATCTTAAATCCCATCACATTCTACAGAGATAATGGTTGAGTTTTCCCCTTATTTTCAAACTGCATTAACCGCACGTTCAGGACAAAGGAACAAAATGTGGGCATCCCCTCCAAGGCTGGGAGCACACGTGGCCAACCATACCATGCAAACATGATGGCTTTCATGAATGGTTCAGAAAAGGGGATAGACTATGCAAAAGAGTAACAATCAACAAAGAAAAACAAAGAATCAGGAAGAAAAGACCTTATGGCAACGTCAGAAAATTCTTCCTGGCAGCAAACACATTCAGCCCACTTGCCTGAACATATTCATAATTTTTTCCTTCTCTCAGTCCTTTTTTCCTACGAGTAGTCTGCTTCATTGCTTATATGGATAAGTTTAAATAGCTTCTTGGCCTGAGCCAAAACCCACACAACCTGACACGGAAAATCATCTAAAACACTAATAGTATGGAACAGGTGACAGAGGGTTTGCATTGTAAAGATGTCGCCTTACAGAAATACAGAATGGGAAAAAGCCTAAAAAGTTAAAACAAGCTTTTGAATCCCTAGTTGGAATGAACGTTTTAAAGTTCCTATGTTTACTCTCTTGTTAAGCTAATATGTTTGCTTCTGCTAGACGTAGCAGAAACTTATAAGAAAACTTTCATGTTACTTTAACCTAATATAGAAACTTTAAAAAAACCCACAATACTAAACACCCTCGGAGAGGGAAGACGGGCAATAAGGAACTAGATATTCATTGTATACTCCATTTGTAACAGAGCTTTGACTATGCGTGCTTCTTCCTTCTCCAAGCTGCCCTCTTGCAGAGCCTATCTGCTCAAGAAAGGTAGGGAGGAAGAGTATACTTTTCCTCTGCTTCCTTCTGGTTGTGCCAGATAATAAATGCCTCACTTCAAAATCCTCTTCTTTTTCATAGAGGCAACTACTTCTCTGCTAGTTATTTCATTGGGTTTTCTTCTGGTCATCCACAATATGACAAAAGAAATCAAGTTTCAAACACCTTCTACTACAGAAATGTATGGAAATCTTGAATCACACAGCAGCAAGTGGCAACACTGCTATGAACTTCAGCAGCCCAAGAGTTCATCTGCAGTCTCTTGTTACATGAAACATCTGTAGATCATAATTTCTGGAACTATAACTTTCCCATCACCAATGTATTTTGTCATTCCTCCTGACACCTGACATGTTCAGACACACCAGTTCTTTCCGATACAAAGACAACTTTTCTCCACACCTGGAATGTCTTTGTCTCACTTCTTTCCCCTCCTGTGCCCTCCTGCCACCTCTCTGGCAAAGATCCATCAGCAAAGGTTTTTAGATCTCCCTTTTCAGACTGGCAAGGTTTTAATGGCTTTTCATGATGCAACAAATTAAGAATGGCGTTTTATGAAAGCAGAAATATGTATTTAAGATCACATTCACAATACAGATTGTGTCATCTGTTCCTATACAATGTTTTATGTCGTACAAAATTGGTCCTGTTTTGTCAATAGACTGCCTTTGTCAGAGCATAAAAGATATTAAAAAAAAAAGTGACAGTGGAGGATGGTTTAATTTGGGGGAAAATCCCCATCGGAAGCAGTGTCTTCCTTCTTCTCGCGAACGAAACAGAAAGGTTTTATAGATTATAGAGATCCACAAACCAATCCTGGTCTCAATGGTTTCAGAAAACAGTGCTGTTCAAAGTACCTGCACCCTTCTTAGACACAGCTGATTGCAGATCCAGCACAAATGTCTTTTCGGCAGTTTGTGTTATCATGGACAAAATCAGTGCAGGTACCAGGAGAGAGAGAGAGAGAGAGATGTGTATACACTCATAAAACCGCATGCTTATACAAATAGCATGAATTTACTCACTGAGTTCAGAAAAGGGTTATTTAAAGAAATGGAGGACAATGATAGTAGGATTTTTAAATGATAACTAAGCAGCACCTTGGCCTCAATTACTACACTAAATTAAAGTAGAAGTCATATAAAGAAAAAGGTTACCCAACCTGGCATTAATTATAGAATGACAAAACCATGCCGGTTGGAAGAGAGCTCCAGAAGCCATCGACTTCGACCTTCTGCTCAAAGCAGATCCATCAGATTAGGCTGTCCTAGAGGTGAATGATTAGCCTGCTGGAGCATTATCTTGGCTTGTATCAGACACAGCGTGGCCAGCAGGAGCAGGGAGGGGATTGTGCCCCTGTGCTCAGCGCTGGTGAGGCCGCACCTCGAGTGCTGGGTTCAGTTTTGGGCCCCTCACTACAGGAAGGACATTGAGGGGCTGGAGCACGTCCAGAGAAGGGCAACGAGGCCGGTGAAGAAGTTGGAGAACAAGTCATACAAGGAGCAGCTGAGGGAACTGGGGGGTGTTTAGCTTAGAGAGGAGGAGGCTGAGGGGAGACCTCATCACTGTCTACAACTGCCTGAAAGGAGGTTGTGACAGGGTAGGTGCTGGGCTCTTCTCACAAGTGACAAGTGATGGGACCAGAGGAAATGGCTGCAAGGTGTGCCAGGGGAGGTTTAGACTGGACATTAGGAAGAATTTCTTTACTGAGAGAGTGATCAGGCATTGGAACAGCTGCCCAGGGAGGTGGTGGAGTCGCCATCCCTGGAAGTGTTTAAAAGACGGGTAGAGGAGTTTCTCAGGGATAGGGTTTAGCACGGTTGGACTCGATGATCTCAAAGGTCTTTTCCAACCAGGTGATTCTATGGTTCTATGAGGATTCTATGAGGACTGTTATAGAGTGATTTGTAGCAATAGGGAAGAAAAGGTCAGGAAAACTCAAAGGGGGAAGAAAAACTTCTACAAATAGAAGTTGCAGGTAACTACATGCTCTGCATCTTGATCCCGAGTGGTCTTACAGCACAGGTGACTGAAAGAGTTGTGCTAATGGACACCCAATGCAGATCTTCACTTTCCTGCGGTCAGTCAAAACTAAGAATACTCCCAGCCCCTCTTTCAGGAGTCACTCATGACCGGATTTCTCATTCTGGGCACCATGAACTGCCGTCATGTGCGTGTGGCTTTTACATTCCTGTTTCACATCTCCCAAGCAGAAACAAAGTTAAATACAACTAATTTTCCATAATTTGAAAGATGGCTCTCCAATTTTATCCAGAGATTGAAAATAAGCCTATTTGTTTCTTTTGATACATCAAGTCAGTTAGCAGAAACAGCAACTGTTCTGCTTGCTCATCAGTATCTCACACTATTGTAGATTCCCTTTTCTTCTGTCTAGGGATTCTGATGTACATTCACCTGCTTTTGCAAGAGAAAGGGAAGAGAACGCAGCCACTTTTACAGTACTGTTTTCTGTTACACCTGCAGTTGCCGACTTCCTATAAAATTCTGTCTCTTGCAAATGATGGTTGCATATGTAAATACAAGACCTGCAGTAATCAACTTCAGAACTACAGTTCAATAAAATCACTTACAAATAGCCCCATTACACAAGTGATGCCACCTGATGTGCAATTGACCTTGTGGTCTATTGGAGGGTTGCACCTCTCCTGCTGCTCAAACAAAACTCCTTTTTTCAGCACACTACTGAGGTTCACTGTTCTATTTTGTAAGTGGTTTATATTGTTCTGCTGGAATTAATGGAAGGACTGCTTTGAGATCTTCAGGTGAAATGTATTATAGAAATGCAAATAAACTACTAGCTTATTACTTGATGCAGGGGCTGCTGTATAGCTCTACCTATTCATTACATTTACTTTCCATGCCTATCAGTATGCACTCAGAGATTGATAGATGATGGTTTTATAATTCTTAAATACTTTTTTGATATCCTAAACCCATAGAGCCTTCAGACATTTCGTTCAGGAGATTTGGTATACTTTGCTACTTGAAATAAAAAGGTCTTCAATTGGCAGGGTTTTAAATCCAAACATTTAAGGCATTGATTTTACTTAGTTTTTCTAAAGTAACTCCTTTAGGAAATTGAGTGCTACATTGCTAATTTTAACTTTATTCATTTTAAAGCGCTCCAGGATACTAGCACAAAGGGTACTGTAAAAATTGCATTGTACTGTATTAGGTTTGAATAGGATGAGTTATACAACTGTTTGAGATTTTGAATTTCCAGAATTTAGTTATTACAATTCTTATAATACTAAAGGTTTCTTATGTATGCGTTTTATGTTTGAGATTTTTTTCCTTAACAATCATAATTTCTAAGAAATATCTACTATGCATAATCTGTCACTAAAGTTTTATAATATTTACTGTTGCAATACAGCTGTACAAAATAAATTTTATAGAACAGTTATTTGCCTGTATATAAATAACATTCTAAATGCAAATGTTCATTGTCCAAATTACAGTGGAAATCCATTTTTCATACAAAGAATCTTTAAAATATATCCAATGTTTGTTAGCCTGCAATGCGATTTTTCTTTTGCAATATGATAAATATGTTCACCTTGTATAAATCAGAGTACAGCATGCAAAAATTTGTTGGAGTATTACATAGTGAGAGTAAGTGGTTGTGTGTTCAGAGTAACCAATGCCAAATGAAATAAATTTTATGTAATTTTAATTTTTGAATATTTTTACTTAGCAGATTTGGAGGTTTACAGCCTACTACAGCACAATTAAATATACAAAGATACAACAAAGTTCATACTCATTTTCCTTTGATGATTATAAAAATTTATTCAGGACTGCCTAATTGATTTTACTAAAGATTTGTTCACAATACCTTAACATAATTTCTTATGTGTGTTTTTTCCATACATATTCCTTCAAAAAACAATTGGAAGAAGTGAAAGATATTGCAAAGGATCTGATTTTTCCTCTCTGTTTGCCAGCAATTTACCTCAGTCTCTGCAAGTGATAAATAACATAAGCAGGCATAGAATTACCTTAGAAGCAATAAGTCAAATCTGAAAAACACTATGAGCTGAGAGGAAAAAATAAAGAAAAGTATTCAAAAAGGTAAACATTGGCTTTGGAAGAATAAATGGAATATTCTTTAATTGCTTTTTCAAGACCAGTGGAAAATATTCCTTACACACATTGTTGGTTTTTTTTCCCCCTGTCTCTCAACAAGGGATAATTTGTGAAGGGATAACTTAGTGTAGGAAAACAAGAAGGATGAACTTTAAGCAACATTTTAATAGATATACCACCAAACTTCAGCAGGTCACTGGGGAGATAGATCGATGGAATGTATGTTATCACTAACATCAAAAAGAATAGATCTATCACAGAACAAAAACCCCAAACTATTTAAAAATTTAAAACATTATCTATAGCATTTTTATTCAAAGGCTTTTTTGAACAATTGTGTTTGCTTGCACACTTCTTTAACAATAAAAAGTTCCCACAACCCCTGCCCTCATGGCCAAAACACTACACAATCTTTTTAGATTCCATGTGTAACTAGATTTGATTTGTATCAATTCTATTTAAACTATATATGCATTAGTAATTATAAATAATCTTAGCTTTAAAAGAAGAAGGTAATGGTGCACTCATTCCAAAGCAAAAAGCATGGCAGCCAAGTCAGGCAATGATAGACATTTTTACTTTTATGTTCTCTATATTAAAATGCATTTTTATCACAATTAAGTATGGATAATTAAGTATGCAGTAAGCATTTATCTTATGTTATCTGAGACAGATGCAAATGAAATTGAAACCCACAGTTATGCTCTTATTGGTCTCTGTATTTCCTGGAGCACGTCTTTTGGATGTTTCCAACGTGTCCTCTATTCTTATACAATAGAGTTGCCTTTTTCCTTCCCCACTGAGACCAACGTTATTTGTGGGTTTATCATCACTCACTTGTTCAGTGCCAAAGTACCGTGGGCGCTGTTGATGAACAGAAAACGCAGTGCTTGTGCTGAAGAGACTCAGACTCACATAGCACAGAGCCTGCAATGTGTTTGTGGCAAAACACAGCCTGATGTGCCGGGAAGAACGCAGACAGTAAGAGTGAGTAGCGTGGGGGCAACACGCACCGGAAACCTCATCCAAAGTCATGAGCGTGTATACAACGTTCACATCCCGCTGCTTTTCTGAGGCGGTAAAACAGGTAGACCAGGTTTTCTGAGAGAAATAAAACCTGCAAATTTGTTATAATTCTGTAATAACCAGTAGGGGTAATTAAGATCTGTGATGTGTTCTACAGCTTTAACTGTAAAATAGTCTGGTTAATTTAAATTGGCTTAATCTAATAAACTACTTACTTTTCCAGTAGTGAAACCTGCAGTGGGTTAGAAAAGGAGAACATTGTTTCACATTTCTTATAAACTCTACGATGGCCTCTCTTTATTTAGAGAACAGAAATTTACGTGCAAGTGGGCAATGTTTCTAAATCCTGGGGAGAACAATTTTTATTAAAATATTTTGTTTCTCCAATAAAAAGTCAAAATCTTGTCTAGCAAACAGAAAGTTGTTTAAACAATGTCATGCTTTTTCCATCAAAGGAGTTTTGAGCAAGTATTTTCAGTTTTATTTATATGAGTTGGTTTCCCTGTACAAAATACCCATACAAAACAATAAATGTTTACAAAAAAATCATTTATGTTTGCTGCATTTTTTTATGTCTGAATTATACTTGAAGTTTCTTTCATTGTGGTTATTTAGGACTGGATTACAACACATACCATTTTTCCAATTAGTGTGGGGATACAAAGCAGAATACTGTTACAAATTCATTGAAATATATGTACAGTCAGAATTAGTCAGAAAATTTCTCCCACAGAAAATTTCAAATACAAAGCAAAATGCAAGAAATGGAAATATTTTTCTTTGGAAATCCTGACAAAATCTCTGCCAAGAGTTGCACTCCAAGACTCCTTTGCCAGGAGGGAGTTGCATGGTCAAAATATAGGCTTACAATAGTAGCCTTTCTTAGCTAATTTGACTAAACAAAATCCATAGAAGATGTAATACAGCTGGGCAGCTGAGCTACCTACTCATTAGTACAGAGGAAAGGAAGATAACCTACTGCTCTTCGAATTTCCACGCTTAAAGCACCAGATTGCCAGCATTTCAGCTTTCTAGCACAAGGATCTTACACTTTTCTAATAGAAAAAACAGATTTCTTACATGAACAAATAAATAGGTTTAGGTCACAAACCCAGCTGGCCATCAATAACAAAAATACTTAGCGAAATATTAATTCTCACACTCCTCCGACCCAAGACCCTCTTCACAGTTAGTGAGAGCAACAGTCACGGCTGAGCCACAATTCCTCTACAACAGGTCAGACAAATTATGCCCCAAAGCACCTATTTCTCTCCAGGGACTCCCTAAAATGTTGGACTAACTTATTCAGATATAGATCTCCAGTACTAGGTAAGATTAATGCAACTCTGGTCTTCAGTCACACGCCGTCCTCGTGGAAGGAGAGAAAACAGAGGAAAGAAAGCCTTCCCCTGGGTTAGGAAGTTACTTTTTCTTTCTCTTCTGAGCTCTTTTACTCCACACCTTGATGCTATTTCACAAGGCGATTGTTGGATCTCTTTCAGGAGAATTTCACAACATTTTCTGAACACTGGTGGAACAAATTTTCAGCCCCATTTCTTCTCTATACTTTCATGTAGCTCCCAAAAAAATCCAACAATCAAAGCAACACTTAGATTGTGTTCTATATAGTTCTTGTTCTATATAGGATTTTTGCTTCTATTTCCATGTTCAGCTCAGTGAAGTAAACAATAAAATTGTGTATGGACCTATTGATATATTCCTGCAATTCTAATTAATTTAACCAAAATTATATGTGAGCCTGAAGAAATGTCAACCTGTGCTCTGTATTCACATCTCAAGTACAACACTTTACATTTACATTGACTCCTTTGAAGACACTGGATTCAGTCTGGTGTAAATGACAACAAAGCCTACCCTGTGACCCTAAAATTCTCCTAGTAGAAGGACTCCATCTGTAACCGTACTTTATGGCACATTACAGTGTAGGCATACAAATTTGCTGCAGAAATCCACTCCTGAAGTCTGCATTTTTTTCTCTAAACTGCTATCTCAGTGAAAAAGTGTAGGGATATTTTGCCATCAAAATACATAAAAAGAGATGAATTAATCAAACTTCACAAGTATAAGTCAGCAAGTTTATTTTAAATCCTTTCAACTCCACTAATCAGTTATTCTTACATCTATACAATTAAAATAATAGAAAATGGTTGCAAAGATCTGGAGAGATCATTCAGTTCATTCTTTTTGCCAAAGGAGGTGGCAGTACTCATGACTACTAGGATGCACAATATTGCTTTCTTTCTGCTCACCAACATGAAGGTATTCAGAAAGTTCTATTTTCTTTTTTTTTTTTTCAGGATCCTTGTCCAGGCCCTGGATTCTTAAAGATAAATAAAACATTGGTTACCTAAGTCCTTATATGCTCAAGTTCCAGTTGGCAATTATCTGTATCTGCACAGAAGGCTTGACCTAACAACCACTGAAATCAATGTTGATTACCATTAACTTTTATGGACTTTGGAAAGTCCAAAGGCTCCTTATCCAGGGCCCCATGTGGAATAATTGCATGCACAACTGTAAACACACAAAATTTCATACAAATTTGACTACAGAAAACTCATTGATTAGAAAGTCTGATCCATAAATGAACAGAGATCAGCACAAATGTTGTAAGAAAATTTCTCCAAATAAATTAAAGCATTATTCTCAAGACCAGCATATATTAATTAACATAATCACTAGTGAATATAAGGGTATTTCCCCATATTCTCACACCCCTTTTTTTGCCTATAACTTCATATAGCTGAATAACTTGCAGTTTCTTCTTGCAGCTCTAATAGCAGCTCTCAACAAGGCTGCAAGGACAACTCACATGAAAAATTTAGATTCTACAGAGAACCTTTAAAAAACACTAAAGCTTTTTTTTACTTGTTTCTTTAACAGCAACCTTTTACCATTCTGAGTATTTGCTGTACAATGGAGATGTTAATAGTTACCCTCAGACTGTATCTTATATTATACTGTAAACCTTTTAGGCAGTGCATTCACATTTCATGTCCTTTCACAGTGCAGTTCACTTGGAGACAAAAGCAAGAGGAATTTGTTTCAGTTGAACTATTCCTTTTTAACAGACACTTTCCAGCTCACTTGCAGAAGCTGCCAAAAGGGAAATCAAGGATTGAGATTAGCGTTTTTTCTTTTCGCAATTTGAAAGACCAATAAAGTTATGGGGATTTTTAAAATTTATTTGTCATTGATTAAAGTGTCATGGAAGTCTTTGCTAATTGATGGGCTAACAAGTATGGGATAGTCCTACACCTCTAATTGCACAGATGTCATCATCAGATTTTTAATTTGTCCTATGGGAAACTGCTTCCAAGTTTTACACTTTTCCAACCACTGCTGTTGAATTAGCTTTGCTACAAGAACAATAAAAAACTAAATGTGCTAGTTATATATTACTCTCAGGCTGGGCATTCTATACACAGTGCTCAACTTCGATTTATTTACATTCTACTCTTATCTAATGCTATTATAGAAGAATATGACTATAAAATGTTTTATCCGAATAACAATGGCAATTTTTTTCTAAGCTTTTGTACTTTCATAAGTATTTTGTTAATACATAATAAAGAAGGAAGTCTCATCCTATTAGATTTTAACCAACTTAAAGTATACATGAAATTTTCACTATTTATTTTGTTACACACTACATAATAACTAAATGATATATGACTTAAAGACCTTAAAGATTATTACCACCTTGCAATACAAAATAATTTTTTAAGCAGAAGTGGATCCAGTCATTGATTCAAAACCTCACTATGAGGGAAAACATTTCATCAAGAAATGTGATGAACTATTTGGCCACTGCTTTCCATTGCAGAAATGTTGGAAAGCATATAACGATGACTCCATGCATTTTCTATTTGCAGCCCCTGCACAAAATCTCATCACAGAGGGACTGCTGGTGTTCGTGTAGCCCAAATATTCAACTGTTTTTCTTGTCTCTAAATGGAGAAGTGAAGGGTCTCTAACACAGGTCTTAGCACTGATTCAGCACAGAGTAGAAAAAACACTGCATCAACTCCTAGTATGGTGCTGCAACTGTTTTCACATTATATTCTCCAAAGCTCCAACAGATACAAACCTGTCTCCAGGTCCTCTCTGTAGAAATGGCTGCTTCCCTGGCTAAAAACTATACTTAGGTCATAACTTTACAAAAGCACTTTAATATTTCCTACATTAAGATTTATTACATAAATGTACAAATTCTTTACAATTATTAAGGAACGACAGGAACAGAGACAGAAGATTACGTAAAGGTGAAGGACACTACACTGTCGCGCCTCTGTCGTGTTTTGTCAGGGGTGTAATAACCATTCATTCTGGCCATTATGTGGTTACCAAAACTTTGTTTCATGAATGAACTATTATGAACCATTTCTGCATACATTTTACTGAGAGTAATGTAGATTAAAAAAATTGTACACAATATAATGATGGCAGTATATGAGAAAATAATATTTTTTTTTTTTACAAAAAAGATCGCAAGTAATTAATACAATATGTTTCCATAATTTCTTTTAAGGTTTGAGACCAAAGTGTACAAGAAAGATTTCAGCAGTGGAGAATATCATTATTTGGCATTTTTTGATCTATCTTCCAAACTAGTATGTTGGTTTTCCCTCCGGTAGAGGTCTACACTGAGCTCTACTGCCAACGTTCCCACCAAGAAAAATAATACCCAAACTGGCTCAGATCATCTAAGACCTACACAAGGGACAGGCCACCTATGGGGGTCTTTACTTTAATACTGGCATTGGGCCTAAGCCTTGATATAAGTTCCCAGGCAACAGATCTATTAAAGCTATATTACTAAGGTTCACACTGCCCCTGAAAGCTTTATTAAATGATTATTTCACAGCATGGAGGGAAATCTATTGAAAATTAATAAGCAGCATCAGCCAGTCATGGCTCATAGCAGACACAGACTCCTTATTTCAAAAAAGAAGAATTTTCCAAATAAGAAAGTGTAAATGAAATTCCTCTCATTAAGTTTACTTGCCTGGTCTGACCTCTAAGACTAAAGTCAGTGGGGGAAAATTGGCCATTTCTAGAGCCGATTTCATCTTTCTTTTGCTTTAGGAGACCGGTCTCAGGTGGGAGGCATTGCTCTCTGGAAGTGTCTCTCTGCTTCTGTAGACCATAGCAGCAGCCCAGCTGCCTTACCAGAGTAGCTGAAGTTGAACAACACGAATCCCAGCTTGTGCAAAAGCTGTAAGATTTGATGTATCCATCTGACTCATGGGGTTCTGACAGACTTAAAGAAGCATCTTGAATATATGCAGGATTTAATGTCTTAGGTTACCCTTTTTATGCAAAATAATTGGAGACAACTAATGCTAAGTAAAATCATGCCCACACATAGTTCTTCAGAAGAATTGTTCAGAAACAATCAATCACCTGAACTTCTATACTGTTGCCACAGTCAGAATATACCTATTTGCTTCTAAGAAAACACAATCATGTGTTTTATGGAAGTGATTTTTAATGAACAGCTTAGATCTTAACAGAATCTGTCACTTCATATTATTGCATTCCTAAGAAATGTGATGATTCGGATTATACAGCCCTACAGTTATGAACAATTAAGTAAATGAGCAAGTTCTCTTGCTGACTTCAGTTACTCTGGAAGGTGAGGGATAGGAAGAGCCCAGGCAGGCAGCTCCAATCCCTGCGAGCACCAGGTGGCAGTCCGGCATTGACTGACAGGTCTGCATTTTCTCATGCAGACCAAAATCTTCCCCTGGTGCAGTACTTGACTGACTACCTCCGTTCTGAGAGTCTTTTGCACTTTTCCACCTGCTAAGTAACACACATTTATTCTGGGGATTTAAGGGAGAAACACTTTTTGTGGAGAATAAGATTAATGTTTTTCAAAAACTTGTCCACACCACCTCACTGAGGCTGAAATAGCAGGGAATTTCCCTTACGGAAAGCTTATTTTCACAAAATTAAGCTCTGAATTTTTCTGGTAGGCCAGACCACACTAACACACCCCAAAAGTTTAAATCACTTATCAAAGCACGCTCAGAAAATACGAGGTATAGAAATCTCTTATCTACTAGGTCACGATGTATTTTCCCAGCACATTTATCACAGATCGGTTCAAGTCTCTGTTACTTGAAAAAAAAATAAAGAAGAAAATATTCACAACTTCAAATTATGACTGGGAAAGATACTGGATAAGACATAAGCATACATCATGAAGTTTACAAGACAAGTAGAACTCATGCAAAATCAGTATCTTCGTTAAGAAATCTGATGGTCCAAAAGGTCATGGGTTTGCTACGTAAGCTATGTAGAACAGCTTACAATTTAATGACTTGGTAACCTGTAGAAGAATAATAAATTTTGTTATGCATAAAAGAACAAAATAATACTAAGGTGTATACTGAATTTCTCAAACATCTGTGGAAACTATCTTACTCCATTTCTTACTCATCATTGTGTTATTTTAACTACTCTGGTGATTAATGTAAGACCATTTCAGTAAACTGTTTTATTGTCTGATTATATGCTACTAAAAATGCGTTTGAATTGCATGGTGTTCCCTGTCCTCAAAGTTATGTAAACACCAAGGGATTCTCCTGTATCTTCTCCAGAGGATACCTAAAGTATTTCTAAAGCTGAGAAGACAGCATTTTAATATTAAATTTTGCTACTGAATATTGCTAAAAACAAAAATGTATGAATTTAGAACCTCTGACAGTATATATTCAAGTAAAGCTAAAAAAAATGCCATTAAAAATTAGAGCTAGTAAAATTTTTCTCAAGGAAATTTAACAGGTTTGGAGAGGCATGACTATGTTTTTTGAACTATTAATTCTGTTAAATTTGCAAAGATTAAATTCAATAAGTAACATTATTTTAATAAGTATTCACCAATAAACCGCCCAAACACTGTTCAAATTACTTGCAAAAAAAGCAGGGAGGCTATGTTTATTATCTTGACTAGAGAACTGAAAAAGTTTGCTGGTTTTCTATCATATGTACATCCATTTGGTTGCAGTGGCTCTATCAACAGTATCAGCCTACCATCCTTGCACAATCTGTCTGAGTTATTCTCCACGTAATTCTAACATTTCTGAAATCTCATAATTCTTATGAGGTTCTACACACAGTGGGCATACAAAATGCATTTACAGAAATTACATATAATTTGTCTTACAAAGAAAGGAATTGTTTCTTCCACAGCAGTCTAATGTGGCTCTACTCACTTTGGTGATGTTTAAAAATTATAGACTGAGGACAATTTTACTCACACTTACTATGCTTTATTCTCTCTGTAAAATGCACCTGTGGAATCTTCAATGTGCACAGATTGTTCTCATCTTTTTTATTCTGTTGTGACAGCATGAAAGAGCTTTATAGTGTTAGACAAGTCTACAAGAGAAAGCCTGTGATGCAGACTGCGCAAGCCTGCTCCCGCTGTAGTGTACAAATGCTGGTGGAGGACCCAAAGGCAGGGGCAGAGCGGCCTCTAAACAAAGGGCAGGAACAAAATCCAGAAGAATTTTCGGCTATAATTAATACTCCAAAGGAAGTGAGGACAGCCTTTAAAGGACATACCTGCTCTTAAAACCATATATAAAATGGTATATAATCAAAAATTATAGAATATAATGCTAACTAGCTTTCAGTTGTAACTGGGGTGAGATGAAGATCATACGTAGAGCCCACGACGGCTGCTTAGGTGGCAGCAGCTTGCTATGCTGCCCTAACTGCTGTGCCCACACTTCAAACCAGTAGAGCACAAGGGTGGCATAAAGATTTTTCCAGTAGTGCACTCCTGGTTGAAAGTTATGCTTTAATAAAAACACAGGCCAAAACTTCCCTGCAGTTATCAGTAAACTGTCAAAGCAGAATTCTTCAATGATACATACACAGCCTCCTTCACAAATTTTATATTAATCACTCCACTAGAGAACATTCTTAAAACCAAAATACACATGCAGAAACTCTTGACACTTTCATTTTTAGGAGCATCTGTGACAGTCACACTCCTAGAGAACTGCAAACAAATGACAAAGTCACAGCTATAGCATTACTAGTTGGTTCTATGAGGACATAGGTTTTGCCTTGCCTGTTTTGAGATAAATCAAAAAAGATCTTTTCCAGAGTTGCAAAATGGCTCTCTATACACATTTAAGTGTCATGTTTCACCTACCTGTTTTGAGGAATTTACAGCTTTCATTTGACTAATTACAGGTTATTTTCTTAAAAGTATAAATAATTGAGAAACAGGTATCATGAAAAAAAATCAGTTATTTCATATCAATGTATTCAGACACTATTTTATGAAGCACAATTCATTAAAAAATGCAAATAGCTGCACAAATAAAATAAATTAAATACAGATACTGTAGAAAAAGATCACTAGTGATGACTAAAAGAACAAGAATTTGATGAACTGTACACTAGCTAACATCAATGAGCCACAGGTAAGATGGAGTAGTCCTGCACTTCTTAAAAGTCTCTTTTTCCTCCCCCTACCCTGAAGTGCTACCATGTCTGAGTAATAATAGCACAGTTTTATTCCACAGAGCCAATCCTTTTGAGTATTCTGAGCTGGATCTGCTGACTTCACTAAGGAGAAAAAAAAAAGTTTTAATGCTTTTCATTGCAGCTAGACCTGCCAAACCAGCACAGCCGAGAAGATGGGTTCTGTTCCTTATTGTTCATCTTCAATAGAATTCTTTAAAATGCCAATGAAAGAAATGCCTAGTTGTCATAGGTCATTAAATGTAGAAGTTTCCAGGCATGAGCGGTGCTACAGAAGAAGGATTCTGTGACTGCACGTAGGCTTGCAGGACCGGTGCCTCAGAAAGGACTTGAAAGCAATCGTATCCTCTCTGAATCAAATGGAGAAGGGGACACATCACGCACTGAAAAACAGCTCATGTTTCCAAAATCACCTAATTGTAATCAGAGACTGGCCTTTTCCAGACAGAATTGCAGTGGCTCTGATGCAGCTGAGGCAACCTCACAACCATGTCTAGACCACGCTTTGCTGCCAACGCTGCCCCGCTCCATCTCCATACCAGCCTGTATCCAGAATTTTTCCGAAGGCATGTTTACAGGGGAACTGGCTTTTGACGTTACGCTGCCGCAGCCTTGAATTCCTATTCTTTAATATGTAACAAAGCTTATTTTCCTCTTGGGTCACCTTTAGCACAAATCTGAGCTTCAATTAGAGTGACATATGTTTGTTCTGGACTATTTTCTATTATACTTGCCTTCAACATTTTGTCAATGGTACAAAACGAGGCAATGACTGTTAATGTGACTCCGGAGTAAGCAGTACACAGAATGGGCACCTATTGAGACTTTTTCATCAATCAAAATTAAATATTTTTTAAACCACACATGCACTCCATGAAACATGATTTGCTGTGACTTTCACAATATGAACAACTTGCTTGTAATTTTAAAAACTAGCTTTAATTGATTTTCAGATTTCAAGCATCACTAAAAGGACCTATTTTTATTTTATTGCACTGGCTTCTATTTTACTGTTCATTTTATGTTAGTCTGTTGAGATCTCTTTATATGACATATTTTCTTCTTAGCCATATTTTATTGAAATGTCAACTAGTACTAGGGATTTTTCCATGTTTTTTTGAAATTTAGAAATAGCTTGGCTCTTACATGATACTTTAATAATGTTGCCAAACCTCTGATAAGTTGTTCATATCAGATATTTAGCCCCAATACCTAATGCTTGAGAATCTACATTCATTCTCTTCACGTTCCGCCTTTGCATTCCAAGATTTATGAATATTAAGTTGTGCTTGCCCCAAAGCAAAAGTATACTCGCTAAGATATTTGCTGAGATCAGGAATCTCTCTGCCCCATTTTTAAAACAAAGGCATTAATAAGGAAGCACTATAAAATGTACGACACTGAAAAAATAAGGAAAATTCAGTATTTTTAAAAAAATGAAAAAAAAAATCCTCTAGTTCAAAGCACCCTACTGAGCTACCCTAAATAATGCAAAAGACTAACAATTTGTGACACTTGTAAAGAATTATGTCTGCTGAGAAGTGTGAATAAAATCTGATTTCTAAAACTATGACCATTATTTTGAAAAATAGTGGACACCCAGGGTAAAAGGATATCATTCTTTATAATTTAACCCTTACAATTACGTGGGCAGATACTATATTTAGAACCTATAGAGGTCAGCTGGACCCAGCAGCAATGGTTGCATCGTTACACAGCATGTGCATAATTACTTCGTGTAGCAATCGCAGGCTATGCGGAGGGTACGCACGTACATCTTTCAATGCTGAAATTTCTTTCAAAAGGACAAACTTAGTTTCCTAATTTTAAATGCGTGCACAAATGTGTTCTTTCAAAATTCCTAAAGTGTCATCTTATTTTTTTTTGATAATTACATTTCTTAAACTCTATTTCAAATGCTCTTGACTTCCTTTGTGATTTGGTTCATTTTCATGTGTATCTGAAAATAAGGAGCTTATTTTAAAAGGTTGTAACTGGTACAAATACGGAGGAAAATAAAGCACAGAAGAAATGTGAATGATGTGGTTTACTGGTTTACCAACAGGTGGAATAAACCTGCAATGGCAAAATTATCCCATTGAGATAAGTGCTTGAGGAAACTAATACTTGTCATTTACGCAGCCATATATTAAGATACTCAAGGTTCAGTTTCTAAACTGTAGCTACATAACAGTACTTCTGCCCCTGTGTTCGTAATTATATTGCTTTCAGATTTATATATTGAACAGTTCCCCAGCTGCTCTTTAGAAAATAATAAATTGGTTAATTTTAAGAGTAACCACATATGGTTAAGATAATTCAAGAGATACAACTGAGAAACATAATTCATCTTTTTTTTTTACACAAATCTTTATATTAAACCAAAAATAGAGCTCTACTGTGTTTATTACAGTAAATATTCTTATTGAAATCAACAGTATATGAGGCATTCCCAGCAGGTTCTGTATGAGCCATTACTGAAATATCTCATTGCAATTATTTTTCAGCAGTTTCCTCATACTGTTATTCTATACATTACAACATATTGAGCACAAAATAAGATGTTGGTATCTCTCAGTATAGTTTCTATTGGATTATGAATTAAGATGGATATAAATTGTATTGTGAATTAATAAACATGAAAAGCCAAGGCACCCCTTGGATATAGAAAGCTCATTCAGTGCGGCAGAGACCTCACCTCCTCGCCAGCATCAGGGCTGACACTTGAGACGCTTCAGGATAACGCTCTTATTCACCACACTGGCAGAAATAAGAAATTCTTAGGCTTCAAGAAGAAATGCTGGAGAAATTTATTCTTCTCTTTACCGGCATTTGCTACGTAGGACGTTATATGGATTCCCGGATAGCATTAGTGGTTCTGTTTTCTGCATGCCTCGGGCCACAGGGCTGTGATTACTTTTAATCAGTTTCAAGACTCCCCACCCCGAGCCGCGCTTTGGTTACTTCAGACTGGATCAGTACATTGTAGCCTACCTGCCTTAACACTTGGCAGCTCCCCTGAGGCTTTCAGGCTATGCAGAATGCAGCCAAAATGAAAGTTTAGGTCCCTTTCCTTCCCCTTTCTCTCCCTACAGGAACTTTGCTGGCTGTTTCCCGTTTCCCATCAGTGGTCCCAAGTATGATGCAGCAACCATAATCCTGCTCTTTCTTTTCTAAGGCAATACCATAAAATTAGAAAAAGAAAGGAAAATAAAATTAGAACAGAATATAATAGATTTTTTAAAAATTAAAACATTTTCCTGGAAGCTTGCAATTTTGTTTCTTACCTATATCATCCTTAAATTCTTTCTGAGTACCCATGCAAATATATGTAAATTCACTTTGCATATATTCCTGATAAAATACAAGTCCCATATCTTCAGCCTGTGTGATCAGAAATAAACTCTACTACTCTTCAGCACCCAAAACTCAGTTTAAGGGGTGCAAGGAGGAAAGAATCCTTGGTACTCACCCATTAACACAGTGAAACAGATTCTGTCACTCACACTCATTCCTTACTCATTCACCTTCTTAATTTCAGTGAAATTTATAATAACTACAGTGTTATTGACCTCTGCCAGTATGGCAGGGACACTTTCTGTTTCATAATATCTACAAGATAACAGTCATTGCTGGGGGCTGCCAAAATTTAAAACAAGTGTTTAAAGAGAGACAATATTGTTTACAACAGTAAAATAATTCTCACTATCATATGATAACTATCAGTAGCATAACAAACACCAAATTATCTACCAATGTGGTAAAATCGTGTCAGTGAAGGGGGTGGGGAGCAACTGGGAAGATGCAGTGACAATACCCTGTGCATATGCAATTCTCATTATTCAGAAAAAAGAGGAGAAAGTCGGAGGAAACGTATTTATAAAAATCCCCAGTGAATAATATATTAATTATCAAAAAGAGCTCAGCCAAACACTCAGACAATTCATATAGCACATCAGACAAAATATGCCAGCTATTCAAAAAGCCGAGGCAGATGAGATTAGGCTTGTGCGGGTTGTCTCACTGACATGCAGCATTCTAGACAAGCAAGTGAACATGCTACTAGACAAGCAAGTGAACATATTACACAAGGACCTACGCAAACTACAAAACGATCAAAGACTGCTTCAATATCATAATGTAAAATTGTAATGGGAAGGCAGACAGGATGATAAAAAGAAGGAGATCTCTTTGAAATGTGAGTCAAGAGAAAAAAAGTGACAAGCTCGTAACATTTTCAGATAAGGACTTAAGATCATGGCACCTTCCACAAGAACAACATAGAACACCAAAACATGCAGCAGTTAAAACAACAAGATTAGCATAATTTTTTTGCCAGCTAGATAACTTCAGTATTAGAGAACTTGGTTAATTCCGGAAAAAAAAATACAAGGACAGAGAGATGTAAGGTCCAATTAAATGGAGAGCAATGCTGCTGAATAAAGTCTAGAGCGGTTTTCTGCTTTCAGTATGGAAACTGCATCTCCTATAAAATACACTACTGAGTTTTACTGATTTCCCAGCAGCAATTCCAAAAGCAGGAAGCTGCAAAAGCTCTCTCTTTTGGTAGTTTTGTGATGAGCAGCCATAAACTCAAGTTTAACCGAAAGGTGAGTTTTTCAATTTCAAACCCAAGAGCTTAGGTACCACCAGCTTTAAAAGCTGCCACGTGCAGCACTGGCTGTGGGAAGCCTAATGCAAGATTAAGACTCCAGCTGCAGGAAACCATGTGTTTTTATTTAATGTTGATTACAAAGCTTCTCTTCACTCATTGTGGAAACACAGGGTGCAGGAAGAACAGTTTTGTCCTACAACTGGAAAAGTACGCAAATTCCAGTTAACGCCTGATGGTGGGACTGGCTGACTGGCCATGCTGTGATGGAAAGAATAAGGGCAGAAGCTCTGTACAAATATACAAGAGATTGTCATGGATAGTCATGAAAAATACATGCCAAAACACTTCACAGTGTGATAAAGGGGAAAGAAAAATAAATAAATAAAAATAAATAAGAGAAAGAGACACAGCCAAAGTGCACTGGAAAAAAAACAAAACCAGAATAACTGCTAAATCATCTATGAGCAAAATATGCTTTTTATATCATAGAGAAAGGCGTACATGGCTGTCCCCGAAGTCTTGTAAGGTCCCTGATTTGAAAATAGCACCAATATTCTTGTTAAAATCACCAGTAAAATCAAAAGAGTATTGGGACAATTTCTCAGTTTTTGATGGATTCTTAGTTTGGCTACCTCTTACAGAACTCCTGTAAAGTAAATCTCCATCTTTAGATGCCAGGTACCAGGTTAAAAATGCTTCTAGATTTATCACCCAGCTTGGCTCTACCAAATCAAGATAGTCTAATACATAAACACAACACTATAGAACACAAACAGCAAAATAAATTTCAGGTTCAGTATTAGGACGCGCTAATTTCATGGTAAGTAACAAACACTTGGTGTTAAGCAGAAAACAAAGTGAATGATCAGTTTATGGTTAAGGTTGTGGAGAAAGTTCGGCAGACAGGTGTAGGAGTATAAGCTACTTCTACATACGGCCTTTCAATGATTCAAATACTTCAGGATGAGCATTGGTTACTTTTCAAGAGGAAATATTATCCATTTGATAATCTTCAGTGCACACTGGCTTAAGACCAAAGTAGCTACAATAAGAAATGAACATAAAAAGTAAATATTTACAAGCACATGTATGAAGGAAGCCAAAGTAGGAGAAGAAGATAAGAAGCAGTAGGTTTGCGTTTGCTGCCAGCTGGTAGGACACATGGTGTAAGCCCCATAAGGAGGCAGGTTGCCTGCCCCATGTGAGTTCCAGCACTCACAGCTCTGATATGTGGCAGGGAGCAAAAGCCAAAACAACTTTAAACACGAGGATCAATTCTAGCAATTCATGTAATACCAATAAGCAAAATGGAGAAAGAAAAAAATGACTGGATGTTTATTAAAAATGAATTTTTACTCCTGTTTTACTCCTGCTGTGTATTTTCTTTGAATGAAAGTTGATCATTTGCTGGTGCATGCAGGTTGGGGGATGTGTGCTCAAGTTTTAAAATGTATTTTTCTGAACAAATCCGTGGCTTTCATCCATTTTTGTTTACTCATTGTGATCTTAACACAGTCCTAAGCAAAGTAACTCCCACAGAAATAATGTTGCATCTAGAATGGGTAAAACTTTTGTGTTTCTATGTTTGTTTCACAGGTCAAGGTGGAAGCCTTTTTGGATACTTGCAGGATTTTATTTTTTCTCAATTTGAACTTAAAAAAAAGACAAGTGTTCATAATTCGTCATTTCTGTGGGATCGTTATAAATGTTTTTTTCTGCAGTTTAGCTGTTATTGTGAATAATTCCCTTGAATAGCTCCACAAGCTGCTCCTGTACAACGAATAGAAGAACAAGTTAAGAAAATGATAAGAGAAGTGCCTAGGGAAGAGAGCACTGCACTGTACATTACAAAGATCAGAGGGAACCCAGAAGCAGAACTAGAAAACAACTCTGTTCACAACATGCACTGCAGTGCAGAAAATCCCCCCAAACTCAAACACCATCACTGTCATTTTTGAAATCAAGAAAATTGGGGAAAAAAAAAACGCAAAGGGGGTCTGATAAAAGTATAACCTAACGAGTCACTTAAGTGAAAATAGTTTCTTGAGACATTTGACCTTAAACAATAGATACAGGAGATTTTTAAAGTCCACTCAAAAGACTACCAGTCCTTCAATTCACATCACCTCCATATCTGGTGAAGAAAGTTACTAAGAATTCACAGCCTAAACAAACAAATAGAAATGGTCTTGGAAGAGTTTAGAGCAGCACTTTCTTCCCAAAATATTTGTTGTGACTGAGTAGTAAGCATTAGGTAAGAGAAGTCAAGGATGTGTCCAAACCAGAATGTGACAGGAAACGACCCGTAATGTTTGTACATACACAATACAAATCCCTCAGTTTCATTTGCTGTCAACTCTCGTTGAGTGGCCATATCAGTCAATGTAAGAAGTGATAGTACGTGTTTTCTTGGTGTGTTCACTAGGCCTATGAATGTAAGAGACAATACTCAAAATAGAGATGAACTGACTGATTTCTTAGAAACAGAAACAAAAATGAGAAAAATGGTGTTAGTCCTTTTAATAACTAACTGGAAGAAAAGATGGAACGAAAAGAAATTTACTCAGCAACAACCAGAAATTAGAAATTTTCTGGATAATTTAGTGGACTAAATGACTTGGAAGATCATTCAGAAAAGCTGAAACACAGATATCTGTATTGAACCTGTTCCTACTGTACATAAATTACTGATCAATAAACTGAGATACAGTAAATGAAGGCTTACTTACATTATTTCAGTAATACTTCAAGATGACACACCTCTGAGAAGCACGCCGGGAGTTTGTGCAAGGTTTGCTCCTCACCATTCCAAGGAGAAGGAGGAGGCCTCAGCTAGCGCAAGTAATGCAAAAGAAATAAAGATAAGTTTTTGGGGTGATGCCTGACATACCATTGTAATTAATACAGTATCTTCTATTGTCTTTTAAATGTCGGCTATTGGAACACAGAGTTCATATTAGAATGCTAGTTTTCTTGAATTTCTAATTTACATTAATTTTGCTACTGTTTTTCAAGGGAGCATTTAGCCTCTGTGGTTCCAAAGAAAAGCCTGAAAATAAAAGCTGCGTTTCAGGAATCTGACTACAGGTCTGTCATCAAAACTTTAGATAGTTGCAGTTCATACAGTAGCAGATTAGAGATCTCCCTGTGTAAAAAGTATTCTCATATATAGCAGTTTATAAACATTAATACATATCAATTTGTATTTCTATGTAAAACAAATCTAGACATCATTGCAATTTGTGATGTTCTGATATTTTGCATATTTGAAGAAAGAAAAATAACCTTAAACCAAACGTGAATTACAGCATGGCTAAAGTGGGAATTATGAAGTACGCAGAAGGGATGATGAAGTCTATGTCTGTGTCATTTGGGAAGTGCACATCAACATAAATTTTGCTCTTTCCTGGATGGTTAGACTTGTGATGTTACTACCATCCAGAGAAGCCCAACTTCTACATGCTTACATGTGATATTCCCCTGATGCAGTCCCTTCCACTAATCTCCTAAGTGTTGTGTGTGATTCCTTCTGTGTGCGAAAGCTACAGGGCAAACTGCGATCAATGTGTAATTTGACTTGATGCCCTTTGAGTTTCCCAGTACTCTGAAACAGGCAAAATCACTTAGAGTAGCTGATTCAATTTGTCAGGCAGCACTATGTGTAACATGTGTATCGGCCCTAATTCAGTCGTAGCAGAATAAGGTGTCTTGTCAGTCAGTCAGTGCATTGGGCTATTCACAGGAGCACGGCAGAGGAAGACGTGAGCCATAACCACTCCAAGCAAGAATATTTAGTTAGGGAGGAACTCACGTGCATGTACAAATAATAACATTTCCAGTCGCTTAGCAATGCATTTATAGACCTAAATTCAGCTATTGCAGATATTGACAGTTAGCGAGACAGGTGCTTTCCCACACACTTCACCAAAGCTCTCTGAAGGAACAAAAATTCTTCCTTTGGCTGTTTTTTAACGTGATTTCCAGATTATCACTTGTCAGGAAGCCTTGAGAGTTTTTGTTTTGGTTTCGGTATTTTTTTTCTCTCAAACTTCCTGACGCGATCTGTCCCAGCACCACGAAGCACATTTCTAAGAAGGAAAAGGAAGAGGGAGGTAGAGGTTCCTCCATTTCATATTGGTTTTAAAGGTGAAGTTCTTCATACAAACCAGCAAAGGCAGAAGTTCCCTTGCCATGGCAGATGGCTGCTCTGCCATCAGACCTTTATACACAGTGTCTGAACAATAGAAAATTATAAAACAAGCACTGCATGTCAGTTGTTTATATATTAATGTCAGGAAATAATAATTTACACTAATTGTATCTGCATGTGAGCAATCAGCTACATTATTTACGGTTTAAAATTGCATTAAAGAAGACTCCATATTGAAATTATATCCTTTATTCCAGGATTTATCTGAAGGCTATGGTAATACACAGGTAGGCATAGTGGGCCTATATGAAGGTAGATGCATATTTGTAATTCCCTTTAAAAAAATCATAGTTTTATAAAATATACAAATGTGGTGTTTGAGTTACGTCCCAGGATCATACCTTATCTCCAGTTTGAAAAATGCTAGAACACCTTTGGGCTCTATTGAAAATATAAGAAGATCTAACCCAAGAAAAAAGTGAGATACCCTGCATTTATATAAACCACATACTATGCTGAAGAATCTTTTCTCAAAGACGTAGGAGTACTTACCTTTACTGATACACTATTACTTGAAATATCAGGATCCTACAGAATTACCATTAAGCCTCCAGACAGTATGTGCTTTCCTTGATTATCTCTTCTGTTGTTTATCTGAGCTCAGAATTGGACCCAAATAATTCAGACAGAAGGCTTCAACAAGCATATTAACCCAAGCAGTGCTGCATACAGTGTTTCATACATAATTAGTAAAAAATAATGCATCTGAAACACAGTCAGCACAGAAGGTATCACAAACAAATTGCACCCTTCACACTTTAATTTTAACAGAAGGCTTCAAAAAGTCTTTACACTTTTGTTCAAATTGCCTGTCCTTTGTGCGCCAGCGTCCTCGCTGGGGTGCTGATAGCCTACTCAGGGTACCTACAGTCAACAGGATCTTGCATTTCACTACCCTGATTAAGTAAGTAATGTTCACATCCCGGGAATCCCCCATGGAGCAGCAGTGTTCCTACGTGCCCGACCGTAACACCAGTAATGACTGGATTCTGAGAGAATCTGAAAACCTTCCTGAACACACTTATTTCTGTTTTTCAACCTATATTCAAAGCAATACTTCAGCATTGTTACGTGATTTTTGACAAGGTTACAGTAAATTCATCATGCTAAATGGAAATGTTTCTGGCAGATGTCTACTCTGCAACAATCAAGCTATGTGTACAGTAAAATATGACAACCACTGTGCTACTTTTAGTTGCAAAAATTACACATATAATACTTTATTAATGCTAACTGGGAGCACAATTACACAGTATATTATTTATTTTTTTCATTAGAAAACCTTTACTGTAAAAAGTCACTTCCATATATTATATGGAATTAAAATTTAAAAAATTTAAGCTTGAGTCAAAAGTTGTTATTGGTAAAAAAAATAAACAAGCATACTTTCAATTGTGTGATTTCAATCTCTCAGCTTCATTCACTTACATTTAATAGAACAGATATTCAGCTGTAGTTTTTTCCACAATTAAACAATTTTATTAAGTCTCCCTTCTGTGGGTTCTCTGATAGCTTTATAAGAACAGAGTAAATTCTGCAAGTGCCCCCTCAGTGGTGTAAGAATAGGCGCTTTATTAGGGTTTTGAGGGTTTTTTAATTCCTCTCATTTTTCACTTGGTTTAAATGGGAGCAACAGGCTTAAAAGTTATTAGTAGGGAATAAGAAAATGGACAAACACACATGCAAGCATATATATCACAGTCGATTATTAAGCCCTTTTTTCTCTCTGGAAACCAGGCTAAGAAAAGGAGAAAATTCATTTGTCATTGAAGAAATCCCCATATGTCTCAAAATACAGTGTAATAAACTGCTTATGATTTCCATTGGGCTCAATTTTCATTTCATCATTCGACTCTCTCAAGAACACCACAGAAGTGAAGAAGTAGCCTGAGGGAAGTAAATAAATAAATAAATCTAACAGTGTAGTTCGTGAGTTAAATTTCTCCTGGAGTAGGGGAATGCAAAACCATTGCTGAATCAATGTGCCACAGCACTGTATCAACCTCTAGCTAAGGAGGTGAAATAGGCAGTAAACTCTCTACACATGCCTGACCTTTCCACCTGCTCTATAATTTCCCACATTGCAACATGTGGAAGGGGAGTGTAAAAAAAAAAACCCAGTATCCAGCACAGAGCAACTGGACCTTATAGCTCTGCATTTTTGCTCTTTTAACATTTCAGGGCAGATCGGTAATGGTTATGATGAGCCTACTAACAGCTCACAACACACAAATCCCAGTGGCCTTGGTTTAATACACTGGAATGCATTTTGTCTTGTAAATTTTCTATAAACTTCTAGATCATAGATGAACTTCTATGCTCTATTTCGGTGTGAGTGGACTATTTATCTTAACACTGCTGCTCATCTTCCTTTCACAGCCCATTTTATTAACTTTTTTATATTAAGTAAATTCACTTTTTATCTATGATGTTTGTTTTACAGGTAATTATTCTAATCTAAAGTATTTTCTTAGCAACTTCAATTTAGCTTTGCCCTTGAAATTAACATTTAATGTGTTTTACATTTTTTGCAATAGAAATTAATCTTTATTTGAATTATCAGTCCAGAACGATAACCTACCTTCACCATATTTGAATGCTGGGATAGAAAACATATGTGACTGTCACATTAACCCAGACAGCTACCATGAGAGGACAAACATTTTTGTTTTGTGGAGATCCTGCAGTAGCAAACCAAAGCACAATTTCAAGTCCATTTCTGAGGATTAGACAGGTACAGTGGTACTTCTCGTGCTCCGCCCAGTAAGGGGAAAGAAAGGAAGGAGGGAAGAAACAAAGGGAAAGAAGAAAGGAAGAAAGGAAGAAAGGAAGGAAGAAAACCCAAAAAACTCACCAAGTAAAATCCCAAACCTCAGAGATGGTATGGAAAGACAGTCAAGGAGCAATTCACCTTGTAGACCTAAGAGACTTGTCCCTGATTTATCTGATACAGGTACCTTGCTTGCAGAGCATGGGTCAGAATATGTCACTTCCTCATTAAACGTTCTCTTTGAAAACAGGTGATAAACAGTAGAGAATATTGCTACTGTTCTTATACAGCTACAATATATAAAGACATTTTGCCAATGGAAGTTTTGTGGAAAAACATTTTGTTCTATTCTTTTTAATGTTTGACAAAGTAAGAATTCTACAAAACTCACTCAAATGATAAAATTATCTAGTAGTGCTGCTGGAAAACAAATCATGTGGTATTCCTGCACCACCTCATCTCACTTGTCCAATATGAAAGGAAATCTATTTCAACATTTATTGATTATATGTATTTTTATATTGTTTCTCTGTATATGCTATATATATGTATAATACACACACAGAGACTTTCAAAGGTATCTTTCACAAAAGCATTCCACTGAGAGCTAAAACCACCAGGAGGTGGGTAATCAAACGCTGCATTTAGTAGTTTGTTCCACTCATTACTATCTTCTCAGTTACATTCAGGTAAGAAATTGGACACCAATTTTTGTTTGGCTTTATATTTTAGCTCTTTCTGCATCTCTCTGGCAGGATAAAAAAAAGCTTCAATACACAGTAATTTTCCCTTGTGAAGATACTGGTACCGCATGATGAAGTCACATCTTCTGCTGGACAAACTATATAGAACAAGCTCTACAATTCTCTCCTTTTAAAGCAATTTTATGTCTCTAAGTTATTTCTGTGGCTCCGTTTTGGACTGTTCCTGTTTTTCAAAACATGAAGGTCAGAAATCAGTGTTCTGAAACCGGTTTCCTAAGTATATACTGTTCCCTGCTTCCACTCACTGCATTACCCACTTAAAAATTGAAAGGTCACCATGAAAGGCCACAGCATTTCAACTGAAAACCGTTGTTCAGTGCCTTCTTCGTCAGGATCCTCAAGTCTTTTCAAAGTGTTTAAAATGAATCCTTTTTTTCTACAAAGTATGTTCTAAATATTCCCTTTTTTTTCATACTGTGGTAAAATATTTTCTTAGATTAGATCCATCCCATTAGGCCCAGATTGTTCTAAGGAAGCACCTTGTAACAAGGTACGTATCTAATTTACTGTTCCATCAACTATTGATTCAGTTACAAATTCTGCTAGAAAAGCTTCCAGATAATTAATGAAAACATTGAATAATGGCATGCATGTTACCAATATTCAGGGTACTTCTCTAAAATCACCATTTTAACAGTGATTTTAAAACTGCTATTTGAGACCTATCAGTTACTCAGTTTCAGTCTGCGTCACCTGCACATATTAATCTTGCAAATCAGGATGTGATATAAATCCTTAGCCAAGTATGTTAAGAACTCAAGTATATTGTGGCTATACAATTATTTTTATGAGCCAAACTTTTATTCTTATTAGTAAATAACAATCAAGAATTATTTCCCATAATACTATATTGTCTTGCTTTAGTACTTCTACACAATTGAATTTCTCTTTATTTCCAAATCAAGCTTCTAATGATCTTCCCTGAGAATAAAATGAAATTTCCCCCAAATTCTAATTAACGTTTTTGAAGATGAAGAATAGCACAGTAGCATCGACCTTTTGTAATGCAGTTTGTTTATGTTAAAATCCAGTCTTCCCTAACATCTTAAAACCATTTGGTGAAGCTACCACAAAGTTTAAGAAGGAAAATACCACTCTTCATAGCAGGACCTTTTACGTAGATAAATATGTATCAGGCACAAAAAAAGCAATAATAGTCAGTAGAATTCAACAAGACATTTTAGTGAATACACAGAGGATGCTGGATTAGTAAACAGAGTGTTGAACACAAAACAGTAAAAAGCTGAAAGCTCAGATGAAGCAAAAATACAGATATAACAAATGGAGATTAGCTTTACTCACACGCTAGATTAATTTTCTCTTTTTGTTTGTTAAGACAACACTTGCAGGTCTCCACCCTGGAAATTTTAAAAAGTGTTATATAAATCCCATGAAAATCTTTCAAGTGTTTATGTAGAAAATCATAACGTTAATTCTTTGGACTGTTACCTTTAGAGAAGTTACGGTGCAACTGCAAGAGACATGAATATGTTTCTCACCTCAATACACTATCCAATATCTATGTCTATTATTAGCAGAGAAGGTCCCTTCACAAGTTGATTCCCTCAGTCTTGGGATACTTCGTAATGAGAAGCACACATAGCTCATACAGTCTATAATGCCTGAAATAAATGTTGTCCTGAAGAAGACAGGTTGAAGAAACAAGACTGGATTTCTTTGGACTAGGTAAGAGGAAACTAGGCAGGAGTACACAAACTATATGAAAGGTTAATATATGAAAGGTTATGTTCTACACATGCCATGGGAATAGAACACAGATACATCAGTCTTCCTTGCAGAAATGAAAATAAAGATTAAATGGGATGTTAGAAAAAGGTTTTCTATCTGTAGGACTACTGTAGCACTAGTGCCAGCTCAAGAGTGTCCAAAATTCCCTCTATCAGAGGTTTTCAATAACATGTTCGCAGACACTGTTTCAGCTTAGACTTCCCAACTAGAAGTTCTCTAGAAGTTCCTTTCCTCCACATACCTCTGTGTTTCCACAATATTTGTGTGCATATTTTGGAATGAATATCTTTCTTTATTAGTCTTATTTATACAAATGAACCTGCAAAGTAATTTCCAGGAAAACTTGGAAGCTAGTGTTACTCAGAAACCTAGTATAATTTTGTCCTTTTCAAACAACCTGTGAGATACAAGTTCAAGATATAGCATTTTTTCATTTACATGTACATAGACTACAAAACTAGTACAGTTCTGCTTTCTGATGGTATAAAAATTACTATCAGCTTGAAAAGGAGGTGAAACACATAAAAATATAATTTTAACACCGAAACCATATCTTCACCATAGGTTTTTGTAACAAGACTTGCATATGCGATACATGGAACAATTTGAAAATCATTTTGATGAATTATGAATCACCTGTAAAAAAATAAATAAGTGAAGACATTCTCAATTTTGGTAAATATTTATAGAGCCAAACAATATGAAGTATATGTAACAATCAAATTTCTAGTGAAAATGTGTGCAAGTAGGTTTATTTTGAAAGGAAAATTCCTACTCCCAGTGTCATACCCAATTAAATTCTCCAGGTAATGACCCCATTTGCATAGAGAGCTGAACCCACAAGTGGGAATTTTAATGGGCACACCACCTGAGTACATTAATTGAGAGTGACACTACTTGAACTAGTTTTGTGCTTACCCCACTGAAAATTCTACTCATATTATTTTTAATGTCAAGCTACAAGTCAAATTTCAAGATGATGGATTTGTTCTTTTTTAAGCATTGAATTTGAATAAAAGAAAGCTTTAATTCTGTTATGCATTGCATAGCTTTAACTAATCTGTAGTTCTGATTCTCACCATTGCTTCATTTTTTTCAGTGATTGGAATTTAATTTTATTCATTAATTTGTGAATAATTAGATAGAAAATAATGCCTTCAGCGACTAAATTGCTTTTGGATTGCTGTTTAATGTACTTTTACCAGAATATGTGTTACAGTTAAGCTGGCATAATAGTTTACTAAAATGTAACTGTGTAAATATGTATAATTATTTTTTTTTGAAGAAACAAGACTGAATATAGAATTTCAGTCATGGATACCTTAATTTTCTTAAACTTAACGCCATGAAAGCTTGGTAGTTGCAAACCAGATTACCAATGTTGAGATAGCAATAGGGTCAACAGTAGTGGGATCCTTGCTCCACACTTCCCTTCATCCTTCACACGCTACTTGTAATGACCTTGAAGTTTTTGTGGATTCTAAACCACTGCTGTTAGTCTACATTAAACAGGTAATCAAGGTGTCTCCTCCTCACATGAAGAAACAGAAAAATGGAGATACATTTCCTAGGGAGGAAAGCAAATCCATGTTGTTCGATACTTTTTTCCCAGTTTGCTCTTTTTACTCCTCAATAACTGAAAGCAGCACAGAATCTAAAAGCTACCATATATATGCCACTGTAAAATGCATCAATTTTAAAATAATGTACTTGTCTTATTCTTATGAGAACTGTTGTGAAGACTGCCAGTTTGCAAGACTCTGCAGAGTCCATCTCAACAGAACTTTTAGTTCTTTATTTCAATGAATAAGACAATTCAAGTTTTGAACTTCATATATTCAAATATAAAACACTGTTGACCTACCATTCCTTAGACATATTCCAAAGCTCCAAAGACATCATTTTCACATGCTTATTTGACTAGGAGTTGTATGCAGCAGTGAACACAGAAAAGAAAAATTACTACATGACATATGTCTTGGTATTGTCCTAGACTTCCATAATAAAAGCCCTTTCTGTTCTCTTTGAACAACAAAGATTAAAAAACCAAAACAAATCAAAACAAACTATCTTGTAATAAAGCCAAAGAAACAAAGGTAGACAATGTAGAAAAAGATTGTAATGTGAAATATACAAGCTGGGAGTACTGCATATTCACAGTGTGGTCACTTTGTGCAACTTGGAGATGAGACAAATTGCAGAAGCCTACATCACTGATTGAAGAGGAATTGTACGGTGCTTGGGCGCCAATTACATACCCTACTGAGATGATATAAAGAGCCTCAATTAGAGTGGAGTATTTTGTCAGTTAAAATCATATATGCACATCAGAATAAAAATTAGTAAGATATCATTAAAGGTATAAAAGGTATTATACAATCTTTCATCTAACATCCCATTTTTATGAGTATGAAACAATAATGTACTAACAACTGCTATCATACACACACATAAAGAAGGCAAACAGGATTGTATGTAGTATTTTATTAAAATAATTTTTAAGTGAACTGATACACTAAAAACCATATAGAGATTAAGATCACTTAATCCAACTCAATATCTGCCTGTTTTGCAGAATGGTGATTCAGAGAAATTTCTCTTTTTCCAACTATAGTAGAAATAGCCCATAATATCATAGACTTCTAAAGAAAAGGAAGGCCATCCTTTTATGCCACTAGCACCTGGTAAATAGCATAAGCAAGTACTTATTAGGCTGAGTTTTGTACAAGCAATCAACTTTCAAGCACAACAAACACAGTAAAAAAGTGCATTGTAGAACTGGGTGCAGGGTATTATTTTTATTGAACTTCTTTCAATATCCTAATGTGAAAATTGAGCTAAGGTCCCTCTGCTCTCTTTGGAAGCAGTAAGAACTGGCAGAAGGGCTAGAATGTAGGAGAACCAGTAAGATTAATGCCTATAGGATTCCACAGCTACTACTGTCACCATAAACACTAACAGAATTCTTTCAACACACAGTGTATACACTCACATACAGAGAAATATTTCTCTAACCTTTAATTTAAATTTGGGGCCAAGAGAAAGATTTCAAATCTATGATGTTCTATGATTCATTCTATGATACATATGTTGTCTTTCAGAAAGTTACAAGATTGCTGAAAAAAGGAGCTTTACTATGGAAACACATCAACACAATCAACATTGTTCTCCAAGAACACACATCAAATATCACCATCATTAAGACAATTGTTTTCAAAAATATGTCAACAGGTCGGAAAGTATTCTCATTTAGAAGATTTTATTATAAAAACTATAACACACCAAACTCAACAAACAGTTCTTAACATGAGCAGGATGGCTAAAATAGGTCATTTTTCAGTCCAAAAGCTCCCAAATGTTCATAATGGCATTACAGAAGCCATTTTCTTATAGAAATATTATTGATATTGTCTAGAAAAACTATAAAATATCTCAAATGGTCAATTACTTGTCTGTGCTTTTATTATTTCTCTTACACAATTATTTTGGTACATGATCTCAATGATAAGACTTCATGGTACATGTTAAAGCACAATTTCTGTTAGTTTTAACATCTTGCCTCTATAATGCCTAGAGGAGACACAGCAGAATTTTTTAGACCCTCTAAGAGCCCACGTATGACAGGCATGGTAGAATGTTCAAGAAATTTAAGAGAGTCATATAAAAAGTAGTGCAAAATAATGTAGATATGCAGTTTCTGCAGTTTTAAAGTAGCATAAGCACATTCACACTCAGCTTAAGCCAAGGTGGAAAAAAAAAACACAAACCCCAACTTTGCTTAAATTAGTTGAAACAATCTACTGTATCTGTGTTTAAGCTAACTGATTTTAAAAACACACCTGACTTTGAAATAGTGGTATTGTGTATTAGCCTTTATTTCATAGGCCATTACACCTTAATATGCCCACTGAAGTACTATGACTTGACTACTCTCTGTTCAGTGTGGTTTTAGCAAACAGAGTTTTTCAAGGTTTTATAAAAAAGACTGTTGCTGCAGACGTATTAAAATAATTTGCATTTTGATCAAATTTAATCATTACTGGAATTCCACCTCATTAACACAATTCCACTAAGGAATGAATTTGCCCTCTTGAAGATGAACTTTTTTACTGTTGGAGATCCATGCTAGCACAGCTTCCAGTGCCTGCCTTGGTTTAGCTCCACCTGTAAGACAACTCACCTACTCTGGCTCACCCCCTGTGTAAATCAACCAAAGACTTCAGGAAGTGTAATGACAGAAAAAAATCACAAACAAGACATGAAAATATCATTCAGAAGAGTAAAAGGGAAAGACTAGAATAAAAAGATATTCCAAAGTTTCAAAATAAAGATCTTTATTTCAAAATAGTGTTTGAGAATAGCACATCCAGTTGATATAAAATACGAATAGCAAGTTTTAATTTTTTCAAATGGGCCAGTTTGCAGAACTATATACTGAAACACTGTACAACTTCACAAGAATTATAAAACAGATAGTTAAGTTCTGATGTGTTAATTTTATTTAAACTGTATTTTCACATTTCTCTCCTAATTCTGCTTGTTTTAATTATACAAGGTGCTTACAAGATTGCTTATGGAGTGAAAATTAAAAAAACAGAATTGAAGACTATAAATATAGAAATGAATTCCTTAAACTACATATGAATATTCTCTGCTACAAAAATCATACATTTTATAAAAGTGTTAATAACTCTATGACAAACAGTAGCAGATTACATTTAAATGCCAAACAAGTCGCACTTTTTTTTCAGTTGTCTGTAATAGTTTGATACTTCTAGTTACTATGAGGGCTAATAAACACTATTTTCACTTTCGCGAAGTGTGAAAAGAATATATCTCTGTGTGTGTGTGTGCGTGAAAAAGAGTCTGTACACATACAAATATAGGCATGAACAGAGTTCTAATTGTTATTTGTATTTTTTAATTTAACAGTACTGGAAGTAAATGCTTAATAGTAAATACAGTTCCTAGTTTTTCATGGTTTCAGTAAAACAGAAAACCTTTTGAGTTTCTGTAAGTGCAGAGAAAACTGTATAAATAAACTTTAACATAGAAAAAGGACTCTATAGATTGGTATTTTCTTCTTTTTTTTTTTTTTTTATAACTATGTCATTCTGTGGTAAAAATGACTTTTAGTAACATCCAGTATTTGCTAAAAGCAAATACACAACTGTGCAGTTTTCCAAACACAAAACTGAAACTGCTCTGGCAAGGTACAGACGTTGGGACAGGACAGGAGACTGGAAGTCCTCTTCGCTGTCCCCAAAATTACAATCAGACCAGAATCAGCCATAATTCACCTCCTCGTGACCAGAAGTACATGAGAAAGGACAATTCATGGTGCTGCATAGCCCCAAAGAGCTTGTGCCCACCACCACAGTGTCCACCATAGACCTACAATGGGCAAAGCACTGTCTAGACTTTTTCCAAGGTGCATCTAGTCCCAGTGCTCACTGTGATGCCCCCAATTTCCCCAGAGGCGTTATGCCTTACAAAGGCAAAATGCCTCCAGGCACTGCCACTCAACCAAGGAACCTCTTCCCCCTTCCAATATGGTTCAGACTTTAAGGAGTCATAATTGAGCCCCATGGGCCTGATTCTGAGCTCAGGGAATTTATCAATTTAACTATACAATTCCTTATTAGCCTGCCTATTACCATAATATCTTTGTGCTCTCTAGCTGGAGCTAAACCAATGGAAAATTCTGACATTAATGGAAAGGCACTTAAGTTTATGCGACACAGATCTGAATCTGGCCCAATATATGGAAAAAAAATAAAACAAAACAAAACATGGTAAAAATCAATTCTTGTAGGAACTATCCAAAAAAAAAAAAAAGATAAGAAACCCTCTCAGAAAATCCACATTGCATCAGAATACAACACAACATTGCAGATGTTAAGGCAAAACATAACACCTCCTAGCTCCCTAGTATAGTTGAGGATTCAGCTATGTTATCTTCAGTGATAGCTTGCAGTAGTAGGCACTACTAGTCAGTGTTCACAGGGGGAAGCTTTCGTTAATGTCAGACCATTTGTTGACTTAGCTTCACACTCCTGTGATCTTTATCTTGTCACATTCGCATAAATTGAATTCACTAAAGCGGAAAGAGACATTTATAGTCAATTCACTCAACAGAAATATGCTATCGGCTATTGATGACTTTTGTAACAAGGCCTAACTTCATGAGATCCAACAATCTACAAATGGGAAATCTGGAGCATAGATAGGAAAGTTTAAGTATGTGAAATCAACACGTGTAGGTGGTTTACAGAGAAAAGTTAATGAGCTATAGACATGGAGGGGAGGAACTAGCAGATGGTAAAGAAAATGGGTACCATTATTCCCTAAATCTGGGAATGCCATAAACTTTTTTATGTGTTGGGCTAAATTCATTTCACAAATACAATGACAAAGAGAGATACTCCTCAGAAAACCTTAATGGCTTAACAGGGAAAAAGTTGTCTACCAGATCCTTAACTGTATTTTTCAAACATTTTAAATCACATTCCTTTAATACTTAAATCTTAATACTTATCTTTTTTTTATACAACTATTTAAAAATAACACTTAAAACATAACTGATAATAAACATTTTTGCACTTTCTTTCTGCATTCAATGACAGAATTCCCTGATGAAGTCCATTTTAATTTGGTCTTTATATCCTGTTTAAATTCTGCTATACTCTTTGGATATTTCTCACATGGTAAGGAAATAAATACTAATTTATATGAAACTGGCTGTAAAGCCACAAGTGCTGACAGTAACACTAACATACAGGTCTAGAATCTTGAGTTAAATTCTGACAATTCCTTTTTCATACCCAAATTTGGAAATTTTCTAGTCTTTTAGTTAGTCTGTTAGTATAAGGATATATTTAATGTCTACATAGATTTTTCGAAGTCTCTTTCAAGAAAGCAGCATTTCAAGTAATATTAGTACTAAAGTAAAATGTAAGTTCTCTATTCTGCCTTGATTGATAACAACAAAAAGAAAACAAAAGAAATACTGCCAATGTGACAACTGCAGCAAAGCCAACAGTCCACTCCCGATGCTGATTTTGTATTAAATTTAAAATAATAGACCAAAGTTGTTTTCAACCCAAAGAGACTGAAATAAAGACATTTTGCTTTTCAGAATGCCTGTAAAGGCATGTTATGCATGGAGGCATTCGAGTGTTTAAACACTAAATTACGTAAAGGCAAATACTTAAGGCTTTGCCCTGTAGTCTTTACTCTGATCAAAACCTGCCACTCAATTCGAATGGCAATTTTGCCTTCATACAGCCTGCAGCTTTCAAGCCTATAATTCGGTTTCAACGAAGTCTTCCATTTGCAAATACAAAAGGAAGCTGGAATGCAGCTTGAGTTTCACATACAAAACTATACCTTTGGTGTTAGAATATAGAAGATTGCTTTTAAAAAAATATTTATACATAGGGAATTAACAGTGCAATACCAGTTGGTTGTGTGAAAATCTTACCTTGTTTTTCTTCAAATGTATTTAAAGAAAAGCTCTCCAGTTTTAGAGAATAAAATAAAAGGGGATAAATATTTCATGATGGGAAGCAGATCCCACAGCATTCCATGCAGATCTCCAAGCAATCTGAAGATTCACAACATGCATCCATTATGCCACAGTCCATATCACACGGGCAGTTACAGTCTTCCCCCATCTCGTCCCCACAGCAACAGCAGCAGGCCTCCGACGTGCAGACTCCACAGGATGCTTGTCCCAGAACAATGTTACAGAGAGTGAGAAATTCACAGAACAAGCAAGCTAGGATGCAGTGAACACAGCAATCTTCATACATACCAGGTCAGTAAGATGTCATGGTATGAACAAACAAAACAAACAAAACAAAAAAAAAAAAAAGAAAGAAAAAAGAAGAAAACATTATGTTATTCTAAATCCAGATATATCACAACATCAGATAAGTAGCTGAAAGACAATAATTCAGAATAGAAGTAAACTAAGACCATAAAGAACATGTTTCCCATCTTCAAGGTCACTTTTGTAGCCTAACTCGTATCCAATTCAGTACTGATTTTGGTGTAAGTTTCCTTTCTTCACTTCACTTCACGCAATTCCTAAGTACTAACCATCTGCTCAGATCCATTTCTCCAGTCACTTATTTTGTAAAACATCCCTATCTTTTATCTTTCATTGTAACTTTTTCCAGCAGGCCCACATGATGATTAAAAAAATTTTTTTAAAAATCAGCTTATGAAGGAAACTATGTAAAACTATTTCCAGCTTCTCCTACTGCATCTTGCCTTCTGAATCTGTTTTGTTGGCTTACTAGTTATGAAGAAGGGTGTTGCCACAACATTTTACCTTCTTTATAGTTTTATGTGCACCTTAAAACCAGCATAAGAGTATGTTATATGTATTTCTGTACTTTCAACAATACGTAAAACATTCAGTCAAAACCCAGATTTTTCTGATGCTTTTCTACACAAAACAGTTGGCAATCTTTTAGTGTAGTACTTTAATCTTCAAAAGAGTTTATACCTACACTTAACATCAATATCTATCTCTTGTAAATACTACTAAATTACGTGAAATACTTGAGGTGCCCCACAAACTGTCAGCAAAAAATAAGGCACCTAAAGAGTAAATATATGGAATAATTTTAAAAAATTAATACATCCATGAGACATGACACGAAACACAAAGACTGAAACAACACAAACATGCGTCAGTGAAAAGGAGACTGCAAGAATGAGGGACATTCTCAGGTGTTTTCACCCTCCTTCCACAGTAAGCACATAACATGTATAAAAGATATTTGTAATTTGCAAGATACAGTGAAGAGTCACCAGAAAGAAGATAAAAAGTTAAAAATACAAGAAATTCTAGAACAAAGAATTATTGTTTTTCCTAGCCTCACCTATCATTCTTCTTTTTGCTGCTTGCAAGCTTTGAACTCTGTTAGCCACAAACAGTTAAGATTGGGAAAATATTCTGGGGAAAGTACCCCACACTATCTCATCCTTTCCCCGTCCCTGTAGTCTACCACAGGTATCTGCTATGAGAGGCTGTTAGGAAAGATGAGATATTGATCTATATGGGCATTTGGTTTCACCACGTAGAGACGTTATGTTCTTACAGTGAACAGGCTGGAGACTTATCATATGGCAAAGTTTGCAATTGCAACAGTAATAAAATTACCAGGCCTCCTACACACGTTTATAATGTCAAAGATGATGCAATAACTGTGGCAAGTATCTTGACTGATTCAAAGTGCCTCTAACATTGAAGAAGCTTTGATTGCAGGATAGCAGAGATGGCTTTATACAAGCAAGCAGAAATGCTTACAGTAATGCAGTGACACGAGGCTCAGACCTTCAAAATATGTACCAAGAAGCAAAGTTACTACCTGAGCTCTCAGCCCACACGAAACCTCTCACTGCTGAGGACTGATTTCCTCTCCTTACTACATGACCTAGATCCAAACTTAGCTTGGGAATACTTCTACTGCAATGTGGTCACAGTCACAATGTAAATAATGAACACTTATGCCCCCAAATAAAAAAGGAAATATCAGGAAAAGAAAGATGGAAAAAAAAAACAAACCACAAACCACAAAATCTCCCTACTATTGTGCAGGAAGTAATACTGTGAGAAAACCATTTATATATTCTTTATAAAGAATGTTGTTGCTTGCACCAGAAGGCTGCTTTTCCTTAAGAAACACCATCACTAAATAAATGACCTTCATAAAAAACCCAGAAGATATGTGAAATAAAGCTGGGGAGTATCAGTTCACTGAAGAGGACCAAAGCCAGACCGATAGCGATTAATTAGCTGGTTGTCATGGAGATGGTGTTAAATTTGTTCAGGTACAATCTCCTTTCACATTTTCTTTTAATATGAAGGAAAAAAAGATAAAGAAGCCAGGAGTTGTATCTAAGAAGCCTTCATATTTGAAGAACTGAGGTTTTTACTATTTTGCATCTTTAGAACACAGCTGAAAGAAGCTACTATCACAACAAATTTTGGTCTACAAATGTTTTTTTCTACAGAACACAATAATAAAACTTCATGTCTATCGGTACTCAAAATAAGATGCTTAAACAAAGCTTGCCTGCTGCATGCAGGACTATGTAAAATTGCAGAGAGAAATAAACATTCACAGAAACTAATATATTTAGTTATTCATGGGCAAGAGACAGAGTTCATTGGTTAACAAAAGGAACTGCACTCAGAAAGCACTTTCTGGACCACAAAAGAACCATTCTCTACTAATCTAAAGAAACCTAAAGAAACCTAGAATCCTTACTAGGAGAGGCGGTGTTGATTTAAATAAAGGCATTTCAAAGCCATCAAAAATGGTCCAAGACACAGAAAGACAATTTTGGCCATTAAGTGTTGTGTATGTGGAGAGTCTTTCTTTCCATCTCTTCTTCACTGACTGAACCACTGAAATTTATTTACCTGCTGTTTACTTTTATTTCCTTCTCCCTGGATTGCAGAACTAATATACCATTCAGAAAACCTTTATATAACAATTTTACTTAACCTACACAAATACTTAACATAGAGATACCCTTTACTGCTCTCTTCATTCTTGTAATGACTCATTTATACAATGAACATAAACTTTCATCCACATTTCAAGGTCAAACCAAAAATAATCATGCTTTTATATTCTTCGTGTTATTGACTTTTAATAGCTATCCAGGTAGCAATTATTTAACACATGGTAAAGCATGCTGTTACCTAGCTCTACCTAACTTGCTGAATTTAGAATCATGACTATAGAGGTCTGTTATACTTTTGGATAAAATGAACAAGAGAATAATTTCTTCCATGTATGACTGCTACTTCTTAGCTTCTTAGCTACAAATGTAATTATAAGGAAAAGATACAGTTACAGTGGGGTTTTTGTAATAATAACAAATCTACATGCTACACAAAACTCACACATCCTTCTCTAGTAGCCAGATTCCTACAGCAATCTGTCAGTTCCATAGGAAAAAATATACAGCTAAAACCCACTTTCTTTGGTTGATGTTGCAGGGTGTCGTGATCAGTGGAATCCAGTCATTCAGAAAATGCTACATAAAACTCAGTACAAAAGAGATGACTTCAGGCTTTTCGTTACCACGTTGGAGACCACTAAAATATATTTCACTGCTTGCACAAGACTCCCTAATAACACTTTCCTGCTTCCAAGACCAAATAGACTACTTCAAATTATAGATAATCTTAAATTTCAAAACTACTTTAACATTTTAATAATAAAGACTATACTTAACTTCCACTCTTTGACCTTACCACATCAAATTCCTAGTAGTTTTTGCAGATGAGTAAGTAGTGGAATGGATTAATTGAACTTGAACTAAACTTGAACTGAAAAAACAAAGAAGTAAATTTTATGATCTTAATGTCTAACAACAGGTTTTCTGGAAGCTTTGAATATATTGTAGTCTTTTCTGATAAAGAAATGAAATAGTAGTTATCAGTTATGACTCTGCATTACTGTAAAGACAGGAGAGCTTAAAATGATCCATTCATTTCTTTACTTTCTTTTTTTTGTTGTTTGAGAATAGAAGTTTTCTCATTCTTCTTTGCCTATTAGATATAATAATGCAGTTAAGAATTAGGGGGTTGCCTTTACCAAGGACCAAATTTAGTCTATCTTGATGTTCATGACGTAGCACTGTTGATAATAGTTAACAGCCAAGCTTCTTGGGGTTTAAGTTTTCATTAAATATTTTCACAGAGAAAGAAGAAATTAGTCTACCTTTCACTATGTAAAACCACCATTAATGAAGGTAAGTTTTGCCTTAGGAGTTCCACATTACACCACACCAGTCTCAAGTGTCCACTGTTTTTCAATTCTTCTATCACACATTTCTCTAACTACTGTAGAAATGCTGCACAACAGATCATCACTGTCCAAAAGAAAGGATATGGGATGTTAAAAGGCTTATTATCCTTTCACTTTTCCTGGTATGAAAAGTTAGACCTGAAGTTAAAAGGGTCATCTCATGTAGCATTTTTTAAATACCAATGTAAGTAAAGCTGCTTCCTTAGTCCTTTGGCACCTCCCCAGAATTTACAGATTTGCTAGGTAACTTCATCCAAACTGTTTAACAATGCCAAGGCAAACAGAAACCAGACCAAGTCATCCAAGTGTTTGCTGTTAATGTCATACACACATATCCACCTACTTTGTGCTGATTTAAGTGATGAGTATCTATACAGTACCTGTAACATCTACTTTAACTGGGTTATAAATGTTGTCTCAGACAATAACCATAAATGAAATAGCCTACAATTCCTTAAAACTGTTTACAAACTGTTATTCAAAGCCCAGAGGGCCCTACTCTATACCTAATTCCAGGTGAAACATCTATACTTATTTAGAGAAAAGACACAGTATCAGCAATAAAATGACTTTATTTTTTTGTCCATGTCTTTAAACATTTGCACATGCACACCACCTTTTGTCTCTTAAAATCTTTGCATACAAATATTATCTTGATATCTACTTCCTTTTAAATGCTGAAATACATCTTTCTTTTATTTCAATGTCACTTTTATAACCTCCTCTTCATTTTTATGAAAAAGTGCAGATCTACTTAAGAAACAGACTTTTAAAAGAAGTATTGACCATCAAAACTGTACAAGGGATGCAGAAGTTAAACCGAAAAATGTACGGAAAAACACATGCGCAGGCTGATCTGTGCTGCTTTTGTAATGTGTGACACTAACCTGTCACAGACTGACCCAATAAGCTTTCATATCAAGCAGGCAGGTCACATACGATAAAAGGTTTTCATGTCTGCAATGGTAAATAAGCTCACTTACAGGATGGTGACCTTGGTCAGCTTCTTACTAACTATATTCACTGAGTTCAGACAACTCAAACAAATCCCCAGGCACTCTGCTGTCTCACAGCGAGAATCAAAAAGGGCAAACCCACAATCAAAGTGGCAGCTGAGGTCCTCAGCGGGAGTTTACTCCAGGCCCCTGCAGAGCACTGAACATAAGCCCCAGCAGGTGCTACAGGCGTCCCGCCAGCCGGCAGCACAGGGCCAGCAGCAGCAGGAACGAACACATGGTGCCAACAGCGGAGACAGCCACAGCCAGAGTACCTGTTTCTAAAAGGTGTCCATTACACAAACTTACTGAGCAGCAGCACGCATGCCATCACACCATCGTTCCTGCAATGTACAGGGTTGGTATGCAGCCTCTGCTACTCATCACCTTCTATAAAGTATAGTGCTCCCAGGAAAATACTCAAGGAAAAATAAGAAATGCAGAAACAACCAACTAACTGACCTGTCACAACGAGCACAGCTATCCCTAGTTAACAGAGCCACATTTATTTAGATACGGGGAAATACAATTACAAATCATAATATATGTGATATTTAAGCATTTTAAAATAGACAGCTATCATCTCTATTGATCAAGAAAATAAGAATGTTGCTTCAATGGGCAAATTATACTGCAAAACACACTGAAACTTTCATCAAAGCTTATACTCTAAACTGTCAATACAAATATAACCTCATGAACAAGATTCTCCAGTTCAAACAAAGATACACTAAGAAATGTGCCAATTTACAATATCTAAGGCTACCTTAGAATATGAAGCGTTCACTGCTATTGTTCATCACTGATACTGATACTAGTTAGGTGCTAGCTAGATCAAGACCTTATAAAATGAATTCCGTGGAAAGACCTTTTTTTTCTGCAGGCCCTGTTTTCTACTCACTCCTGTTACGCAAGATGCAAACCACCTTCCAAGACTTCTGTGAGAACAAAAATTGAGCCATGCTTAAAACACATCACTCTTCAAAATTCCTTCTTAAAAATCACAGATTTGAACATATGATCATGTTACTTGCCCACTTCCTGACTGACAACTGCATTCTGATACATCCTTGACAAACAAAAAAAATCTCTGCCTAACTCTTCATGCTTAGACACAAATCCACTTTGAATCAATTTCTAAAAGATAATAAAGGAAATTTTGGGCCAAGTAGAGAGATTTCCAGGATAAGTAGCTGCCTAAATGCTACTTAATGCTATGGGACCCATTTCATAAGTGTATGTGTGTTTAAAAAAAATAGTGAGAGAGAAAGCTGACCAGCAGATAGTTCTGCAATGTTAGACTATTCATGGTATAACGCACACTCATATTGAATTTCAGTAAATAATACTAATTAAATGGCAGAATTACATATAAAAGAAAACTTACTGCTGCTCTTGTGACACTCAAGAAGAAAACAAAAATTACAAAATCCTATTCAGAAACATGCCCAAAAGGAAAGGAAAGTTGACTGAAAACTGTTCTTCAGTTTATACAAAGTTAGATAAACCAAAGTAAGATCCTCCTATTTCTCACAGAGGTGTGCTACCCAGCTAAGAGAACTAGTCACTACTTTTCACGTGTATGCACCTAGCCCTTCTTAAGATCCTGACTTAAGACAAATGTTATTTAGTGGACTTGCTTTGTCTCTAGTTAAGCCATTGGTATCACTTGGGATAATCTAATAAATTAATGCAGTCAGCAGCATGAGTTAAACAGTGTCCACCAATCCCATGACTGAATTCAACATCTAGAACAGACAAAGTTGCGTTATACTAAAAAGAAGGGGAAAAAAAAGTCCCATTCAAATGCACCCTGAAATGTTGAATTTTAAATACTGGATTTTAAGAAAACCCACACATTGGGTGAGACTGTTCACTGAATCTCTAGGCTCAGTAGCACAAGATACATAGTCTAGAAGGTTGAAGAAGGTTGCTTCAGGCCTTACGCCTGGAAAAGCATGAGTGGTAATTTAAATTTGGTGGCAAGTCTATATATTGCCTGTCCTTCCCCATAGCTTCAACCCCATGCTGCAGGATTTCTTTATCTACCTCTCTCCTGCATCTAACCTTACTACACTTCCTAACATCTATCTTGAAAAAACTCCTTGCAAAGAAGATGCCTTCTAGTGCCTCCCTGGTTTAGAGAGCGTAGGAAGGAAAAAACTGAAGATATTTTCAATTAAAATACAGGAGGCAGGCTCATGATCCGCTCAAAGCAGTTCAACAAGCTGCAATCTCCAGATGAACACAGCAACTGTCGATGCTCTCAGCCTTCTGAGTATGTAAAGTACCTCACCAAACTCAAATTATCACAAGCTACTGGAGTCGTGGGAACCACCCTAACAAACGTAGTAACTGTGAGGTTCCAGCGACTTGACCAGAAGTGAGAGTGCCATTTCAAAACTGAATTAAACCCTGTATTCCCTCTCTCCATCGAATAATCACTTTGATTAAAAAAACACGTAACATCAAGCTTTGTAAGGTTTTGGTAGGAAAGCTTGGTTTAGTTTTTACAAAATAATTAGTGTCTACTTCATTTGCCCCCTCCACCTGCTTAATTAAGTTCTTCTTCCAGACATCCCACAGTCCAGTTTCTTCTTTCCTTCCTCCTCATCTCTGCATATGTCATTATTACTTACCTTTAACTACTCTGATACACATACATATGTGTTCAGTTATCTATTTTTCTTCATTTCCTAACATCTAGATTGACTATTCAGCTGCCTCACTGCTGTCTCCTTTACACCTCTTCCACTCTTCAAGGAGAGATACCGCTGCTTCCACGTACAGCAGTTAGATTGCCACCTTCTTACTCATTTACAATTCCTCTTTCAGGTTTCTAAGGTGTTTCTCTGCACTACACGTAACAGGTGCAAGACAGTGACCGTTCTCTTTGCTAGTGTTCTACCGATCACAGTTTTGGAAGAACTGCAACACCTCTGACATCAAGAATTTAAAGTATTATTAAAATGTCTTTAAATTAAAATTTTTTTTTATTCCCAACAGGCACTGAAACCTATCCAGTCCCTTTGAAAAACCTTTAGAACTGAAACAGTACTTAAAAACTGCTTTTTAAGAGAGCCAGTCAGACCATTTTGCAATTCCTTTGTTGTTTTTTTTTTTTTGTAGTATAAGTTATGGAGCTGAGTAAGATTTCTCCAGGGACAACATGGATTAATAATAGATGCAGGGGAAAAGCAGAGCTAGTGTGCACTCACACCTTCCTAAACCTCACTGGATGTGAAAGTGTTTCTAAACAGCATATTCCAGAATGCTGACATGGCTCCACAGGCTACAGGCTCATTTAAAAAGGCAGATTTTAAAGCTTTTATACTATTGCTACCAAAATTTGTTACATTTAAAGCACTTCTGATGCAACGTCAGTTCCAAAAGCTCATAAGATGTGATCCATGGTGCAAGTGGAATTTGCAGCTGTAACAATTAATAAAAGAGTGGCTAACTACGGTGGGGGTATTTTGGTGGGGTATGGAACTGAGGGGCGTTACAGCTTGCATTAGGGCTGTCTAGCACTTTGGATACAAAAAGTAGCAGTACTGACCTTCTTCATGGGAAAGTGTGATATCTTGGTTAAAATAATCTAGGGTGTATATGTTCTGAAGTCTGATGTATATGATGCAGCATGCTGCATTTGCTAACCTTTTAAATAAGCATAAGCCCAAACATGTTCCTGTGCAGGATGTATGGCAAATCTGGATGTTTCTTGATTCTATCCTGCTTTAAGCACTACCAGATTTTCTCTTCCACCAATAGCTAATGTTGTTCTAGAGCAAAACAACTACCAGACCTGAACTTATTTTGCACTACAAACAGGTGTGGTGATCCAGAAATATTCACATCTTGTCTTTTAAGAAACAAAAAGAATGCAGCTTTTGCGAGGCAATAAGAAAAGTTGAAAAATATTTTCTCATTTCTACAGTCTAAACCTAACTTGACGACGAGAATTTTCACTTTTCTTCCTTCTCAGGACATACTCTCTTTCTTTTCACTGGCCACTTTGTTCCACTTAACAAAAGCAGTTATTTTTCCTGACTGGCAATAGAGCAAAGCACACAAGGTGGAACACAAAGCAGATTAAGTAAAAATACGTATTTTTAAGTTTCTTGTTTTGTTTTTGTTTTTTAAAAAGCAGCTAAAAATTAGATCATAAAATTCAAGCTTGTACATAAGGAATAGCAAAATTCAAGATAATTAGATTATTTGAAAGTGTTCAAGTTTACCTCTGCTTCTTTCTGCTAAAATTATCTAGGCACTATAGTGCTGAAGCAGCTTAGTTACCTTGAGTGATTGATTATTCACTACTCACAGTACAAAAATTAATATCATTTGCCTCTTTCCATAGAAGATTACAGAAGAAATTCTATACAAGTTATATTATTTTACAGTAATTAATGGCTTATGAGGTTAACATGGTACAAGATAAAGCATTTGCCATAAATAATTTCATAAGGCCATAAACAGGGCAGAGATCATATCCTTAAGAACGCTGCAATTTCTTTTCCAGAGGCTGAATTTCCTACCTAAATTCAGAGGCCTCCACTTTGTATCAGTCATGCGAACGAATCTAGGTCTCTTGACTTACAGATTTTTGATATATGTAAAAAATACTGAACTGGAGAGTAAATTGGATTTTGCATAACAGAAAGGGATAAGGGGAGTATAGCACATATGAAGTTGTGATTTTGGAAAGAAATTTTAGGAGGACTGAAAGTTCAAAAAGAAAATAACAGTAGGTTCTTGAAGATAAACAGGATAATAAACCACAACAAGGAGGACCGGCCCATGGCACAGTCCAAGTGAAGCTATTCATGATAATATTACACAGATTCACTCAATAGGTTTGATTGAAGTAGCTGAAGTCAAAAGAAGTCACTTCACTGACATGAGTAGGCTTCATTCAGGCCACTACACGCAGTTCTTCTGATCCCTCTTCCTTTCATCTTGTATTCACTATCAGAATCCTCCCCATTTCACTCAACAGTACTGTTTCCCATTTCTTTAAGATTCTGTGCTTGTACCCACTCCTGAGTCTTTTCAACTGGTCACAGCTCTGCCTGCTTCAAACCAATAAAATTTATAGAGCCTCTGCAACCCTCTTGGAACAGGCAGGAGCAAAGCCCTTTGAGCATATTAGTGCTAATGGGAAGGCAGTGGATTGAGCAAAGGCTCTGGGACTACTAGAGTAACAGCAAGCAGTGAAAACATACACACACAGCTAAAATGTAAGGGAAATTATTTACTTTTCTTTACTTAAGCTGTGCATAGGGAGTACAAAGATTTTTCATGGAAACTATTTACAGCCCAGATACAGCATAAGGCATGTTGAACACTGAAGTATAGGTCTGAATTTTATTATCTAATGTTACCTCATGGGTAGTCAGAATATCTGCTAACAGAACACTTTGAAAAGCAAACCCTAACTTCATGGAACCTGCCATTACTGTATTTAAGTATTTACTGTGCTTTGAATTAGTGCTTTAATATTTTTGTCTGCTGTATATGTGACTAAGTTAACATGAGTTTCTATCAGTTCACGACACTAACTAGAGAGACCAAAACATTATCAGACCATGTTGGCCAAATGTTTGAAAGCAAGAAACCTCCCATTGCTTCAATTTCCTTCCAATACTTAATATTTTCCTTTGGGGAAGTAACTTGTGTTTTATCATAATGATTTCTATTTGCTTCTGGAGTATGAGTCACGCTCTTCAATTATTTTCAGTTGATTGTGTAATTATCAGTGAGAATGGTGGTTTGCTAGTCTTTCTTATTAAAAAAACCCCAAACTGAATAATTTCTGCTTACCTTCAGGTGAAGTACCTGGCTTCTGAGAAAACACAGAGCTTATTTTACTCTTCTTGCTGCTGTTGCTGTTGACAGACAAGGTGGACTGGATTTTCCTGTGCATTTTTTCTGAGACAGGAGACGAAAGTTTTCTATTGTCTGCAGGTGCATGCTTGACCCCATTGTGAATTCCACTTCCATTACTCATACCCACGTGGCCATTTTGGATTTTGCCACTTTCTTCCTCACCCCTTTCCAGTGCTGAAGTATTTGGCTGAGGCAAACGTTGAGGTTGTGCTTAAAATGAAAGAAAGAAAGGGTTAATTTAAATTGTAAATTGATAACTGAACACTTTAGGCTAGACTGGGAAAGGAACTTTCATTGCTCATACTAATCAAAGAATAGACTGAAAAGTTAACATTCCCCAATCAAAAAAGAAAGTAAAAAATATTTCTAGATGAAAAATAATTATTAGGTATTCAGAAAGCACTTCATGTCTGTCTGAGGCCTAGATTCCCTCTTTGGCACTGCATGGAAAGGTTCACAGTGCTCTGTGAATTAGAAGCAGAGAATAAGGCAAGTAATTTGAAAAAGGAAAAAATCAAGAACGGGAGAAAAAGTAGTAAAATTGAGATTAACTTGGCTTAAGGGAGCGAGATGAAGAACAGGGCAAAATGCAATAGGAGAGAAGAAGGTATGGGAGAGGAGGTACTGCAGTAACAGGCATGAGGCTGCAGGCTGGCCAACCTATCAGGCTTCAGAAAATAACTTGAGGGACAAGGTAGGGACCCCCCGACAGTGAGCCACAACAGACCAGCTTATTAGGGAAGAATTGGAGTATCCAGGTAACTAACAACTATTTGAGCTTAAATCATAAAGAGTGCAGACAGCAGGGAAGAACAAAACCAATCAAAATCCGGTTTTATGGATCTGGTCCAGTTACCAGAAGGAACACGCATTCAAATACCACACAGCTGTAGCAAGCCCATATTCCTCAATTCAGAATCACAATTATAGATACAGCTGTAATGGGCCAGGTAGGGTTCTAATGGCAACATAAACTGAAATAGTCAAAGGAAAAAAATTCAAAACCTAGTAAGACAGAATCTGCAGTGGCCTAGTTAGGACTCCAAGAGTACATTCTAATAAGAGGGCACAAAATTTGGCAATTCTTTGTTGTGCTACTGTATCATAAGGAGTGTATTTTTACTAACACAGAAAATACATTGTCTATGTATTTAAAATCTGTATCTAAAGAAAAGAAAACATGCAGGATTTTTTTTTTAAAACTTTGTAATAAAAAAGTGGTTTCCAATTAAAGATTCTTATTTAGAAAAAAAAAATGTAGAATTAATTCGAAAACTAATTCAACTATACACATAATAACACAACAAGATTTCATTATCAAAACGCATCAGCCCAATCACCTCTCCTAATCAAAACACTACTGTATCATGCTTGGACATAAAGAGGTTTTCAAACAGTTCAATCTTCAACTATTTGTAAATATAACGTCACAGAAAAAGCCCAGATTCCACTGCACACTCAACTGAAGAGAGATTAGATGGTGCCAGCAGTAAAGAAAAACAGTGCTACAGTTCACTCTTTTCATATGATTTCACAGTATAGTTTTGTATGTAGATTATACTGTGCCCAAGATAACAATATAATAGATAACAGATAATTACAGTTAGCTTCCTCTAAAAGAGGCACCTCCACCCATCACTACAGATACAAGTGACCAAACTTGCAGACAAATACTACTGAGACAAACAGACCAACACAATCTCTGAAAAGACTCAGTTCTCAATTTGCCTAACAAACTCTCAGTGCTTCCTTTTTATCAAGAACATTGATATCATTCCCAGATTTCTTCCTCCAACTATCATAAGCTTGTCCAGATTAAACCTTAGATAAATCTTACACTTTAACTCCTGGTCACATTCACAGATAAAAAGTGATAGTTTTCATGGTAGCTTACTTATCAACAGATTCATTTTTTCTTGACACCTCATTTTTTTAGTTATAGTAACTGAGATTTTAAGATATTCTAGACTACCCACATCTATCTAGGTCAGAATAATAACCCTGATCAAACCTGCTTTACAAAAGAGATAATATTCTGTTGCAGGAAAGGGAGAACTGGGGGAAAACATTTATGCTTTAGCCTCCCCAAAAATGTTGCAGAGAAGATAAAGATCATCCCTTTCCATTACCAGCAGTAACAGCTCAAGAACATCTAAGCCCACAGAGCAAGAGCCCAACGCTACCTGACACCTGAACAACTAACTGTTGCTCAAAACGCTTTCAATGGCAACACAGAAACTGGTTCTCCTTTCCATTTTGCATTAGAGTTTGCAAGACCTATGAACAGAAGCATAAGCAAGGCAATTGCCAATTTCTGCACTTTGGAATTCCATTTGTAGCATATATTCTGCTAAGATTTATAGACTATCATAAAAGCCCTCAAAAAAGTTTTTAAGGAGTTCTCTCCTAGCTGAAACAGTATTCTTTAAAAGCATGGTACCAGGAACCCTTTATGTAGGACATCTTGTCACTTATGTGCAAAACAAATCCTGTTAAAAAACTAATCAAATCCTTCAATTTTAAAAAAACTCAATGTAAACTTAACCACACTCAAAAATAAAATCTTTAGCAGGAAAAGGAATCAAAATTCTTACTTTCTGAAGTTTAGTGTTCATACCCATAGCTCTCCATAGTTTTATTTTAATTATCTCCCTCAACTTCAAATTTTACTATTAAGAACAGTTTTTTCATGTTCCATGTAATGGAACACTGTGTGGCTGCCTACGATTCCCATCTGCAGACTGATGCAGTTGCACCAATAACCTAGAATTACTGGGGAGGGGTTAACTTTCCTCAATAAATAAAACCAAGAGACTGTACTAAAAATTCTGTATGTCTGGACAAGCAGGTTTCTAAAACTGACAGTTATGACCTTTTCCAAGGCAGCTAAATTAGTAGTGGCATCTTACAATTGTTTGTATATTTTCAGTGCTTTGCTACAATACAGTCCCTTGACAAATTATCCAAAATTCCATCTTCAAAAGTAGGTGTGTTTCTGTCAAACTGTGGGTGAATGGGAATTCTTGGGGAATCAGTATTTGCTTTTATTACTATTTTTACCAACTTTTTGGTGGTAAGGAGTGGTGGGTTTTTTTGTTTGTCCTTTTTTTTTTTCCCCCCTTTTTTTTTTAATAATCCTGGTCCCAGAGTACTCTCACTTCAGTCTTTTAGCATTAACATACAACTTTTTAGCTGACTGGCTTTACAGTAGTCACATGTGATATGCAGGTCAAATCAAAATGGAATAAAACCCCAAATGGATTAGTTATCTCAATTTAAATTTATTTTATCTTTATTGATAATTTTGCACTAGGGAGACTTGAATCTTATGGTTAAAACACACTTGAAACCAATTAGGAGCCATATGACCGCATTCTAGCATAAAGAACAAAAGCAATTGGCAGTTCCAAGATTAAGCCACAACACTCGGTTTAAAACGGCAATATTTTTACCTTATTTTTTAAAGGTTGTATATAACTTAAAAAAAAAGGTGTAATATGGGGAACGACACAATGCTTCTTAAAACACAGCGATACCCAGGGACTTTCACTCTCTCTTTAATGATCCACTGCTCTCATTCAGCTGTCTTTCTTTTTTCAAATCTTTACATATGTGACAGCTCTCAAAAGTAGACCATAGACCATCTGGCATTTTCAGAGGTGTAACTTGTGCAAATTCAGCTCTACTGGGAACACAATGCTATCTTCTGCCTGCGTTATAAAAGATACAATAGAATGTAGAACTTATGAGTTGTTTTGAATTATTCATTTTTTGCCTGTATATTCAAGAAATTTTACAAACTCTGCATTTTGTACTACATAATCACATGCGTTAAAGGTACAAAGAAACTTTTTGACACCTCTTTTCTACAGAAAGATGGCATTTTGTTTGATATGTGAACATTCAGCGCCTGTTATATCATTCTAAACAGGCTGTGTGCTGCTACAAAAGATCCCATTTTACACTCTATGTATGAGCAAAAATTTTATTCTTGATATCCAGTAACTAATGCAATACACATCAAAATTTCAAATATGAGTTGGATGTACATTCAGCATCTTCAAATCAGGATGGCACTGGTCACTTACTATATGTTAAAGATTTAAAAAAAAAAATCATTCCTCGCACAACACAGAAATATTGTCATTTCAAACATCCACAATGAATAGTTTAAATGTCTTAAGAAATACTGTGCTTTATAGGTTAATATGTTTTTAATCTTTAGCAAAACCAGAAGATTTAAGTCAATATTTTATACAGTGCTAACACTAGTGGATTTTCAATAAGAATGATAAATATTGGATTAATGATTCAATAGACTGAATTTTTTTGATAGAAAACTAGCAGATAATGTAGCTAGTAATAACTATACATGAATCTGCTGTCTGTGGAAAAGCAATAAAAAGGCAATATATTGCTATAGCATATAATCTATTAGCGTGTTTCACTGCTTCCTTGTCATTGGCTTCCTTGCAAAGTGGGCCTTAATACAGTAACTTCTGCTGTTATTTAACTGACTTTACATAATAATTAAAATTGTGAGGTTACTATCTGGTGAATAAATATTTGAGTACTAAACATTTACTATAGTTTTGATGGATTTGAAGTAACCACGCACTTTCTCATTCAGATTGCAGAATCCTTAGCACTGCTTAAATGAACATGCACATGCATATGTGCACTGACGATACAGCGTTTACAACCTGCAAAATAACCGCTGCTCTTAGGAGAAAAATCCTGATGCATGCATTTAACAGAAAAATGTATGTTAACACGGGAAACTCAACCAAAAGTGGACAGTCTAAGCTATCATTAGGGATTTAAAACAAAATACAAAACCAAACATACATGGAAGACAGAGTCCTTGGAGTCAAAGTGAATCAAAAGAAAACATCAGGAGGGAGAGAAGAATTGAGACAGTTAATTAATAACCTAATCACATCAAAAGCAATTCCAAGGCTGCTGATACAGATGCCCGTGGTGTTTGCTAGGCTGGCCAATGCCACCAATGGAAAAAATACTTTCCAGTTTACAGCCTGGGTCATCTGACTGCACACCCAGAGAAGTAAGAATGCTGTTTTTCTTCGTTTATGACATCAGATCAGGCCACAGAAGCAATATTTTTGCAGGTGGACTAGGGAGGAATAAAAATGTGTGACTGCTGGGTGTAAAAAAATATAACCTTCGGAATTTTCAAATATTGAGAAAATACAAAGTATCATTTCAGTTCAAAATATCCCAGACACTTGTCTGCCTCCCAAAACAGTTGCAACCACAATAAGAGGGATGAATTCTTTTTTGGAAATACAGGGGTCCTGCTTGGGTCCATTAATTTTGAAAGCCAAGATCTACATGCTAATTTGAGCTTAGGAAATTGTTTCATCTCAGTGGTAGCTGCTCCTACTCACTCTGCATAGACCACACAAGAGACCGCATGCAAGGGAGCTAAGAATCAGGTCTCTGTTTTTTGTCAATACTTCTTCATAACACAGACTGAAGCTTGAGGGGAAAAGTAAAGCATATGAAAGATAGTCATGGATTTCACAGTAAAACCAGGAGGTGCCTGAATTCTAGAGTAAAATTAAGGTGATCCCAAATTGCTTCTGGAAAAGACATAAATTGAGATATAAAAGGAAACACTTTAAACTGACTAGCAAAAAATCTTACCTTTCCAAAAATATTAGAAATTGTACACATTCATATGCTCAATAAGCATAAAATTTCAGTGAAGCTGAGAGAACTCAAACCTGTCTCTCTCCCTCATCACTTTTCTAACTAAAATCCTAACTAGTCCCTACATGGATCCTATAACTACATCAATAGTTTTCTCTGCCTAGCTATCCAGAATATTAACATTCAGATTACAAGATGTACCTCTGAGTCAACCTGTGAAGTGGCTTTTGTCAGCAATTATTTTTGAATATTTTCTAGGACATAAATAGCATATACTGCAGCTTCCATATCACAGAAAGCATACATTAACTAAATAACAAGGTACCATCAAGGTACAATCTATCTTTTAAAATCAATTTTTTACACTGAATTTTTTATGCCATGCTGACTTTACAAGGAAAACAAAGTGCCAGCTAACAGCATCAACCACTTTTTCAGAATCACTTCTTGTAAGACATGAGGATATCTTCAAAATGAATACAATATATTATTATGAAACAGAACATCCTTTGTAATGAAAATACTGTAGTAAAACTGCTGGTACAAGTTTTACAGGACCCACACTGAGAACACTTTGTTAAAATACGTCTGAGAACACATTCAGGGAACACCAAGTATAACAGAAATGGAGCTGGCAGGGGACAAAGGGAAAAGACATTTTATCCCGTCAGCTCTCAGTTGGGAAGGGCTGACAAGAATGACAAACGCCATGTGTGCATGTGTGTTTATGAGTTGAGAAGGAAACACAAGTGCACAAGAAGGTGCCAAGAGTACTCTTAAATCTGTGCAAAGACACCTGCAGTGCCTTCCTTTGGAAGCACTGCAGGACCTTACACACTGCTTGAAGGGTTGCAGGAATTGTACAAAGATGTCTTTGACATACTCAGAAAGCAGCAGTTACCGCAGGGAAGCATGAAAAGGGCTGGTAGCCAGAGGTTTACAAAGTTGATAGGCATTCCTACTGAAAATGTGGAGTGAATTTCTCTATTTACAAATTGTCTTTCTTGTTTTTTTTTTTTCAAAATGAGGAAATGTCTGCTAATTTTTTTAATGACAGCAATAGCAAATTTTTAATTGTGGATGAACTGAATAAATCCTTAACATTTTAATTATCTATTTTTTAGTAACGATCTCAAAATCCAAATATACTTTTGTCTTATAATTATAATTAGATTATCGGTAAATTCTTCTTTATCATACAGAAATCTTGCAATCACTAGCAATTTTTTTTGCAAGATTGAAAATACTGACATCTATGATAAATTTTGAAGATGATTTGAGAATTCTTGCTAGATCGTAATATAGTTAGAAATAAAGATGATTTGTATAATGTAATAATTGTCAAGTCACACCTACATGAATTGACATATAGCTCCTGCAGTACAGAGTTTTTCATTTCTTCAGAACAAGCAGCAGTAGCTCATCACAAAAAAAAAATCCAAGTCTCTACTGCTCCTTCCTCCTCAGGGAGAAGGCTCCTCACACTCTTCCTCTGCTACAACAGGGGGTCCCTCCCATGGGAGACAGCTCTTCACAAACTTCTCCAATGTGAGTCCTTCCCACAGGCTGCAGTTCTCCATGAACTGCTCCAGTGTGGGCCCCTTCTATGGGGTGCAGTCCTTCAGGAATAGACTGCTACAGCGTGGGTCCTCCATGGGGTCACAAGTCCTGCCAGCAAACCTGCTCCAGCATGGATTCCTATCTCTCCACAGATCCTGCCAGAAGCCTGCTCCAGTCCAGGTTTCCCATGGGGTCACAGTCTCCTTTGAGCATCCACCTGCTCCTGTATTGGGTCCTCCACAGCCTGCAGCTGGATATCTGCTCCACCATGGACCTCCATGGGTTGCAGGGGGACAGCCTGCATCACCATGGCCTTCACCACAGGTTGCAGGGGAATCTCTGCTCAGGACCTGGAGCACCTCCTCTCCCCTTCTTCTCCACTGACGTTGGTATGGGCAGAGTTGTTTTTAACTCCTCTGACTGCAGTTGTGCAGGGTTTTTTTTTCACCTTTCTTTAAGTTACCCAGAGGCGCTGCCACCACTGCTAATGGGCTCAGCCTTCAGCAGCGGTGCGTCTGTCTTGGAGCTGGCTGGCGCTGGCTCTATGGGACATGGGGAAAGCTTCCAGCAGCTTCTCACAGCAGCCACTCCTGCAGCTGCCCCGCTACAAAAACTTAGCCATACAAACCCAATCAATATAGTAAAAAAATAACACAGTCCCCAAAACTACAGAGGATACAAAAGGGTGTCGACCCAATACAATGCCACTTCACTAAGAACAGAATGCTTTGGTTCTGGAGCTTTAATTTTAAAAGGAAGGTTAATTAGCCACTAGACTCAAAAATTAATCCAAGCTGTTGGCATGACAATTATAGTAGTTACACAATAAGTGCCTATTACAACATATGGTTATACCACTGCATAAAGACACACTGGTGTCCCACAGAACTTAATATCTTAAGTCAAATATTTAAAACAGTTTTGATGCCCCTTACCACTGTGTTACTTGTTCCCAAATAAAATTAAAAACATCAAAGAGAAGCTACAAACAACAGGATATCACTTGCTGGGTGCTGCCTCAGAATCGGCCAAGCAGGAGGTACCAGACAGGAGAGATAACCTTAGTGTCATTAACAGCTGTAACCTGGGCGAGTGCATGAACAGGTTCTCTTGGCTTCTGCTCCCTTCCTCAAAATCCCAACAGCCACTGACAAACTTCACACTACTTCACTGCAGGAAAGAATGTGAGATGGTGAAGCAACCAGCAGTCCTGGCTTTTCAGCCTAGCCCTAGCTATTCACCTTTGAGTAAGAAAACACTCAAAGGTCAGGTTTATTCTGCACTGGTCATATGTATTGAATCTTCACATGATGCACTCAGTGTTCAGTTAAACCCATACAAATATACATAAAAAGTGGCTGCAATTTTAATTAAAAAGAACATGAAGGAAATGCTTGGAATGAGCAATTCCTTTAATGCACGCTGCTCCCTTGATTTCTAGTCTTCTACTCACATAAGTGACAGATTTCAGAAGACTCCAAAAAATGTTCAGATTCAAGGGTAAATTTGACCCCCTGCTCTCAGTGCTGTCTTCTATCATTTCTATAGTTCTAAGTAGTACCCAATACTACAATTAACACAACTAACACAATGCAGAAATAAAAAAATAAAGGAGAAAAAACAGTACGATAACAACAAAAAGAATAATGTAAAAAGGTATCAGGAAAACACGGAACATCAGTACAAAAATAGGAATATATACATTGATATCTGAGTTTCTCATCCCTTTGCTGCACTTACATTCTCTCTCTTTCTTTCTTGTAAACTAGAGCTGATTTCAAGTACCAGAAAACCAAAGGGAGAAAGCAAGAAAGCACAGCTGCAAGGAAAATGGAACAAGAGAATCAAATGGGCAGTAACCACAAGAACAGGCTAAAACTTGGGCTCTTACATTATTGAAACAATAGCAGGGCAAAAACATCAAAAGAAGAAAGAGTAGATAGCAACCACCCAGAAGAAGACAGCACTGGAGGGGAAGGAGGCAGAAAGGGAAAAAATACATAGTGAGCTGAGCCACTTCAGTCTGCGAGGGCAGAAAAGAGGAGGGAAGAAGAAATAAAAAGATCATCGTAGTTAAAATCCCACTAGAGCTGAAGTATATGCTACAAAATTCACAAGTAAAGAATTTAATTATAAATAATTGGTTGATAAGCACTGAAATAAAATTAAATAAACATATTGTACTTATACAGTAATCTACTGTTGAAGCAACAGTTCCCCTTCTGCTCAAGGTCAGAGAGGCTCCTGGAGCCCAAGCCAAAAATCCACCACATTTAGCAATAGAAGCATAATGGAAAATGGAAATTCTGTGTCAGAAAGCAGGGCAAGGACTTGAGGTCCATAACAATAACTCTTCATGACCAAGCCTGTCATTACTACAGACTGGATAGTTAATGAAGTGATTGCCAGCAGGAGAAAAACATGTGGAAATGTAGCAGAGAGTGCAGCAAGTGTCCACCTATTTCCCAATCCTGAAAAAGCAAAGTGTGGGGAGAAAGAGAAGCAACACATATCTGCACAGGCATTAAACACTCTGAGAAAGGTTAGTCTCTGCTACTGATGTCCTTCAGCTACGGGAACTCTGTCATGGGAAGCAGAGTCTAGGAGACGGGCACAGGATCCCTGTCACCAATGCACCTGCTCCCTACTATGTCCATGGGCTGGATGAGTAGGGCTTCTCCACTCCAAAGCACTCTAGGGGCCCCAGGTCACCAAGGGTTTTTGAGTAGTAATACACAGAAAGTCCAGGCACAGCTGCCATAATCAAAGCTGGCTCTTGGGCTGCTTTATGCCACTAACACACCAGCCTGCCATCAGGATGACTCAGAAATGGGATCTAACTGTCTTGCCTTGGAGAGATATGGTGCAATCTCATCAAAAATGCTTTTGTGCAAGCCGTACAAATCGGATTCTTGAGAACAGATCTTGAGAAGCTCTCTTAACAGAGTCCTTGAAAACCCAAAATTCTCATTTTTCCTCTCAAGTTTCAAAACTGCAAGCAATCATGGACTAAAGGTTGCATCTCTGCTCATTGCCTTTCCCTTTCCCCAACTCAAAGGCAATTTCACTTTTACACTAAAATAGTTTCATATGCTGAAGGGAAAGACAATGATATATTTTAGAATGTAAACATTCATCAAGGAGGAGATTTCTGTGTTCAATTCAAAGCTGAATGTGTTTAACACGTAATCATTGTCACCGATACTTAGCAAAAAGGAAAACGTTTTTTACTTACTTCTAATTTACTATCAAAATTATCTAGGAAGTCCTCTTTCTGACTTAGCTGGACAAACCCATCCATCCCGGCCAGGCTACCATACATGACCTCCATTATATGAATTTAATATAGTAAAAAAAATAAATAATATGCTAAATGAGTTTTTGCATTCTGCTTACACACACAACCCTATAGCAATGCAAAAGTCAGATTGCTGACCGTGCCTGGTGAAGACCAAACTTCCTGTAAAAATGATGCACTTAGTTTCCTGAAAGGAAGCAAAGTGTAAGCTGCTCAAACAATGCACAAGACAGCTTTTGTATCTGAGCCACACAGCTGGAATAATACAGTGTCATACCAGTGACCAACAACTACAAGGAAAAAAATTTAGAGAAACAAACACATTAACACCAAAGAGAAAATACCAGATTAACTGAAGAAATGAGCAAATTGTCTTAACAGGATCAAATGACCTGTGAGATGAAAGAAAAATTCTTACAACTGACCTAAAATTCTGCTTTTCCACTTTGTTCACAAAACAAGATATAAATCTCTATGGTATTATTGTGTCCAAACAATTTCAATACAGTAGTAGGGCAGTAGCACATCCAAGACTTTATACTGAGGAACTGAGTGAATAGCAGCAGAATACTGTTTTTTATCTCTAACATACAGAAAGGGGGTATGATTATTTCAACATGTTTAGAAGCATTCAACATTACATATGGAATCATTTTTATTCTCTGTTAAAAATATAAAAGATACTTCTTTCAACTTACAAAACTACATTATTTGGCCCACTGGAATTTATTTAGTTCACCTTTTGTTTAAAAATACTTTTAAGTAGCATTTAAATTTGGACAAGGTCCATGCTTTGAATCAGTGCTTCTTGCAAGAAGGATCTTTTTTTCTGAAAACCTTTTGATTTGTCTTATTTAGAAGACATACTTCCCTTTATTTGTGGAGAAAAAGAAAATCCTTCAGCACATTAATCACAATTACTTTTTAAATGGAGTGCAGATGCAGCAGTGAAATCTGCTACATCAATGCTATTCAAAATAAGTGTCCATTTTTACATTGGAAAACATTTTGTTAAGACTAAGCTGAAGGATTTCACAGAAAATAAACAGCATTTTAAGTGAAAGCATTAGAATTTACAGCTATTTTTTTTGTCCTTTTACAAAGGAGTTTTAAAGAGGCAGCAACCTCCTCTTACGCAAAAAGATCCGAAGTAGAGCAGCAACCCTTGTCTGATAGCAAAGACAGCAACTACATCGCATGCAAACAACCTTCCTCTGCAGCTTACACTAAGCCTTCAGCCCCACAAAAGCATTCATATCATAATCAGCAACAGCAGCTCAACCAGGCTGGCGATAGGTGAGCCAAACTACTGCCTTTTGTGCTGTGCAGCTGTTCCATGCTTGGGAAACATCTTAGACTCAGTTCTTGCATTTCTTGGCCCTGAACAGAAAAACTCTTAGGAAATCATTCAAGCAACTGACAAAAGGACAAAACTGGAATGGTTTTGATACATCCATATCCACTCTACTAAAGTTATATGCCATCTGCCATTTTATTTGCACCGCTACCATAGTCCTGCCACTTGGGAGTTAATTTCAGCACATAGCTACATTTTATTGGGCTATATCATTTTCTTAGGCTGCTGGAATTAAAAACTCACAATGGGAACATCTCCTTACTACCTTATATTTAATTAGTGTTATTAATGATTTAGACAAAATTCTCCGTTTCTGTAAGGTATGGTACTGCCAGGCCAAACTACTAAAAAATCATCAATATTTTATTTTTAAATTCATCCTTTTTATTGATATTCTCAGTTTTAAGTCTTTAACTTTCAGCTTTTGTCAGTAGCTACAGACTTGGACCAGGCCAATTTTTTGTTTATTTTATGAAAATTTAAATCTCACGTAATTGCATGACTTTAGAAGCTGAGATTTTCAATGTGCTGCGATATTTAACGCTTGGTTGCTGGGGTTTTTTTTCCCTGAATACACAGTACTTTTTCATAATGTTTAATTTAATGTTAATTCTCCAATAGTCAAAATACTTATTCTAATAAGAATGTTCATGTCTACTTACAGAATGGCTTAAATATTGATACTAGCACAGAAGCTGAAGCTGACGTGAACAGGCTTTTTATACTGAAGCACTTTAAAAACGTTTCCAGTCGGCCTGTAAGCACAACTTTCCTGTCATTGCTTACATCTAATGGTAATAGAGAAAGAAGTGGGGAATTGGGAAAAAGGATTGTTCAAACAAACAAATAACAAAAGGAAGGTAAATGGGGACTAGAGAAAACTATCCAAATATAAAAGTGAAAAATGGCTTAGAGACAGTAACTATAATAGAGACGGATCAGTCTTTTCTCTTTTTTTACATTGCAAAATAAATACGAGAAAGAGGACACTGCACAATTTATTAAGAATAAGAACAAACCTTAAAGTTTCAGGTCACCACTTCTCTTTGCACCGTATCACCAATCCATATCCTTTATTCCTTTACTTTCTTCCTAAATTACCAGAATTTATAAAGGAATTTTCTGTTAATGATAAAAACTTTCAAATGCCATTCCACTATAGTCACTGTGAAACAGATTTCTAACTCTGAGTATAAACTTTGAGAGGAAAGTGGATTAGTCTATGAGAACCTTCCCTGTGCTCATCAAACAAGTCTTCTCTCCTTTTCCATAAGGACCCGTTCCACAAATATCCAACAAAATACTGATAATGAGACCTAAACTTCTTGCCTTATTCCAGCTCTCCCAGCAGAATCCTTGGTACGGATGCAGGTGTGACAATGGAAGAAAGCTTTTGTCAGATTATTTCTGTTTTTCAAGAAGAGAGCAGAGCATAACAAATGAGGTCTCTCCATTAGCCTTTTCTCACAGAGCTAGGGTAGAGGATGCTCTCTAACATACAAATGGTCAAGACTAAACATTGATTTATTTAAAATAAACATCAAATTTATCAGTTGAAGAGGTATAACGCTACCCCACATATAGAATGAGAAAATCCAGTGGACAGAGTAGTAGATGAAGCAACAGTCAAAGGAAAGGAACAAGAGGAAGATTATTAGAATTTCTCCTTTTAAAACTGTGTTGTGTGGTTTTTTTCTCCTCCCTATATTTTAGAAGTTAAACATTGTCTCATTGTAAATTTCTCACACTAGTTTCAAGTTTCCAAGCATTGATCCAGATGATGAAGTCTGTTACGAAACGTGTAGATCTTTATAATTTCTTCAGATGCAAGAACGTACAGTGCTAGATCATTTATAGTGATTAGTGTGTAGTCTGCTGAGCTATTCCGGTATAAAAATATTTCTCAATATTGATTTTACATTATAAATACAATAGTGGCAATTACCACTAAATTCAGCACACAGTAAAAAGAATATCTATTTAGGTAGGGTAATAATTTATAAGGTCATTGTTATAAAGCAAATAGCTAGGATATACTATATTGTTAAATGACCTCATGCAATTTAATAAAATTATATACATGAACACTACATGTGCATTACCTAAAGTTAGCTCCATATCTTGCCTCACCATCCAAGTATTTTTCATACCACTTCAATGAAAAACTCAGTTTGATCACTCAGACAAACTTCTCCAGGCAGGTGGATCCCAGATCTTCTCACAAAAAAAAAAAAAAAAAATGTTTCTTTCATTTTGAAATTCAAGTAAAATTAGCATTGTTCACTAAACTCCCGTATTTCTGATTTTACAGACCAAAAAGATGTTCACTCTGGTTTGACACTGCTATTATGGCCAATTTTGGTCAATGTAACAATCTTTTGTTACATTTCTGTTAAAATGTGAATTTTATTTCAACTTGCAACTTGCAGAATGCAGTTAAAATACACATCTGTCCTAATAAAGAAGGGAGATGGGAAAAGGTACGTGTCTTCTAACTGGCTAAGATGTTTTATTTTTGAAGAAAGATGTATTTTGTAGCTACCAGACTTGAAGGCAGCCTTGCTCTTGCTCTGTGAAGAAATGGGCAAACAGCTTCTGCTGTCTCTCAGGGGCAAAAACTTGCCCTGAAGGTCAAATCTGACTCATAGGCCACATGTTTTATAGGCTTGCCTAACAGTTTTCTCTGCTTGACTTGTCTCAAAAGCAAACTTCGTAACATTTTATGCAAACATTATACAATCTTAAGTCTGAGCTGTAAATCAATAAAACTCAAACTTGAGGAACCTCTGCAGTGGGAAATAGTCTCCCAGTTGAAATTCTGCTGTAATTAACATCATCATTGCTAAATCTTACAGTTTTCTCTAAACAAGTGTCATAATATTTATACCTTCAGATTAAGGTAAAAACATAACAACGGAGATACTGCATAGATTTTGAGGGAAACAGATTTAAAAGTAAAATTTAGGCCTCTAATTTTCATAGGTCCAGACATAAAACTCAAAATTTGAAAGCTCTTGTATAGAATGCTGTGGGTTTGCATTTCACGATCACAATTTCAAGAGCAGTCTCCATACAAAACCATTTTTCTCACATGCCAGAACACTACAGTTCATTTAAAAACAGTTAGGGCTCAGGTGGCAAATAATTCATCATTCTCTTAAATTATAACAAGTTAATAAAATCAGTATTAGAAACACCCTGAGTGACCACAGCTGTTTGACATTTGAATGTTTTTAAAAGAGATCTTTTGGGTTCGGATCATGCAGAATTTTTTTTTTTTTTTTGAAAGGGAAAACAAAAAACCCACCACCACCACAACATGCAAATAGGTATTAGGCTCCTGGTTTTCCTTGTCCTTTACAAAAATACCTTCAGGGAAAAGTACTTGTGGGTACATTTGCACTTCAGATATCAATGCAGAACAAGTAAGTGATATTCAGAACTTTCTCTCCTCTGGATAGCTATTTAAAGAAGAAAAAAGTTTAACCATAATTACTTAGCTAAGCCTTCTGCTGTTATCATGTCCCCTCTTCATCTTTCCCCTTTTTTACCAGTAAATACAAAGTTCAAAGCAGAAACTATTTTGGCTCTCTAAATTTTGAAGAATTTTTTTATGTTCATTTACACACAACATACAGTAGCAGTTTTCAGCCATAATAAACTTACTCCACATACGTGACAGTAAATACAAATTAAAATTTAAAAAGAAAAAAAATAAAAGAATTTTTGCCATGGTGTGAGTTCAAGACATTTTTGCCAGAAAACAGGTGCCTAAAAGTACAACTTGCATGACGATACATTCATGCACTTTGTAATCTGGTGTTTTCTTTGCTAAAAATGGATAACTGAATACCGTAAGTACTGAAAATAACATACTAAAACCACACTGACTCATTTGGTTTAGTGTATTATTTCATATAGAATGCACTCAGAGTTTTATTACTCTTCCCCTTTAAAGAACTACTACAAATACATTTTACTTTTTCCCCTATATGAGGAACTAATCAGGAAATGAATATAAATATTCTTTCCCATCTAGGCATAACAGCGCATTAATTCTGAGACAGTACCAATACAACAAAGAAAAATATTCTGAAATTAAGATACAATTTACTTCAGGCTTAAACACAGCAAGCACAGTAATCTTCACACTACTTGCAGAATTTCACCTTTGTCTGGTACGGATGATTAGTGCCATCTAAACTTTCTCAGCCTCAGACCATAAATTCAGATGATGTTCTGAGAGTCAGAAGTAAGGTAAAATAGAAAATGAAAGGCTTCAGGTAATTCTGGCTATTAGTGATATGCAGAATACATGCATCTATCTTACGGTCATCTGGTGCAGTTTCAAATTCTTGTTGAAGTTTTACTACTGTTCTATAAATGGATCAACAACAGCAAGAAGTTTATTTCTCCAGATGGAGTCACAACAGAATATACAAATTCATCTATTGCAGTCCATCCTTTAACTGCACTTCTTCAAAACATTCAACCTAGAGTCACAGGGGAGAAGGTACACAGAAAATATCTGCATACCACAGCAGTCTGTTTAAAGTATGGGGCTATGAACTTCACCAACACTGTGGTTATTCCACTGGTAGCTTCTGTAAGTACCAAATACCCAGGCTTAAACTCTGAAGACTGTAACTGTAAGGATACATCTACCTCTGAAAATGCCCCTTAGTTGAGAGGGGGATTAATCATAGAATCATAGAATCAATAGGTTGGAAGAGAATTCTGAGATGACCAAGTCCAACCGTACCTGTCTCCTTACTAAACCACGTCCCCAAGAAACTCATCCACACATTTTTTAAACACCTCCGGAGATGGTGACTTCACCACCTCCCTGGGCCGCCTGTTCCAGTGCCTGACCACTCTTTCAGTAAAGAAATTCTTCCTAATGTCCAGTCTAAACCTCCCCTGCTGCAATTTGCACCCATTTCCTCTTGTCCTATCGCTGTCACTTGCAAGAAGAGATCAGCACCCACCCCGTCACAACCTCCTTTCAGGCAGTTGTAGACAGTGATGAGGTCTCCCCTCAGCCTCCTCCTCTCTAAGCTAAACAACCCCAATTCCCTCAGTCACTCCTTGTAGGACTTGTTGTCCAGCCCCCTCACCAGCCTCGTTGCCCTTCTCTGGACGCGCTCCAGCCCCTCAATGTCCTTCCTGTAGTGAGGGGCCCAAAACTGAACCCAGCACTCGAGGTGCGGCCTCACCAGTGCTGAGCACAGGGGCACAATCACCTCCCTGCTCCTGCTGGCCACGCTGGGTCTGATATAGGCCAAGATGCCATTGGCCCTCTTGGCCACCTGGGCCACTGCTGGCTCATGTTCAGCCAGATGTCAACCAACACCCCCAGGTCCTTTTCTGCCAGGCAGCTCCCCAGCTGCTCTTCCCCAAAATAAAGATTAAATGAAAATGTTAATGCTGTGCAACAATGAGGTGTGAAATTCCCTGGACATAAAATCGTCTCAGATGAGAGGTTTGATTCCATAAACTCCTAGGGGAATTCAAAATGGCAAGGAGATGGCCTTTCAGCAAGAAAAGGCCTATCTTTCTGCAGAAGTCTTCAAAGTGGAGACTGGAAAGAGTACATCCTTATTATTCATTAAAAAAGGGGAGGGAAATCTAAACAATCCCAGCTGAATTATCAAGACTCAGGTGAACAGTAGCAAACGTGAGCTCCAGTTGTGAATGTGTGCACCAGTTGCAAACTCACGGCACATGGGGTGAATCCAGCCCTCCACCTGTTTTATCCGGCCCAGCACCTTGTTTCTGCCCAGCAGCAGCACCGAGCTCCTTACTCCTATGCTCCTGCCAGAGCGCTGGTCACGTGTGCAGTGTTTGACGCACATCATGCTGCAGGAGCAGGAGCTGTGAGTTTGACACCCCTCCGCTAACACTTCTGATGCACAACACATTGGCCTGCCTTCAAACCAACTAAATTCCAGAATTTTGTTTAATTTCATAATTTTAATTGTCACCTTTATGAGATGCTTCTAAAATGCATGTGTTGTCAGCTGTTTTATAGCTGGTTGGGAAGAAGTCAAAAGCTCATCAGGCTCCTCCTCAATAGGCACAAGAGGAGTTTTTTGAGGACTTTTGGAATAGAAGTAGTTAGAGATCTGGCAGGTCAAGAGGAAAAATCGAAGTAACACAAGCTAGTTTTCTGCTGAGGAGAGGACTAGAAAATCTCTCTGGGAGAGGCACTCTCAGGGAGGTCCTTCATACCACCATTACTTCTACTGTCCAGACTCCTCAAACATTTATCTTCTTTAAAGAAGGATTCAAATATCAAATACTGCATTCCCATATTTAAGTATTGAACTGATTAAACTTTTGTTAATTCATAGGCTCACACTTTTTTATACCTGGATCTATTGTACATAAATTGCTTCTTTAGCTGTAAGAATATACCTTTCAGACTCAGCAAAATATTTTTAATAATTTCCTTTCATCTATTCTGCACAATTTCCATGCTCACGCACTCAGTTACATTGCAAGAAGACTATATATGTCATACCTTCTAACTTTGAAGAGCACCATTTAAGCTGTCTCACTTGCACTATTTTTTAGACAGAATAAACAGTCATCTGAAGTAACAATAATTGTAAGATGATTGTGCACTACAAATCAGCCAAGAAAAGATATTTGGATTAACATTAAAAAACCCCCACAGCTCTAACAGCAGATTATCTTCTTTTTGTTGAGAAAAAAGTCCCAAGCCCAGACTTTGTAATTTAAACTACAGAAATCACTCCCTCAGCCAGAAGGAAAAAGGAATCTGCAGATGTTAAAATTAAATAAATAGTCACGTAAAGTAAAAATGTCACCATAGAAAAACAGAAAAGAAAAAGATAAAAATATCTAGCTTTACATTTCAATAAAACAATACTCAATAAAGAGGAACTTTGTAAATAAAATAGTGGGCACACAAACATGTAAAATTGTTTAATCCCTACAGAGCTGAATGAAGCATCTCTTTCTCTGAAGAACCACTCTTATCAGGAGGGTGTTTCATGGAGAAGAAAGAGGCAATTCCACCTAGGAAATGATGGATAGCAATGACCTTTCTGTCTGTAAAGCATGGGCATATTTTAGGTATTTAATCTTGAGAATTGGATTATTATTAATCAATTATTCATGACAATTTAAATCTATGGTAGATGTTTTTTGTTTTCTTAAATATCACATAGCTAAGGTCCTGCTTGAGAACTGGAAAGGAGATTAAATCCGCACAAGCAAATAGTGTTCAAGATTGGCATTTTCTTCCCCTCCTAAACATTCCTTCCCCTATATAACAGAACACATTGATGATAACCTAGTACCCTCTGTAAAAATTCTGCCTAAATATCCTGAAATCCACCTTTATAGCCTTTTCATTAAGAGAAAAAAAACCTCAACCTTTCCCAAAGAACAAAGCAGGACATTGTGCTATCATGGAGCAGCAAAACTTCCTATGGCTCCATGCGTATAGCCACAAGTTGCCCTGCTGCATGTTTTAACATCAACCCTTCCTCAGCTGCCAAAGTTGAGCGATAACAGAAGCAGAACAACTCCATTACAGGCCACCAGCTCGTATAATGAAAATAAGCAGAAGATATTTGCAGATATTTAAAATGCACTGTTGAAGAAGGAGGAAAGGCAGATGGATCTATTCTAAGGCTAAGCACTTTTGAAACGCAGAGCCTCAACAGTCTTAAGTAAAACACAAAATACATGTGCATTTGTGAAGGTAAAGGAATAGATCTTCATTGCCTTGAAGAATACCCAAGATGAAAAACCTAAGGTAATCCCAGCTTGGGGGAATCACTATGGAAAAAAGATTCTCCCTTACTCAGGCTCTAAAATTGAGGATATGGATAGCCATGTCCACTTTGTGAAGAGTAAGGCCAATTTAACACACCTAAAACCACCAAATATTTGGCAGTTCCTCCTGTTCTCCAGTATGCCATTAAAAAATGTACACCTTATTTCTAGTCTAACTGAACTTCCAGACATTACATCTACTTATCCCTTCGCCTGCTACAGCTGAAGAACTGTCTTACCGAATTCCTGTTTGTTATGGTATCATGCATCTTAGGGACTCAGCAAGCCTGTCTTTAACCTATTTGTTAACACTAAACAGACTGAACTCCAGGAGTTTTTCCACAATAAGGCATGTTTTCAACTACTCCGGTCATTCCTGAGATATTTGTGTTTCTCCCATAACCCTTCTGCAACTGAACACAGTATTCCAGTAAGTTATGCAAGTGCATTAACAATTAATAATGAAAGGTAATGTAACTGTTTTCTTCTTATTTAGCTCTTACCTGTTTATATGTACCACAGCCTTTTGAAGCAGTGGTGAACTGGAAGCTAATATTCTTCTACCATGACCCTCAAACTCTTTTCAAAAATGATTAATTCCTTGGTTGAAGCCTTCCATAAGACTACCCATTTATCTGGGATATTATGAATGTTTTCACTCAAGGAGAGAAGGGATGCTCCAAAAGTGGTGGGGAAAGGGCTAATCTGGGGGAAATCTCTTCAACTAGAGACTAAAAAAAGGGAACTTGAGAAAAGGACTGCAAGGGCAGGGCAAGATGAACTGAAAACATCTTACTGTGAAAAACAGGAGCAGTATTTTAGTTTATTAATATTGCCTGGTAAACTGAGTTCACAAGTGCAAATGAGAAATCATACACAATGAAGTCATTACAGAGTCTCTAACACTGGACTTCATTGTTGGTGTGCCAATAAAACTGACTGATTAATTTATTTCCATAGAACAGCAGGATAAAATAGCTGCAAACAAGGAAAACCTTGGAAATTAAATGCTGGAAACATTAATAAAGTGAAAGCTAAAGCAAACACGAATGGAGTAAGTATCAACTTTGGGGATGGAAAACAATCTATATGAGTAAAAAGAAACCGAATCATTAGGATAGTGATGAGCAGCTATTAATACCTGAGAAAAATAAAGTATGCCCTCTCTAAAACAATTTAATGGAACAGTTTTGAAGTAGACAATAATGATCATCAAAACAGTTTATTTCTCATGTCAAGCTTCTTTCAATACGCAATATTCTGCAAACTTTAGTGAGGTAACAGATCTGGCTGAATCTCGGCTATTTGGAGCTACACACTTGTTATTTAAGATGAAATATCTATGTAATGTTTGTGATAAACAAGCTTTTCTTTACTTTTCTTCTCTTCTTTTTGAACTTCAGTTACTATGTAAATAAGCTGTAAACTTTTGCCAGCTACAAGAAGTATTTGTAATTAAGCCAAACACTGTTCCTCAAGTTTTTTGGAAAAGAACAGAAATCCCTACTCATAGCCCTCCCCCAAAAAGAAGAATACAAAGCTACTTTAATTTTACCTTTTTTGTTTCTTCCATCCAGAAGACTGAAGCAGTTTGAACATTAAAGGTTAAAAAACCCCATGAATTTGAAACAGAGGACTGCATCATAGCAGCTACTCACACTTGTCTCATAATAAAGTCACTACTATACAAAATTTTATTAAGTTTTAGAAACTTCCACCTTTCACCTAAAATACTTGCTTTTCACAAAGTCAAAGGTAAAATTACTAGTGACTCCAGAAGGAGCACAACTATAAACACTGGAGCAGCGCATCATACATACACACCCACCTACCCCAGAATTTTATCCTATCTTGACCCTCTTTCCTGTTACATTTTTAATTCCAATAACCTTCCCATCACAGAGACATATAACTGCATATAACTGCCAAGTCTCTTTATCCTTCTTTCACCACCAAGACCTTGCACAATCTGCTGCAATTTCTACTATATATCGAAAAATTTACCTTTTCCTCTCCCACTTCTTCAGTGCAGCCACTACACTATGTCCTTGCTGTGAACAGATCAGAGGAAGTATAGCAACACCCAACTGTCTTCAGTTCTTTCCTCCATACATCAAGCATGATGCTAACTGCTACAAAATAAATCCGCTTTCCCACTGGTCTGGGAATAAGGAAAAGTCTAGAAAGAGGGAATGAGGAGTCCACTCCAAAACCAGTAGATGCCATATGCTCCTTCGCATCCCCTCAACACAAGCACAAATTTCTTGTCCAGGGACAGTTAGGTCTAACATAATCTTTTGGGATTAAGTAAATTCTCAAGCTGTACAGGAAAATTTTTTAAGAATTACTTTTAAATTGTCAGATAGATATCTGACATGCTATATTCAAGTTTCCTGGGAAGGATCTAGGCAACTATTCAATACATTAAGGGTATAAGTATTTACCTGGATTCATTATTTAGAAAGAATTAACTACAATTTGAAGAAACTTCAAATGCTAGCACAAACTTCAGGAGAAATTGATTGTATAGTTAAGATTAAAAACAACAACAACAAAAGCATCCTAATGATAGTAAATAGCTCCAGAGAAAATCACCAGTTATGACAACAGCAGGTTCAGAAATACAAATTTGCCCCACTGTGTATCGTGTAGTACGTGTGCAGTGTGCAAAGACAGACTGACCCCAAAGTGGGTGGTCAGACAACAACCTTGGAGAGCTGGAGCACCACTCCACATTTAGTCCATTTGCTTTCTGAATACACCCTATAATTAGAGAACTGTTTCTCATGCTGTCCCTCCCTTGAGCAACTAACGTTCAGGAATTCACAGTTTTAAAGGTGTATTAGCTCTGGCAGTTGACAGAAATATTTTCACATCCGGAGGGTGCAATTGTGGATGATCTTTTGGACAGCATATGATATCCAATTTAAGACAGAAAAATAGGAATAATCCTGCATACCTTTTTATGTTTCAAAGCACCAAAGACATACGCTAGGAATGTGGACTTGTAAAAACTAATCCAAAAAAAAAAAAACCCCACAAGTTCCATTGCACAGGTCTAAAACCTTGTCTTACAAAATTCTTTTAGTTTTGAATAGAACAACTACTTTAGGATTAAAAACTCTTTATACACTTACACCTGATAAACACTCAGTGCATCCAGACACAATGGCTCTCAGCATAGTTTACTCCATCACTTTAATGTATAACCAGAGAACTCAAAGGCAATGGCACCCAGCACAGAGGTGTATAGCAGCTCACCTGCCTACTAAATATACAGATCCCATTATGAATGATAAGAGAAAAATAGAACATTAAGGCTCTAAAATGTCGATACTATAGAAGTTTATACTACATTGCACCACTCAAGCTTCATCAGGGGAGGTTTAGGCTTGATCTTAGGAAAAAATTCTTCACTGAAAGAGCAATTGGTCATTGGAATGCGGTGCCCGGGGAGGTGGTGGAGTCACCGTCCCTGGAGGTGTTTAAAGGGAGATTGGATGAGGCGTTAGTGCCATGGTTTAGATGACAAGTAGGTGTTGATGTTGGTGTTGGTGTTTGATCTCAAACAACAGCCTTGTGATACTGTGATACTTAAATCACACCTGTTTTTAACTCATTCCTATGCATGCTCATTCCGGGAAATAAATCTGGTAGGCGTGTATTACAGTTGCAACACAATTGCATTTGACACACATTTAATTAAGTCAACAGGCACTATCCCCTCACACAGTGAAAGCAAGCCTAAATGACAGCAATTTGTTCTGGAAATACTTACTTCTGATGAGGTCATCATCAGTACGATTTCCCCAGACAGACTGGTCTTGTATTTCTGGTTGTATACTTTGGTTACTGGAAGGCTGTTTTACATCTTTATCTCCTGCTGCAATATTCTCTTGGACTGTTTTTTCTAAGTCAAAAGAAATTTAAAGATATTAGTTTCTATGTTATTTTTCCTCTATGTGAACAAAAAGTTTCTTTGAAAATAAACAACGAGAGCATAAACTATAACTTCTCTTAGCATCTCATGTAATTTCCTTAGAAATAATTCCTACTAAAACTGATTTTCAATTTGTTTTCTTGTCCAGATCAAACCAATTCATCTTTAAGAAAGTTTTTAAATCATATTGTGTTTAATAATGCAAAATAATACTCAGCAGCTTTTTAACAACAAGATATGGTTGCGTTTGATTATATTTGGTTACCTTCCACAAAATTTTCAGAGAAAAATTTGAATCACTTTAACACACTGATTTTTTTGCCCATGTACATGTGGCTCTGGCATATGAATGTCACAAAAATTCCACAAAAGTCTGTTCTCCATTATTTACACTTAAATGTATAATTAAAGACGAATATAGCTGAAACTTCAAAACCAATTAGTACAGAAATTCAGAAAATTGCCACAATTACTTATTTTTCATTGAACAAAAAACCTTTTAGAAGCCATTCCTGAATAAAAGTCAAAGTTTAGCCTATGATGAGAAGAATAATTACTTATTCTCTCCAACTATATACAAGACATAAGGAAATTTCCATGGCAAGCTTATTTGAGGGATTCTTAAGCTTATTTCACAAGAGAGCAGACCTTATTGCTTTGGTGATTTCACCAGTTAACATATGTAAATATTTTTTCAAACCAAGGTGACAGCTTTCATTTTCACTGTCATTAATGTTTTAATACTCAAATTCACACACAAAAACTTTTCTGTTCATAATTGCTACAGGTTTTTCCAACTGGCATTCACGGAAACATTTCCAAATCTGGAATTACTTTGTTCATTATTCAAGTAACAGGTTATCAGTTCATATCACTTACTAGCAGGATCTGTATAACACTAAATATTTTTCAGTCTTGAGTATTTTTTTAGTATACATACAATTTTTAATATATACAGTCAATTTAAGCAAGCAATTGTTGAAAACCCTGTTAACTCTATTTATTTGTTTCAAACAAGAACAGGTTTATAAACCATTTATCACAATGCAATGATACCACGTTCTCTAGTAAAGCAATGATTCCACTCCTGAGACACAGAAAAATCACTTATTGCTCCTGCGGCATATTAAAGGTTAGTCTCTTTATGTAACCAACAGCAGTTTGATTTTAAATCCTTATTTTCTGCCTTTGTTATTCACCCTATTAAACTGAGGCAATGAATATCACTCATAATAATATATGCCACATTGTAAGTACAGTAGCATGTGCCTTCAAGCACTGCCGCTCCCCTTCTATTAATTTCTGCCTCTGAAATGCCTGACCCAGCTACCTCTGTGGTATTTATCTCTCAGCCCTCCCTCCCATCACCAGTTCTTCAACAACTGTGAAGTACTTCCTCATGCCCATCCTGAGATGAACTGTTTCACTGGGATTGCCCTAAAGTTACTGAAGTGGTTGGGAAGATATTCATTGACTTCAGTAAATTTTGCATCTTGCCCCGATGACTTAATCTCAGCTAAATACTCATCCCAGACAAAAATATCCCCATATTTTTTTCCAACCCCTTTGACATACATTAGGTGGAAGTTATTTCTACCTGATATCTATCAGATACAAATCCAAAAGCATTGCAGTACAATGATTTTGACTGTGCAGTTAGGTATTTAGGTGCAAATGTGTTTCAAAAGTGTTTGAAAAGTACCCTGAAACAGACTGAGTAAAAATAAATAGCGTCCCAGGAAGAGCTAATGTAAAAGAAATGCAAGCATTGTAGACTCTGATTTCCATGGACGCTAAGCTTAAATGAGCTATTTTAAGAGATTTTAAATTACTTTACTGCAGTAACAACACCAAGATTACAACAATATCTGTCCTGCAGTGGTAGTACAAAACTGGAGTTACTGCATACAATTTTCTTGTATAGATATGACTTTGCAGAGCTCTACTATTTCATGTAGTAAACAATGAATGGCTCTAAGGAAACATTAATTTTAATATTATGGGGCTCTCAGTGTTCTACATTACATTTTGATCTAATAAATTTGAATGAGTGCAGAATACATTTAGTCATCATTATTCATAGGGATTTAGTTTTCATTCTTCTTGTTTTTACTGTATAGGTTGTATATTTATTTTTCATGTTTAGTTTTCTTATTCTAGCTGATTATGGTAAATGGCCAGTAAAAAGCATGTAAACAATATTAAGAGTTAACAAGAAAGAAGTAGGAGGTGCTATTAAAAAGTAAAAACCCCCGATATCGCAACTGAACATCAAAGAATTTTGAAAGGAAATTTAAAACAAATAACATTAATTGAGTACCTGTTCTTTAATCTATTGAATTCATAAGAAGACTTCCCCATTAAAATCCACAACAGAAACCTACACCAGTGACATTAAACATTTATTTGATCTTACTTTGTACTTCAGAATTACCTACTGGAGCAGCTCATCTCCCAATAGATGCTGCTTTCTGGGTGCAGCGGGCTGATCCCAGGCAACAGCCAAGGACCACACATCCGCTCCCACCCTCCCCAGTCCTCAGTGGGACAAGAGAACAGAAAGAGCACAAGTGAGGAAACTCATGGTTTAATAAGCGAAGAGGAAGAAAAATGAAACAAGTGATGCAAAGGCAATCACTCACCACCTCTCACAAGCAGTCCCATAGTCAAGCCAGTCTCTAAGCAATAGCTACCTCCCTCAGTTTTTATTGCTGAGCGCGACATTACACAGCATGGAATATTCCTCTGATCCAGCTGTCCCGGTTGTGTCTCCTCCCAGCGTCCTGTCCACCCTCAGCCCACTTGCTGAGGGGACAGAGTGGGAAAACAAAAAACCTTCACACCTTACAAGTACTGTTCAGCTATAGCCAAACCACTGGTGTGCTAGTAGGCTTGGTTTAGTCACAAATCCCAAACACAGTGTCATAGGGGGCTGCTATGAAGAAAACCAACGGTATCCCTGCCAGACTTAGTTCAATAGGGCTTTAGAAAAAGCAGATTTTAAGCAATGTTTAAGATCCATTTTTTCATGCATCTCTTCCGATGCATCAGAATACTGCAAATAGACAAATACTGGTGTTCTCATTATTTGTTTTTTTTCCTGAAGGTGCACCAGGTCTCAGTTTTAGTATAAAGAAATGTCTTGATTATTCCCTTAAATAAATAGCTGGTGATGGGATCATAACTTTTTTTTATTACTATTCTAGAGGTGCAACTACAACCAAACACACATGAACACAGCCTCAAGAACACTCAAGTCTGTGTCTTGTTGATACCATTATTTTTGTGTTAGGTGCATAAGAATACCAGTAAGAGTAGTTTAAGAAAGATAACAAATTTGCAGGTCCAGTAAGAATCAACACAAATACCTTAATCTTCTCTGATATGCCATGCTTGTGTAAGAGAAGCTTTAATAAAGCCTATAGCTGGCACAAACACTAATGGCTGGATGTGGTCATAGACAGTTATGGCTTTTTTCTACTGCATATTCAAATAAATTTAAAACACTTTAATTAAGCTTAACCTAAAGAATGTTTGTGTAATATTTCCTTAGTATTTTAGGTTCGGCTTCCTTTAGCAGACCCTTCCACCCTCATGTGACTAACCTCCAAAACCAAAAGCCAAGAAAAAAAAGATATGCTTTTCCTAGCAGTCCAAATAACGGAAAGAAAAGACTCATTATGTTCTCAGTCTGGCAGCGCTGAAGTAGAAATCCAATCTCTCTTCAAAACCACAGTAAGTTACTCTGATTCATGTCACAAAAGCAACATAGTCTTCCCATCTACCACAGTTCAGCCCCCCCAACCAGCAAACTGTGTGACTATTCACCTCTCCTAAACTAACAGCAGTTCCTGAGCTAGAGAGCTCCTAGCCAAAAGCCCTGCAGTGGCAACAACCGCACAGAGTACCTTGTGATTTATCCTGAAGGTAAGCATGGGCAAGAATTCTACTTCTGTAGAGATTAACACAATTTTAAGGTTTAAATAAGGAAGAGATACAACATGCTGGCAAAGTATAGAATTGAGATGGTTAACAGCCCAAATCATATCTATATTACATACAACTGATAAGCTTCTTATAGAAAAAAATTTAAAATTTTAATCACATCTCCAAATTACTGTTTCATGAAATAAGCGAACAAAGTGAACTCTTGATTTTTTGTTATTTGGAATTATTAAAGTACATATAAATTATTTTATAGTATATACATTTATTTTACCATAATCTTGTAATATTAATTTTGAAAATTACACACCAATACATGTATTTCATAGAATCAAAGCCTGTTTTCATAATTTACATTGCTAACTCCTGTTTTGGTTTAGAATATGTGCGTCTGGTTACATAGACTCTTTGCAACATGACAAACATATTTTACAAGACTCCACCAACAGAATAGCGTCAGCAGTCTGGGTCAACAACAAAGCTACTATTACAACAGCCCTAACAAAAAGAAAATTTAGCAGCCAGCCAGAGTTGTCAAGAAAGATTTACGTATAGTTTGGCAAGAAAGGTATACAAGATCTCTCCAGATCCCTCCCAGTCCTGGAATATAGACCAAACTGATCTGTGAAAATTTCTTAGAACATTCCAGTGAAGCAGCCCTCTTTTCAGAGCTATATTTATTCTATCTTGCTCTATGAAAACACAGATCATATTGATTGGAAATTGAATTAATACACAAAACTGATAGAAAATACAAAAAAAAATGATAGGTAATGGATGTACATTTGCAGGACATGCCTCAAAGAGCTCAAGTCTTTGGCAAATAACCAGCTTTTCTTCTCCAAGTGCTTGTCCATTGATACATTCACACTTCCGCTGGCCCCATATGCCCTGCTACATCTCTTGAGGTTACTCAGAAATAGGTCTCGGTGTGTTCAAATGTGGCACCTCAATGCATCAGCACCTATGCAATACTCAATCTGTGAACACACAGAAAAAATGGGAACCAGTGCCCACATCAAGTGGTTGCATGTCCTCAGAATGCAATTGGCAGCTGATTTCTCTTCATTAGATGACACATAAGCCAATACACTGACTAAGCCATCTCTTCGAAGCATGTGACCTATAAGAGTGCTTGACTAGCAACAAACCGGACTTGAGAAACAGGTTTAGAGTCTGTCTGTTGACACAGGGACTCTGTGCATGTAAAATGCGTTAAAAATCCTGTCGCTGCAACAACAGAAGACTTTGTTGCTATGACAAGTTCATTTTCTGTTCACCAATACTATGGTGACCACACCGAATAACAAAGCAAACTGCTGGGAAAGGCTGCTGGCAATGAGTCCATCATTCTCATCAAGCCCAGAGGGACAAGCAAAATGCATTGGCACAATGGACTCATTGTGACTTCCAAAAATGCGGAGTCAAGAACAGTTTTACTGTCTAAGAGTGGAGGAATGATGGAAGCACAGGGCAAAGTTTACTTAGGCACCTAAATCTGACCCAGCTACTGGGATGTCAGCATGAATCCTAGGAAAGCCTGAGTTATCTCTGAACAAGCAGATGCAGATTTAAACATGTATGTGCAAAGTTCAAACCATCATAAACGGAATTTTGTTCCTCAAAGCAAAGCAAAATTACAAAAGCAAAAAAAAAACCCCAAACCAAACACAAAAGTAGACCTACGAGGAACAAAAAGTTGAAGAACGTTTCCAAAAGGAAAGACAACAAAAATGTTCTCTGTCTCAAGATTACAGCAGTTGGGAAGGACTGGATAGCATGTGGCAAACACTGCACTTCTAACACTTCCTTTGTTCATTAATATCCTCGCTGGCAAGGAACCACTAAGGATGCTATTTCCTACCAAAAATTCCACTGTTCCCAACAATAACACAAAGGAACCACAATAATACTAGGTTTCACAACGCAACCATTAACAGTAACAACAACCGGCTACTTCATGAAATGCCTACAATTTTTAGGCATTTCATGTAACAAGTAAGCTCAACTGCACTATTTGTGTAACAGAATGCCTATTCCAATTCATGATTTGCCTGAAACTATTTCATTAATGACTGGTTGTACAATCTAATTAATATCGATAATCTACAAATTATGGAGTTGGAAGCCTTCATTTAGATGTCTGATTGTTTTAAAATTAAAATAACTGATTTTTGAAAATTTCATTTCAGTGGCTTTCATTTAAATGTCTCATTGCAACTTCCAGTGGACTCAAAAATGCCACTGAAAAAAATCAGTCTCCTAAAATCAGAGTAATTGAATTTTTTGCAAAGCTCTTACACAGAATTCCCAGGTACAAGCTATGGAACAACTACGAATGTAACACAGGTTGGACAGTCCTGGACAAATTTCAGTCGTGATAAATTAAAAATTAATAGCAACATGCAAATAGGTAGTCTGCACTATTAAACACATTAAAAAGTTCAATGCACAAGTGAAAATGGCTTCTTTTCACAAATAACGACACTAATTGCCATGTGGTCAGTTAGATTTATATCGTTCATCCAAAAATGCTTCACATCTGTACAAAACCAGTTTTACAGAAGTGCAATACCCAGCAGCTATGGATGTAATAGCAACAGCATGGACCAGTAAAAGTGGGCCTGTACAGCGAAAGAATTGATTTTTAAGGACACATTCCTCTTTATATGTGTACTAGGGGATTATTTTTGCTTTGGTCTAGCTCTCAGATTTAATCACAGAGACTGAAGGCTTATTGGTGGCTGGAGTGCATTAGGCACATTCTTGCAGTGCATCTCTCAGGCTACTTTGTCCAAAGGCAATCCAGTCCAGGTCACTCCCCAGAATCCCTCCACAATGCAAAACAAAGTGGGGCTGAACAGGAGATTCACTTCAAAACTGCATTGCTAATCCAAATCAAAATGCTAGCATAACACACTCACTGCTGGATGTTGTTAGGAAAAAAATCCCAAGTGTTTAAAACAAAAAGAAATATAACTTCTGAGGATCTGGAATGAAATTTGAAAATAATTATTCTGATATAAAATTAGCCTATGAGATGGAACAAAAGAATTTCAAATTTGACACAGGGCTTCTACAGTCAACTCTATGCAATACAAGTCTATCACACCCATGCAGACATGAATCACTTTACTGGAACAGCATTCATGTGAAATCGAAAGCAGAAGTATATTTTTATGACAAACTAGAGTTAGACGCTTATGGAAGTTTTAGGTATTTTAGTCAGTAACGTTCAATAAATGCCTCAATACTGACAGACAGCAATGAAACAAATTAACAGTCAACCCTTGTCAGATGGCAAGTGAGAACACAAATATAGAGACAGAATTTGGTAAGTCTGAGCAATCAGAGTGCACTAGTTAAATGTTAAAATAAAAATCCATTACTCATAACACTGATGCACTGCTGGTAAATGCAATAATTATGATGACAGTAATTGTTGTTGCCTCAAGAACACCCAAACATTCCTCATAGTAAGTTTTCTGTTACCCCGTCTCATCTAGCCAAAATGTTCCTTTAGTGCCTCCTTATCATTAAAACAGCTAAGCACAGAAAACAGAGATTTGAATCACATTCATGAAAAGGAGCACATGTTTTTTGTACTTTTCCTAATGGAAGTATTAGTTGCTGAATACGGTTTCTTCAGACACTGAATGAGAATTGCATCTCCATCCAGCAACAGTGACATTATTTGCACCTAAGAGAACAGTCACTTACAGAATGTGACCCTTCATATTTCTACTATACTTCTCCATCCTCTTCCTCATGCATCCATTAAAAAAATAAATTCTAGTGGATTTCCATCATCTTATCAGAAAGATCTTAAAGTGCAATTATCAGTCTCAGTTTCATAGTAGTTTATTATTAATTTATTGATTTTCTTCCTAAATTGAGAAAGCTAAGTATTATTTATTTGTTATTCTAGGTTATATTTAGTCACCAAGAAGCAAAGACAAAAACATTCCAAATACTTCATAGACAACAGTCCTACATTTTCTAAAATGTGGTCTGATTCTCTAAATATAGTTCACTGAATTCCTCTCTTGTATTCCATGGTTTATTCAAATGCAGAAGATTCAATGAAAAAAGTCTACCCATAGTCCAGGCAATAACCATGACATCATCTGTAACATATGAAACACTTTCCTTAAAGCAGAGGCAAATGGTCACTAAGTGTCACATTCCTTGCTTAGGGACATTATTTTGATACCTACCAGTGAAGAAAATATTTGATCACAGCCCAATTGAAGCGGTCTAAGCATAGAGATGACACTGTTCACTGACTACATTACACAACACACAGCTAGAAGTAGTCCTATTTTGATGCAAGGCCTTTGGGGCTCCAGGAGAAGAGAGACCAGGATCTTGAACAAAAGTGCATGAGTACAGCTATGCTATTGGCAGGATGTGGCAGAAAGTAACTAGATGTTTGCAGAAATTAGGTTAAACCCTTCATCCTGTAGTCTACCTTAGAGCAGCAGGCTCCATTGGCACATTGGCACATTTGGTTTAAAGACTGAAATGTATTCTTGACATTGCCACAAATGACGCTAAGATTTCATTTGTGGGTCGCAAAAGTCCAATAATCTCATGAATATTTACTAATTAAAAAATTAACTAACAAGGAAGAACAGTGACAGGGGAGATGCTGAGAGAGCACGTTGATTAAAGTAACATACAAAAATTCTTTTAAGTTAGGAAAGCCAGATCATGCCACATCTGTAGGCCAAACTATGTCTCAAACCACAGTATTCATCACGTCCACAACTGATGCACATCCCTGCAATCTGCCTACTTTTTACTTTTGTCTGTTTTTCAATTAGATTGTGAGATACCTATTTGCTTAATATTTAAAATTTGATTGAAGTTTCTTTTCCTTTCATGGAAAAATATGATCCAGCTTCAGTATCTGAATGCACATGACAGTAAGCAAAAGAAGCACTTTGAAGATCTGGATTTTTTGATGATACCTCACAGAACTACATAAGAGAAGTTCATTCCCAGGATATAAGGTATCTATGCCAATTAAACAAATACAGAAAGAACATCAAAGTTTGGTGTTACCAATCAAAAATTCTTTCTCACTAGAATGCACTTAATACTTTATTATACATACAACATAAGCCATTTTTTTCTAATTTAGGACTCTTTATTCCTAGGTGGACACAGATTTCAAGTATCTCTCCATAAATATAGGGAGTCATCACATAAATACGATGAGGTCATCCTAAGTAAAGTTGTAATAATTTTAAATTATTGAAGATTTTTCCAAATACCTCTATCGTACGTATTTCCAGACATAATAAAAATTTCAACCACAACTTCAAAATTATCACCAAATTCTAAGGAAGGCAGCGTAGTTTTGGATGTCCTGAGGGAAGTATAGAAAGAGTAGGGCATGTTGAAAGTCCCACACATACTAACTTGGATCTTCAGTCCTGGAATATCTGGACTACCTTACCCTGTAACCACAAACTGCAAAGCTGACAACTGAAATGCTGGAATATAGGCTGGAAATGTTATGAACTCACCTCTTCCTCTTTCCACCCTCATTTCCCCAACAGACTTATGCTAGAAAAAAGCAACAAATATCCACAGTCATCCTTAAAGCTAAATTCATTAGAATAAAACTTATGTATTTGAATGCTGAATTCTGAAAAAAAAATAACCTTATCTTCCTGTATCTTTCCTATACACATGCTTTAACATTGAGCACATGCCTTCAAAGGTGTGGCCAGTGAGCAAGCCTGAATCAATCTATTACACTTGTTTGTACCTTACTGATCCCTAAGAAAGTAACATCATAATCCTCACCTCAACAGCTGTGAGCTGCAATGGTGTCATTCAGATTTTCTGCACTTAACTTTTCTGTGGACAGATCACTATTTGTTTCCTTACTTTTCATAAAAAGAAGGGCATGTATTGAAAATCTTAAAAAATAGAATCACCTAAAACTTTACTTCACAGTGAAAACCCAATTTGAAGTGGTACTGTAAGAATCTGAAGTGGTGTTGTAAGAATGAGAGCACTTTTCAGGCTAGTTGGTTCTCTGACTTACAAGTTCAGTAACACTGATGCATGGCCTACATGCAGCATTTAACCAGCATTGCCACTTTATCACATGGCAGATAAAAACACTACATTGATGTTTCTGGCAAAATCATGGTTCTAACAGTTCAGTTCTGTATGCTTGATCTTCTGTATCTAATCTTATTTATTATTATTTTTTACTGTTTAGAAGTTATGAGTCACTCTCTAAGGCAAAAAAAAACCAACAACCCAACAATAAGATTAAGTATAAGCCAATTTAATATGTCTCCCTGCCAGAACATTTTTTACTTAGCTACGGATACTGTCTGATTTCTCAAATGAGTCTTCAACTTTGATTTCACATAGCTATTGATTTTCCAAGTTACAAAAACATGGCTGCATCTTTAATCCACAGTTGCACAACTGTTTTACCAGGCTCTGCTCCAGTTAACCAGTTATGAATAAAGTTACAGTTTCTGAATAAGCTTATTTGTTCTTCAGAGACTTTTAAAACTCCTGTCAGAACTCTGGGAAACAAAGCTGTAGCTGTAAATGAAAAACAAATAATTAAGTCTTGTCGTCACAGACCAGGACTCAGGAGATAAACACACTTCCCTGTTCTGAAGATAACCTGCAATACACCTTGTCAAGCTTCCCTATGTCAAGGCGATTGAGATACCAATGTATTGTGTGCAACTGCAAGTAACACATAACTTAAAGAATTTCTCTTTAAGATGAATGTACTTTTAAACAACCTTTTGAACAGCTGATATGGAAAAAGTTAACACTCTCTGAAACTTGCTTTAGATGCAGCATCACAAAGTAATGTAAGACAAAACCAGCAAAGTGACCTCCAACCTTAAAAACACTCCTGCTCCTGGATCAGCCTTTCTCAATTTACTGCAAGACCTGGAAGGAGAGAGCTTTACAGGAAAGAGCTTCAAAACACAAACACAAAGCTGGGAAAAAAGAAGCCGATTTTTAAAGGAGCAGCATCTGTCTCGGAATGACTGCAGTTTTTCAAGTACAGAGAACCAGTGCTGACAGCAACACAACTTTTTTCTCTTCCTTTTTTTATTTTTTATTTTTTTTCTGCATAGGCATTTCTGGTTAAAGCAACAGAGGTGGAAGTGAAAGTGTTACAAAGTTACACCAGAGAGGGGAGAGGGAAAGAGAAGAGGGGTTAAAAGCCACAAAACAAATGAGTAAACTCATCATTCAAATAAAAGGCGCAACAATTAGAGAGAAACTTTAAAGCAACTTACCTCGAGGGAGAGAGATCAAAGAGCTGCTTTCAGTCGGAGCTCGCTCTGGCCCTTCAGGCCCCGGAGGAAGAGGTTCTCTCACTTGGGACATCTGCCAGCTCTCGCTCCGAGTAATAAACGAGCCTCCAACAAAACTAACACGCGATCCTGAAGGAACAAGCAAACGAAAGGGCTCGTTAACGTATTTTATGCAGAAAACTCAAGGCTCGGGCGCGAGGGACAGAGGAGGGACACCGCAACGGAGCGCCGGCAACTTTGCGGCGCGGCGCCCCCCGCTGCGAGCGCCCGCGGGGCCGGGGGGCGGCGGCCCGGGGGGCGGGGGCGGGGGCGGCGGGCAGGGAGCGGGGCTACGGGGGGAGCCGCGGCGGAGCCGGCCGGCAGCGCGGCGCGCCCTACCCCCGCATTTCCTCCCGCTCCGCCGCGGCGCCCGGCCCTCCCGCGCGGGAAGCTCCGCGCCGCTCCCTGCGCCGCCGCTCCCGCGCCTCTTCCCCTTCGGGCAGGGGCGCACACACACTAGCACTCACGCCCGCTGTCCCCCCCGCCGCTGCCGCCACGGTCACTCCTCCATCATTTCCGGACAATGAAACATCCCACTGCAGGCGGCGCGGGGCGGGCGGCGGCGGCTCCGCAGGTCCTGCCGTCCGGCAGCGATCGCCCCGCGGGCTGGGCTGGGCTGGGCAGCGCGGGGCCAGGGCGCCTCGCTGCCCCCCGCCCCCAGCCGGGCTTCCAGCCACGGAAATTGCCCCAGGAGGCCTGAAACCCGTCAAGCAGAAACAGGGAAGAAGGGGAGGGGGAGGGGGAGGGGGAGGGGGGAAATAATAAATTAAAAAGAATCTGAAAGGGAGGCTTTCATGCCTGGACAGGGTTTGCGGCTGCAGCGCTTGGCAGCGGCGCAGGGCGCTTGGGCCGGTGCAGCCGCTGGCTCTCACGTTCCCGCTGCCGGCACTGCTCGCCCGCAACCAGTTGCGCCTCGGAGGCGGGCGGGCAGCACGTGGGGCGCTGCGGGCCGCCACGCCGGGCCTGCTGGTCCCGCAAACCGCTTCCAAAGCCAGCCCTGCCCTGCAGCCCAACTGTAACAGGTAGGTCTGTCTTTAAATTGGGAGTACAAGAAGATTCAAGGGAACAGGAAGGCTTGAGCAAGCATTTTTCAAAGTTAAACCCAAGAGAGCAAACTACTTCCGCTGTCACCTGCCAAGCGGGGTTACCTGTGCTTTCTCTATATCAGAAATACATTTCTTTCACATGGGACAGATGGATTTGATCGTCTGCCTCATGCTCTGCTCTCGCCCACCTTGGAGCTCGTGTGTGTGCTGATGTCCTTCAGCTACTTAGAATAGAATGTATCAGGTTAGAAGGGGCCCATAAGGACCATTCAGTCTAACTCGTTGCTCCTTGCAGCAGCATAACTGTATCATAACTGTACATAACTATAAAAGATTTCAGTTTTCTTTTAAATAAACTTATACATGCTGTGCCTTGCTTACACTATCACAGTATATCACCTTTCTGTAATAAAGTGTGTTCCTTTTTAAACTGTAATTTCATTAAAACTTAACAAGTAGATTTAATTGTGGTTTAGTAAATATATTTTACTAGTATGTCTCATACAATCAGGGAAACAAAAGTAGGAAAAAAGTTATAAACTGTCCACATTATAACATAAGAAGATAACTGATGGATATCATTTTTTTTGATAAAAGTGCTAAGGAATACGCTAAGGTATTGAAAGTGCATTTCTTAAGGTTTAGCATTTCACTCTAATGTTTACAAACCAACCAGGACAGGGTGTGAACCTCAGAAGGAACTATTTCTTTGCAAGATACCTCCTCTTATTTCAGAAGTGATCAAAAATTTGGCACCACTGTATAGCTTTATTATTGGTGCAAAAGAGAACAGCAGAAATGCTATTCAAGGTGCAAATATTTTCCTCTGAAAAATACAGTATTTTTTAAGTATTTCGGTAGCCTAACATGTTCCTCGGTACAACATAATCTTTCTTTAAACCATTTCATGATAAAATGGAAAAAGAATGTGCTCTGTGGGGAAGAAGCTATGTAAAAAATCCATTTCAGGCACACAAAGTTATTATTGTACTGCATAATAATAATAATAATAATGTTTGTCTCAATATCTACAGTTTTCATCTATGAAAACATTACATAACTTTCCATAGTGCCTCCTCTCCGCACTATCCTGAGGGCAAAGTGATTGAGACATAAGGTAGAATGACTTACCTCAAACTCCCAAGTGAGTCAGTAGCAGAAGACAGCTTATGACTCATGCTCAACATACAAGCTTGTATTTTTCCCTGTGAAGCTGGAAACATAGCAGAAGATGGTGGGAGGAGCAATAATTTAGCCAACCACACCCTGCCTTCAAAATATTTCATTGGATAATAATATCTATGAGGAGCAGATACCATCCAGGGTTAATGTTTGGGTTGGCTTTTTTTAACCTTATCTGCGAAAGCCATATGGCAAACTCCATGGTGTTCATTTTATCTTCTTAAAAAAGATGATGGGATGAGCTCATCTTGCCAAGGTTCAACCGTGTAGCAGCCTACAGAGAGTTTGCAGTAAGTAAATGAATGGAAGATTATCTTTGACTGATATAGTCATACTGCAACCTATGCAGTAGGAGATAACACTAAGCAAAATCAGATTAAAAAAAGGGAAGAGAATTCAATATTCAAAAAGCACAATTCACCAAAATAGCATATTAAAAATACTGTGATACACATAATACATTACATTGCAAAAACTGGGATGATTGTAAGAAGATGAGTTCAGATGTAGTCACTGTTAATGAGATAGCACAGATAGGCAAAGTTCATTAACATAGGCCAACCATACAGCACTTCCTCACAGTATAGCACCGTTCTAACAAATACACAGCTAATCTAAATTTATTGTTTTATTACTTTCTTTTAAAATATTTGTCATTCTAAAATTTTAGTTACTGAAAATTCTCAGGAAGTAGCAGATTAGATACTAACATCAGCAGCCTTTCAAGTGGCCTACAAATATGAGATATGTTGTATCTTATTACAGCAACTGAGTTATGGGTTGTTGCACATATGTGTTCCAATATACTCTTCTGTTGCTAGATCATAAAATTCAGGTATGGTCTTCTAGACCGTAAATGGTAGATTTTAGGATGGATGAAGAGAACCTCAAATTACTTGTAAATCATAGAATCATAGAATTGTATGGGTTGGAAAGGACCTTAGAGATCACCTAGGCCACCTTCTCTCCCATCGACAGGAACATCTTCCACCAGACCAGGCTGCTCAAAGCCCCATCCCACCTGGCCTTGAAGACCTCCAGGGATGGGGCACCCACAGCTTCTCTGGGCAACCTGTGCCTGTGCCTCACCATCCTCAGTGTGAAGAATTTTTTCCCTATATGTAATCTAAATCTGCCTGCTTTCACTTTAAAGCTATTATCCCTTGCCTTATCACTCTATACCCTTGCAGAAAGTCCTTTATCTTTCCTGTAGGCCCCCTTTAGGTACTGTAAGGCTGCTGAAAGGTCTCCCTGGAGCCTTCTCTTCTCTAGGCTGAGCAACCCTCACTCTTGCAGCTTATGGTCATAGGAGAAGTGCTGCAGCCATCTGATCATCCTCATGGCCTGCCTCTGGACTCACTCCAACAGGTCTGTGTCCATCTTGTGTTGTAGGCCCAGTTGGTTGCAGTAATGCTGTACATTACCCTGGGAGTAAGAAGAAGTCTTTCTACTGTAAATGATTCTTGTCCAGGTTTTATGTTTTTCTGCCACAGGATGGACTCCACAGTGGGTAGAAAGAGAATATGAGGCTTAATGACTGCTTTGTGCTGGCTCAAGCTGACAATTAAGAATTAAACGCAAAGTAAACATGAATTTAAAATACAAGAAGATATTTTCCTCAGTTTTTTTCTGTTTATAGTAAATATAATAATATAAGAACTATTTTATTTTTGTAAGATATTCTCTGACAGATGGCAAAGATTTCATTAAAATTGATCAATTATGAAGTAAAACAAAATAAAATATTCTGAGATTAATTATTTATTATGTAGCTCCAACAAAGTCCAGGGAGTTGCATGAAGATAGATTCAGCTCAACAAGCTTTATCCTACTTAGGGCAAAACACGTCACATGGTATGGCTTATGGTAGTTTCAGCAACTTAGCAAGCTCAAGCAAGTAGCTTACTCAAGCAGGTAATAGCTCTCACATGAAAAAGTAACAAATCATATATTGAGACATGGAAAATGACGTTTCGTCACAACAAAATGTCAACTAGTAATTCATTACATTCCTACAAATAAGTCAAGAAGAAATATTCAGTATTCAATTACAACTAAGTATGCTGGATTGCAACAGTTAATTAATTTGCATATATTCACTTCAGTAATTCAACTATTCGCTTTGCAGTTAACATTGCATCTTCATAAAACAACTTATGTAGGACTTCAGAAGAAACTTGAAATTCAGTAAGAATGGATGTTTTAAACTACTGATTTTTAGCGCATTCAAGATTGTTTTGAACTTGCTGACATTAAAGATCATCTCAGCAAAGACAAATGATGGACAGTAGCATCTTTTGAGTTAGGGGGACTGGAAATTTAAGGGAATATTGATTAAAAAGTGTGTCTAACTGGACACAGAATATTGTTACATGAACAATTAAACTTATTAAGTTTTAAATAACTTAATGAGTTTACCTGAACCATTTATTCATAACTGTGCTAGAGGCTGTATTTATGGAAAAACAAACAAACAAACAAACCTTAGACGAATATTTCTGTTGTTTTTCAGGTTAACAAGACTCCTTTTGCTTCTGCAACTTGAGTAGCATCTGGATCTGGCATTATTCTACATTAGTATTTTATGCACATTCCTTACAATTGTGACTAGTCATGAAATTTACATTACCTTTTCTCAGCAGTATCAAACTAATTGCCAATATCAAATGATGTTTGCAAAAATATCATATCTATAGTTCCACAAAAATAAAAATATTTCCATATTAAAAGTATACCTAGTCAATCCTTCCAAAAATCTTAAAGTGAAAAATACTAAACCAAATATATTTTACAGATAGAATTAATAATGCAGTGGAACAGAAGACTGTATGTTATATTGCTGTGTGAGATCATGGTATCACATTGAGAGATCTATAAAAATTTAGTTAATTTTGTGCATCTTCAACGTGAGTTCATAATACAAAGTGCAGTTGCTCCTTTTGAGCTGCCAGGGAGTACACTATGAAGGAGTATTAACAATAATGTGCATTCTGTTTTGTATTTTCATAATATAGACTGTTCTTACTTACATATCGTGTATTATTCCTAATACATATTCAGAGCATATATTGTAACAGCTCCTTTGGAATCACTAACATGTATGCTGTGAATGTGTATTAACAGTGAAATGCATTTGCATATTATGAGTCCATAATACTGAATGCACAATGAAATCTTTGATAAAAAGTCATAGCTATACATACAAGCAGAATTTATTTTCTCATGTTTCTCACTGTCAACCATGCCATCTTGCACAGTTGTTTCTCACCCATACCTTTACAACTCACAAAGAAAATAAATCTAGTACAGCAACAATTACAGTTTTATTGAAGTAAAAAAAAAATTGTAAGGTCTTTTTTTTCTCTTTGTTCTATCTGATAATTATAATCAACGTTTTCTTTAGTTGGCTGAATGTATGCTCCTAATTTTTCATTTTGGCATCCACATAAATGGGTGGACTGAGGTCTTAGCATCAAATGCTCATTTGCATATTAAATGTAATATAGAGCTCATAGGAAGAACAAACATAAAAATAAACCTCAGTCAGTTCTGCTAGTAATATTGACTATCATGATTTGATTTGTTTGTGTATTTGCCTGAAGTGACAGGAGGTTTTTTGCCAGCCAGGAACACAAAATTTTCTAGTTTGGAAAGAACTAAGATTACAAAATAGCATGATTACAAAACTTCATTTGGATCAAAAAATTACTGTTTTTCTACATGGACAGATGAGCATCCTGGCAACCCATGCAAGTAAATATGGAAAAAAGCACCCTTACTTGTCTAAACCGGGAAATTACAAAAGAATAGTCTCCAGCCTCAGTTTCTTGCTTAGCTAAATGAAAGTAATGCAAATCTTTGGTCCAGACCTGGTATAATCCTATGCCTCTGCTCTCGAGATGGGTATTTCCCCCAGGAACCAAAAGACATAGGAGGAAGCTAGCTATACCTTTTCATGGACTGCATAGTGACCATACTGACTATTAGTTTTAAAATACTTTCAGCTGTATTATTTTAATAAGCAGTACTGAAAGGTATATTATAGTTCTGATATCACCACAGAGACATTAACTCTAAAAAGTATTCAGATAAGCATTCCAGCAATTAATGGCAAGTATAAACTACCAACCATAAAAGAAAACATTTATGAATTACTATAATAATACCTAAGCTAAAATATTAGTAAAATCGGAAAACAGAAATTAGATTCAAAGAGTTCCTCTTAGAGCTGGTAATTTTAGGTCATATATCGGGGGATGCAATCCTGCCCACTGAATGATAGACACTATTATATTCTCCATTAATATGTGTAATATCTGCCTCATATCAGAGATAGAGAGTGTATGTGTGTATGTGGACATAAAATCACTGGACTTTTAGTGTTTTCCCTTTAAAAGTAATGGTTACATTTTAATTTAGCAAGGAAGCCTCTTACACCGTACAAATTTCTTCATTTCTCTTTTCATTCTTCTGTGGTTCATTTCAAACATTTTAAAGTATTAATGAAAATGCTCTAAAAGTTATATAGTATAACTTTGTTTAACACTGTTTTACATTATCAAGTCTATAAACAGGCTCCTGTAAACTTACACAAGCAGTTATTTTGAGGTCTGAACTGGTTTTTTTTCTTTTATGACTGTAAATAAAAGATAGTTTGTACTCTGTTGTTTTATAATTCTAACATACTAGCTGCTCTCTCTTAGAGATTGTTTCAACATATAAAATGCCAGCAGACTGTAAATCATCTTGATCATCTAGGATCAACAAAAACAAGTTAAATTTTTTTCTGTGGTTTTCCAAAATGAGCTGCACATCTTTCCAATAAATTATTTTGATTTTCAGTTTAATAATTTTTATTCTAATGAAAGTAAAATTCTGGTCACCAGGAGCTATAGCCAAGTAAAGTTTAAGCAATTGGGAGCTTTAAGTGGCATGGGAGAATCTCTGGTGTTACAGTCCTGGATCTCATACCAGTTTCTTGGGTTTTTTGTCCAATTCTGTTATGTTAGTAAAATATTTTTTTATAAAAGTCAGATTTTTAAACATAATACTGCTACACAAATCCTGAGCTTGATCCAGTACTCTCCAGAACCCAGCTAAGTTTTCAGGCACACTTTTATTATGGACATGAAGAAGATTTGACGTTGGGTTTTTAGAGTAAAAGTTATAATTTTAATCAGTTTACAACATAAATATAATTAAGGAGTATGTCAAGGGAGTAACAGAAATGCTACTGCCTTTTTGTCACTTGCAGCGGGGACATGAGGCCTTCGAGCCCACTCTCTCTTTTGCCACCTTAGCATCACTTTTTTGGAGGCTGGTAATGGGAACACTCCTCATATGGTCACCCATGCTCTCAGCCCAAAATAATACTTCTCACTAGAATTGCATCTTGCCACTTTGTATTACCATTTGTGGGTAATTCTAAAATATAATCATAATATTTAGAAAAGCGTTATTGAAATGTTCTCTCAAAAACACCGTAACATTAGCAAGGTCTCATTTTCTTGAGGAAAAACTACAATTCACATCTGGAAATGTATGCGAAGGAGCACTCAAGGCCTATATTCGATAAGTATCTCCTTTTGCCTACCATTATAATGGAATCAAATATGTTAAGAATTAAAAAACCCACTTTAAATAATTTGTGAAATCATGAAAATTATGCAGGTCAGGTGTAAATGCTTGGTGCCATATATGAAAAATCAGTACCAAACTCATAAATCTTCAGAAACATCTAAGTTATCAGCCATTGAATTTTCTTTGTATAAAACTGTAGCTGGAGAAGGCAAAACATGAGGGTAAGCAAAAACACAAATTTATTATATTCTTTCCTTTGTAACTCAAAAAGAAAAGAACTGTCTCTTGTGACATCCATAGCTTTTAATATCTTGTCTTCTCCTTTATGAGATTTGTTATGGAATAAGAAGTGACGAATAGCACCAACAAGCTCCCATGACAAAGGAAACAGTATAATACTTCTTTAAAATAAAGCAGAAGATATTTGATCTCATTTTCTCAACATTAATGAATTAACTTGGGAGTAATGGGATGACTTTCGCCTCACATTGATGCAAACAAAATCAGAATCTTGACCCATGGATACAGCAGCCTGTAAAACACTGCATTAATTTGCTCTGCAGTTTGCAGGGAAATATACAGTTTGGAAATCTGAAAACATAAAGGTTTTAGAAATACACAATATATTTCTGTACATACACATTAATGTTTGTCTAAGTATCTGTCTAGACACCATAGTTAACTACACTCAAAATGTGTGTGCATGAAGGATATGCTACAGTAGACCATGAGATTATACATTTATCCTCATTTGTGAAGGTGGATGCCTAGAACTCATGAATGGAAAAAGATATATTATAAAGTATTTAATCCTAATCAATATTTATTAAAGGAGACAAAGTAACAGTAAGGCAAACCTACAGTACTTCAGAAAAAAAGCAGCAAGCTGGATTTCTTATCTAGCAACAGTTAATGAAGTTCTGCGATTTATTTTAACCCTGAACTAGGTTTTAAAAAACCCTAATTATATTAATGTACTAAAAGAAATACAATTGTCACTTAGTTTCATTAAGCATGACAGGTGACAGTTCCAAAGAGAAATGCTGAAACTTGTGAAAATTGCAAGTTCAGGTTGAAGTGACAATAATATGGTAGCAATGGGGTGGAATTGTGCTGCTCATTGTATTAATCAATACTACAATTTGTTTTTTAATGTATGAAGAACACTTAATTTCATTAATTTATGACTAGTTTCTTTCTACTTAATTCGTCCTTTTGGTCTCTGGATTTTGATTTCATTTTAAAACACTGGCTATTTATAAATCCACAGGCAATCTCATAAAATATCACTGTTGGGAAAGAATCAGTTTTCTGAATGCCATGTGCGATTTAGGAGATTGATACTATAACTAAATCAATTAAAGGAGAAGTGGCTTTATTAAGACTGGAAAAGTTGAATTATTTATTGTCACCTGTGCTGTACTCTGTGCAAAATCAGAAGATTTAAATTTGTTCAGTTTATGATATCTCACTTATCTTTGCAAACCACAGGCTATACACCTACAATCCCCTAGCAAAACCTAGGTTTTCTGTTTTCAGTAATGAATACCTACACCACTGTACCAAGTCAGTGGTAGACCAGCACAGTCTGTGTCATCATGTCGCAGATGTGAAGCTCAAACTGGAACTGAGAGGATCCTACCACAAAATATTTTCATTACAGCTTTATGATTTAAAACGTAAATATACGCATATAGTCCTTGCTGCTGTGCACAGATGGGGTTTGTTTATGTTATACTTTAAGATAGCCCATGTAGTTGGGTTTTAGTACTTTGGGATAAGCAAGTAGTTAAAAACTTTAATTTCTAATACAGTTAATGAGCAGTGATAAAGTGTGTGTACAGTAGATGTTTATGGACAGCTGTTCGTAAGAATGCCTGCAGCATCTACAGCAAGCACATATTTGGGCTGTTTTCTTTGAGTGTGGTTAAATAACATATAAACAGTAATTGATATGTAAATTTAAACTTAAAAAATGTCAATAATTAAACTGTTGTAGCAATCTCCTTTGTAGTACTGTACAATCAATATGTGAAGCATTTCTGGGGCAAACCTTTAGCTCTGGTTCAGGATACAAAACCCTTTCCAAGTAAAAATACAGGCAATAACGATTATCAGACAGTACTGAAAACTACTCCCTATCAACAGGTTTAAGCTTATCTGTGACCCCATTAGAGAAAAGAAATAATGCAAACATTTTTATGTTGAATGTAAATAAATATATTATGTAAAGTGTAAATGACTGTGAACCTGTTGGTACCTTTCTCTGCTAATATCACGTATTTCTGTTCTCTGCATGTTGTGTAAGCTTTAAGTTATGGACTTGCAACTTATATTGCTCTTTGCATCTCCTGTACATCTGGCTCATTATTCTCATGACCTATCTAAATTCACATGTAAATGGGTAATGTCTCTTAAACTTATTAATCCAGTTTGATTAAGAGACAGTGTTCATAGTGGAGGAGTATATGAGGCAATTTATGGCTTTTGAGGGTGATTAAATGCTGAAGTGGAGCCAAAGCATTTGATAATCACAAAAGCTATTTATTGCTGGAGTATTCCAGCCACGTGAACACTTTTTCCATCATCTAGTAAAGAGAAGAACATTTAACAAACGGCATTAAGAAGACAGATATTTCCAGGTAAATGAAGGTTTGAAATTCTATGATGTAACTGCAGTTGAGAACACCCACCCATGTGCCATGAAGGGCAGGTGTAAGTAAAGCATATGTAGAATTCAGAAGGAATATGTTCCTCTCCCTAGGAGCAGGACTAAGGACAGATAATTGCATGAGGAAGTTACCTGTGTAGAAACTGAGGGCTGAGACTGAAGTGTGAACATACGTGATTTGAGTTAGGATTTATGGCTTATTTCCATATTCCTACTGTAAATGGGTGACAATTATCATCTGCCAAACTGGTCTGTTAGCACATGTTGGAAACAAGTCCAAAGCTGCTGCACTTCTCCAGTCTCATGTGAAACAGGCCTGTTTCATTTATACCTCCAAAAATGTAAATGAAGTAAGGAGTGACGCCTTAGAAAGAGGCCACTAGGGAATTAAGAGAAGGGAGGTTCTGGTGGAAAACTCTCATAAGAGCTTGGAGAGGAAGTTGGAGTTGAGGGTTCAGGGGATTTTTTTGATTTTTGTTTTTTGTTAATGCCATGAGTCACAAGTAAAAGACCAATGCAGAGATACTACTCCATGTTTGTTTAGACAGCGAATACCAGGAGACTCAAGTCATTCACAGATCCCATACAATAGTCTGCTATTAGGAATTCTTGACTGTTACGGAGAAAAAGAAAAGAAGGCAAACGTGCGCTAACAGTTTTCTGTCTTCAATTTTCTGACTTTCTCACTTCATACCCACTAGGAATGATTCACAGATAAAAGGGAGGAAATCTGAATTTCTGAACATACCTACTAGTCCTTTTTAGCAGTATCCTAGCAAGGACTGAAGATGGGCTATTACTGCACAGTAAAATACATGAGTACTTTTATTTACAGTTACTAGCTGTCTTACTTTCAATGTCTAGTTTCTTCTCCCTGGATAATTTCAGAAGTGAAGAAAATAGGGAGACAGAGGAACGCTGCATTGCGAGGGTCTCTGGTTTTCACTTCCCTTTGCTTGCAGATACCCTGTTAACTCCTGTTACACACATGGTGTCATTTGGTGAGAGGGAAGAACCAGGGAACTGCTGTGTTGAGGCACTCTGGAGACTGTCCCGGAACAGTCTGTTTCAGAGAGCAGGCAGCACCAGGTATTTCAGGGAGAAGTGCAAGAAGTCAGTAATAAAGGTGTGGAAGGAATTATTCCTTCATATCTACACATGACAGTATCTTATACTAATCTGTGAAGAGCTTCTTTTCCCTTTCCTCAGATATCACGCTTCGTCCATACAAGAGACTGTCCTTGTGCATAACTGGTTTATACAGTTCAAACAGTACATTCTTTTATTTACAAAGAAATGTATAAAATCTCACTTTAATATGATGAGGGATTCCATTTTTTTCTCTAAAAATAGCTCAAGCCTCAAACCAAATAAAGTCTCAGTGCATCTGAATCCCAGCTGCGTTTCTTTAAACACATAGTTTCTTCTGCATCTGCCACTGCCTCTTTTTTTTTAATGCAGGAAATCTCAACTCTTCTAAAATATACCATGAACTTTCAATTTATCTACAAGCAGAACGTTTAATGTCTGCATGCCTTCGTTATGTTATCTATGAAATAAGGATGGCAGTATTTGCTTCCAGGGAAGGTTATATTTGCCTGAGATTTGGGGATGGCAGGTACTAATGAATTCCAAGCAGTAATTATTTATTAAAAATCTCAAGACAAGAATTTGGGAAATCACCAAATACACCTGTCAGTCATCTTCCGCAGAACCATGTTAGGAGGCAACATTACCAGATTTTCAGTCTTGCTTGACTATCAATATTAAGTTTGGCCTGTCTCTCCTGTGGTATTACTGACGGAGATTGCTTTTACCCATTTTCGCTTTCCTCAGGCAGTCAGAAAGGATGTGATGGCAAAATAAGAGCTACCTTCAAGATAGCAGGGTAGTTATCTCTGAAAGCATCTGGGCCACAGTTTCAGAACAATCCCACAACACTGTTTAGAAGTTGACTGGCTTCTTGTTAAAGGCATAACAAATCAGTTTGTTCATTCTTGGGATGATAACGCTGTTTCACTGAAGTACAACTGAGTTCCTTTTACGTTTTCTGTGTGCAGAAAAAAACCCATAACAATACTGTTGAGCCTTCTGAAATGAATACCTCTTGAAGCAATAAATCTGTTAAAGGGAAAAATGGTTTCTGGGCACCAGGTCTATATGTTTAAGGATTTGAACTTTCTTAATGCCTAAAACCTGGAAAAAAAGTCCAGAAAGGACACCCAATTAGAAAGATATTGACTCATTCTGACAAAGAGGTGAGGGAGGGAGAAAGGGAGGAAGGAGGGAAGAGATCAAGGCTCACAACAAAAGACCTATTCATTTATAACAGCTTGGCTGTGGAACCATTCCAGTATGCTCAAAAAAACTTTATCCATTAGTTGGGAACTATTTTCTAAATGACAGCTTACAGCCCACACCTGACCACAACCAGCTCCCTTTTCACATTGAACATAGCAAGGTTTGCGTTGTAAAAAGCAGCTTGCCACCTCTTCTGGACATTGTAGGGGAGTGAGGCAGAGTAAAGTAGAGATGCCCTGTGTGAAACAAAAATCCCTAACCTCCAGCATATAGAGAGGGGAAGTACAATGGCATTCAGTTCCACCCAGGCTATTTTAAGAAAAGAGGACAAACTAATACAACATTTAACTAGAGTTCTCCTCACTAAAGAAGTGGGAAGATCATTTTAGGTTAATCAAGTTATTAAAAATAAGGTCATTTAATACCTCAGTATATGACCTCAACAGTAATCCTTTGCAATTTTATATGAAGCTGCTTTATGTTAAACCTTGATCACACACCTGAATAAAATCATCAAACATATTACCAATGTTCTTACATATTAGCCAACAGATAAACATTTTTTAATTACAAATACTATATACTTGTCGAACAGAAGGATTTTTTTAATCAAGTAATTCTCTCCTAGGAGCACTTCCTCCTCAGTTATAAAGTGGTATAGCTGAAACTATTAATATTTTATGCTAGGGACTGTGCATATAACTTTATATAAAAGCTTTTCTTTATCTGAAATGTGACTGTTGCTGTAAAGTTGGCATTTCTACCTTTTCCTGGTATTTTATTGCATATGCTTTCAGAGCTTAGTTTGAGGAAAATGAATGTCTGGTTTCATGTGTATTTATTTCTCTTGACACATACGTTGCATCCTTATGTTAGTTTGCATTGAGACTCTGGAGAAGATGCTGGGAGAATATTGTGCAGTTGATCTTCTCATCAAAGTATCAGCTTTTCTGAACGTGTCAGTCAGCTACAGCAAAAAGTACTCTGTATTACAATATATGCTATCTGATTCACCTTCTTACAGAGATCATCTTTGTAACCTTTTCTCATGTGGATATTCTTAATAACACCAGCCCTATGTAAATGCAAAAAGACTACATGTGTATCTACAGCATCTATTTAAAGTAAAAATGCAATGAGCAAATGCTTAAGTACTTAAACTATTCAATAATTTATATTTGGGGTTTAGGTTTTAGATATATAGCAACAAGGTTTGTAAGAATTCCTTGCTTTATTTTCTTAGTTGAGTTGGTTACTTTCAAGCTAAACTGGGGAAGCAGAGATGAAAGTGAGCATTGTAAATAAATATTTGTATGTGTCCAGTTGCTCACAAACAAGGTTGTATTGTACAGAATGCAAAGAGTGCACAATAGCTGCCTTTTTAACTTCCTGAGACATGATAGCTCTTAACGTAGGTTTGCAGGTAGCTTGAAATACTTATGAATAATAAAATACAGGGTCAAAAATCTAATCTCCTTTCATGAATACTGACACATTGTAACCCAGCTCTGCAGAAGGCTTAAGAAAAATGGCAGGGCAAGATCAAGCATTTGTTTACATCTCATCTCCAACAAAATATAATTTTACTTTGGCTGACCTTTAAGTAAATGTAACAATTATATAACGAAGAATCCACAAGAAAAACAGAGACCGCAGGTCACACAATCCAAAATGTACAAGAAATAAACACTAGTTATGCTTTCATCATGAGGAGTTCACCTAAGTTTTATGTGCGATGATGGACTTGTAAATGTTTCTGATTTAATGGGCAATGTATCCAAATTTTAATAGCTCATCTAATTTTCTGGGCTACATCAATGAGCAAGATGATCTCAACACATTACCAGGAATGAAAAGAATTCCTGAGTTCTGAGCCCAGCTGCAGGGTAATTTCAAGAAGCCTTCCTGTCACTGCCTGGCTCCTGTCTTCTGACAAGTTAGGGTTTTTTTTTTCATTTAAGGGCAACATTTACCTACTGCATAGGAACTCTGTGAAGATTAATTTATTTGCATGCCATATGAAATATGAAATGTGCTGGGAAACAGATCTTAGTGTTGGAAGTGCAAAGGGCAGTTCCAGTGCTGTTAGCGCGCTGTTAGGAGAAAGCACCTGATTGATTATGTTGGGTTTAACCTCCTTGCTTTGTCACTCCTCATCAGGGCAGAAAGGAATAGGTCTCAGGAACTGGCTCTTCTTTCCAATCCGCAGTGGAGAATGCTCTGTGTCTCTCAGCCCAAGCCAGTGCAGACTGCTTCCATGTCTTTAAAGCAGGTCAGTTGACGAGTCTTGCATAAATTTCTCTCTTGTTGATGCCTGGACTTCTCTGCCAAAAGTACTTGTAGCTGAGGTTGGAGCTTAACATATATGCAGAGCTGATAATCAGACAGACTTGATCTTCAAGCAAAACAAAGGATGGTCAGCTTGACTACTTACATGTAACCTGTATATCATGTTACACTTGATTATTGAATTTTAATTTGTAAGCCTAATGGAGTATTTAAAACAAAGAAAGGTTTAGAAATCCCTACCTCCTCAGACTTGAGCAGTCTTAACCAAAAAGTTAGCACAATAAAAGTTAATTAATAATAGCAGTATAATATTTTTGCAATACAGCCCTCAAAAAAAATTACTTTTTTTCATTACTATGTAGCTATGTGCTCCTGTGCTCCATCCATAGCATGAAAATAGAGGTATATTTGCATATCTGAATAACTTAGAAAAACTGGTCTATGAAGAAAATTGTACCAAATACAACATGAAGCAGAATTAAGCACTTGTTAATTCTGTTAATAGGGATATGTAAGAAAAAGAGTGTTTGTTTGTAAGTAGAGTACATAATAGACCACTCATCTTTCTACCAAATAAGACCAAGTTCAAAGTAGCTCGTTATCTTGTCTCTGACATTATCCAGCAGCAGATGCCTATGCAAGAACAATTATATTTTCTGAGTCTAGTCTTGCAGACCACACACACTTGCAGTTCAGAACTAGCCAAACTAGATAATTTTTCTTATTCAATAACATTTTCAAGTAGTTCAGGAATATTTTTTTTCCAATTCTTTTTCACTACCCTTCACTAGCTTTGTTGCCTTTATGTGGACACACTCCAGCAGCAAAATATCTTTATTGTAATGAGAGGCTCAAAACTGAACACAGTGTTCAAAGTGTAGCCTCACCAGCACCAAGGGCAGGGGCACCATCACTTCCCTAATCCTGCTGAGGACACTATCTCTGATACAAGCCAGGAAGCTATTGGCTTTCTTGGCCACCTGGGCACACTGCTGGCTCATGTACAGTCAGCTGTTGATGAGCACCCCGAGGTCCTTTTCTGGTGTGTATCTTTCTATCCATTCATCCCCAAGCCTATAGTGCTGCTTAGGGTTGTTGTGACCCAAGCGCAGGACCTGACACTTGGCCTTGTTAAACAATTGACCTTGGCCCATTTATCCAGCCTGTCCAGGTCCCTCTGCAGAACCTTCCTCTGCTCACGCAGATCAACACTTCTGGCCAATTTAGTGTCATCTGCCAACTTGTTTAGGGTGCACTCAGTCTCCTCATCCAGATCATTGATAAAGATATTAAACAAGACTGACCCCAACACTGAGCCCTGGGAACGTTTCTTGTGACCGGCTGCCAACTGGATTTAACTCCATTCATTACAAGTCTCTGGGCTGGGCGGTTCAGACAGTTTTTAACTCAGTGGAGAATACAGCTGTCTAAGCCACGAGCCACAAGCTTCTCTAAGAAAATGCTGTGGGAAACAATGTCAAAGGCTTTACTAAAGTCTGGGTAGATAACATCCACAGCATTTCCTTTTTCCTTGCTTTTTTATTACCAAGCGTTATGTTCTACAACTCTTCTCAGTTGATACTCATCGTTCTTGTCCTGAGTAACGTTCTAATACCAGCAAACTTCATCATCTCTCTCTTCACGCACAGAGCCACCTTATTTTCTACTATGTTGAAGAGCACAGGTCTAACACGTGATTTTGTAGATCTCTCCTAGTAGCCTCTGAGAAAATTGTCTATAGGAACTTATTTTTTCTTTACATTTTGAGCAGTTATTCATCCATTCAAAAACATTCCTTCTTACTCAATATTAGTATAGTCTGCTTTACAGGTGCTTGAGAAGGAACACAGGAAAAAGCCTTTTGGAATTGCAAGATGACTTTGGCAGCTGGATTACTCTTGTCTATATGATTGCTGAGTCCCCCAGTGAGCTATACTCAATTTTTGAGATGTGACCTTGCTTTGGAAAAGCCACACAGCTTCCCCTCACACAATATATCATATTTTTTCACGTCTACTAATTCTGTTGTATTTTGTTTGTATTTGCCCAGTTCAAATGGGAACAAGTACTTTCCTTGATCTTCTTATGTTTTTTTTAAATCAACATCACATACGCACCTTTAGGTTTCAAAACAGTTTAAAGCAGAAGGTTATATACTGTAGTCAATAATCTAGCATCTTCATACCTAAATTACTCTATATAAATAATGTTTTTTATTTCATACATACCAAATTATCTTTCAGGGTTTTTTTAACTTCTTTCCCTGAATTCCTTTGTTGAAATAGATGCTTTGACAACAGAACCTGTTTTCCAAGGGCTTCTGACATGTAAGTCAAGGTTCTCCACAGCTGACACAGATACAGAAGTATCTTGTAGTTTCAGCTTTATCTTCCCTAAATCGTTTTTGCATACCTTGGCTATTTAATGTCTCTACAAACTCTTGTTTCCTTCTTGTAAGGGTCTTGTTCTTCACGTGTTTGAAAAAAAAATAATTTCTGTATGTCTTTTGCAAGTTTTTCCGTAATTCATATATTCCCATTTTCGATATCCTTTTCTGTTTCTTCCTTAAGAAGTTTCTTCATTCTGATGTACTTTTTCAAAATTAATGGGATTCTTTGCTTTATTTTTCTGGCAATGATGTTGAAATTAAGTATATTATGGCTACTCTGTTATTCTAAGCTTCCTTGCACACCAAGATTAAAAAAATAAAACCTGCTATACGTCTGCTTACAATAACATTTACATTAATATCTTTTACTTTAATGCAGAGGAAATGAAATGAACTCTTGATATACCTAGAGAAGGACAATCTCAGAGTAAAGAAATAGTGGTAGATCATCTTACAAGGCTATTGGGATAGCACCCTGAAATTTAAAATTGTTCTTGATCATCTCAAAGCTAGGGAATGTCAGTAGCTAAAAAGCAGCATGACCCAGTGTAACTGACGTTCACATCAGCTGCAGCCAGTGGCAGCTGGACAATGTCCCATGTGTATTGCTGAGCTGAGGAGCGTTGTCAGCACCCGATTGTGGTTCTCTGGCCCAGGCAGAACAGATGATTGCTCCCACAGCAAGCTCTGGTATATTGTATCACGTGACAGCACATTCACCTCTTTCCCAGAGATTCACTTCTTTTTAACACCTTTCTCTGGTTTCTATTGTCTTGCCACAGTATACTCAGGTAATCAGGTCACTGTGGTGGTAAAAGGCAATGACAAGCAAAGCCCCTGTATAGAGCCACTTGCTGAGGTGATGGGTCATGGTGCAGAAAAAGGGGCTAAAAGAAACGAAGGGCAGCATGATAGGGATGCAACCACTGCCTTCCATGAGCACCTGATGGCAGACAACCTGCAGTCTGGATGTCAAAATGATCCTCTAACCTAAAATAGTCTGTAAGTGCTCTCTGAGCCCCCACAAATTAGACTATGTGGAAAAGCTCAAAACATTAAACCAAGTAGAACAGGCAAAACTAAGTAGTAAGAGGAAATTGGGATAACACTGGCAAAAATGACATTAAATGAGACAAGAGATTGCAATTGATTTTTATACAGACTGGTTAAGGAAAAGTAAGGGATGCTACAGTATGGTCAGTACCTGATAGGCTGGTAAATTTTATTCTCCTAATAGACAAGACAAAAATTTTAACACAGACGTTTGCATAATATAATAGCTTTCAGTACTCATTGCTATAAAATCACTCTGTATTTAGGAAGACTGCCAAAGAGCAGTTCAAAATTTAGTCAGTCATGGAGAGTATTTAACATTTGGCTTATAGTTTGAAGGATCCCAGCCAGACCTGCACCATTAGGCTCTCCATGACTTATCCTTGTGGTTGTCACCTGCAGCATTTGTAGTCTCAATCAGGTGTTAATGCTTCTCTTGTAAGATTATAAAATAATTGCAAATGGCTCAGTTTAGGAGGTGTGAATGTCACTTAAAGCTCATTTCTATTTCATATGCTATTCATCACTCTCCATAGGCCGCAAATGAGGGTCTACAGAAAAACAGGAGCCTGGAAACAAACAATAATAACAAGTACTAATCAGACTATAATAATCTTTTGAGTTGTACTTAAGTTAAAAGATAATCACTGATATTCACACAGCACTGAATAAGTAGCATTTCATATAGACTTCATAGTTACAGAAATCAAGAATCTGATTTCCTAAAGGGCATCAGCAACAAACTATGAAGAAAACAGCTTTAAAGTTTTAACACTGGCTTTCAGTAGAGCTGCATTTTCTCAGTTATGGCATAAGATCTGGTGCAAACTTAAGCAAATTTTGCACCGGTTCTGTCTTAACACTGTGGTTGAACACATCTTTTCAGTTGTGATATCGCAGCAGGTGGGCGTTGACTAGGTCAGCGGTATCGAGACAGGCATGTCTGGATGTCCTTGAGAAAGGGTTCCTGGGTAACTTAGCAGATAGAAAATTCTAGTAAAAGGAGCATAAGCACCATGAGGGAATGGTTTCATGACAAAGTATCTCAAGATGCACCACCAGTGTAGTCCCTATGCCATCCCTATGTCCCCTGTTCCAGAGACAGCTGGGGCAAACAGGGTTTGCTGCACATAGAGGAGCTACTATTGCCATAGCCTCCATATGTGAGCGTGCAAGCTGAGAGGGCTTTCAACACAGAGATGCAGTTAAGATCTGTTGAGCTAACCATACGGTCCTCCCGTCTCCCTTTTCCTATTTTTAAAGTACATTAATAATGCCTCCTTTGCCAGTGTGTGCAAACATTCGTTTCCAGAATATATGAGCTACTTAGACAGCCTTGAAGAAAAGACATTGTTAAGTAAGAATTTTTTATTTTTTTATCAAATGCAAGCAAAGTGTAATTTTTTAAGCCCTATTAAGATTTCTTCACAAGATTGAGATGTCTGAATAAAATAAGAAACGAATAGTGGAAAACTCGGTGCTAACTATTTTTCACAACATGACTAATACAGAAAGCAAATAAGGTTTCAAAACTCTACTTTATTTTACGCCTTTTTATATCCATATACACTAAAAAAATATACATACATTATACACATGCATGGGCATAATGCATGTGTCCCATCCACTTGAAAGCTTTTTATCTGCTTGAAGAACAAAGTGTATCTGAAATAGGATACTGAATGTGTACATTTCTTACTGGTTTATTTCTTTGTTTGATTAAGAAAAAAATATGCTTTGGGGTCTAAAATATAACAATTATGAATATCTGAGAGGAAAAAAATAGCCAATAAATTATTTATATATTTATTGTATTCCATCACCTAATCTTTGCATTCATAAATATGGTAATCAAGAACTGCGGACTTTAAAATCAACAATATAGTAGCATGTGAAAAGTAGTACAGTAGGTTTTCATAATAATAACCTTAGTGATATGAAATTCTTTATATACACAAATATGATCTTTAAAATGGCCTCTATCAGCTTAAGAAATGGACAATACCATGAAACTTGTTAAAGCCAAAGTGAACTATGGCACCATATCCAAATGCAGAAAGACAATCACATTTTTCGACATTTCTACAGTTGATGGCATTAAAATGTCAGCAAAGCTCAAAGCAAAAGTACACAATAAATTTGATATTACACCACATGTTTGATTAAGCCCAAGGGTGAAATTGTAACCTGCAATTTTATTCTGAGTCAGTAGATTTCTGACACATTTTTATTTTTAACTACGGGAAACTCAGTCTTAAGGCTTCACAGAATTCAGCAGAACTGTCATGGTTTTGTTCATGCTCTCCTAGAAATTGATCTTCACAAGCCCAGTGGACACAAATACGTTAATAAATTTTATTATTTTAAAAGCTGTTCCCAAAGAATTTTTTCAAACAGCAAGGCTATGAATATACTCAAAACACATGCTATTAATCAATTAACGATGTGTGTGGTGAAACAGCAACAGTATTTTCTGATGAAAGTTAAACTATTTTCTACTTCAGATTTTTAATACATTAAAAATGGTTCTATATGTGTGCCTTAAGTTTTAAAATGCAAGAATGTTGTCTATGTAAACTTCAAGGAAATTCGGATGATACTTGGTTATTTTTAAAAATCCATTTATACTCATTATAAAGTATGTGATAATTCCAAGAATAGTTAAAAAACCTAACTCTGCCTCACAATGAAGACATGGGGAAACAGCATCAGTTGTTGTGACAGCTCTCAGAGAAGAAGTGCTTGACTACAGATAAAAGAAATAAAAATGGTGAAATCTATTCTGGTTTATGACCACAGAGCATGGTAATTAATTCACACATATTCAAATACATTTTAAGAAATAGCTTGTTCAAAAACCATGTGTTGTTGTTGTTTCCTAATTTTTATCACACTGCTGGATGGCTCAGAAGTGATACTGTCAAAGCAGCAGTCAAGGACTGAAGTAATTGAAACTGCTGGGTGAAAAGACAAGCTCCATACAGGAATTTCCTGCCACTCTGGTGACTGTGACAGAAAAGCTCTGAAAATGCTGGTAGAGATTTAGAGTGATGAATAGCTGCAGGAATCTTGGAAGTTCAGTTTTGTTTTATTTGCTGAAAGAAGGCTTGAAGCCTATGACTTGCAAAATGTGACTCCAGAATGACCTCTGACAGTTGGGGTTGCTGTGGATGTTATGCTTCTATTTATCTGTGAGTATTGTCAGGTTCTTCGTCTCATTTCTCAAAATAAAAGCACAACCTTTGTTCCACTGTTTGTCATTATTTATACACTGCAAGGTCAATTTCTTTATTTTGAGACTTCCTAATTTTCCTGACATCATTTGTTGGGGCTGTCTTTTCTACTGTTCTTGATAATTATCCCTGTATTCCATTCTCCAGTCTTCAGACATAAACTAAGAAGGGTATGTCCACATAATGGACTTCAAAGGAAATTGTTGCAATGTTGAACCTAATTACCCTGCTGCTCTGTGGAATCTGTAACCCTGCTACAGGCACATGGGCTCCTGCTGCCTTGAGGCTCCTGAAGAAACAGGCTTGTGAGATTAACATTCACCCAAAACAGGGAAATTACACGAAGTAGGAAATGTGAATAAGGATATCTGTGAGCGCTTCCAGGCATGGAGCCACCATCTCCTGGCTGGATACTGATTGACTCTTTTCCCTGCTGAGGTTCTCAAATGTGAACTCTCTTGATTTTAGGCAATTGACATAAGCTGATCCCCACATGACCACAGTGTAGCATCAGGACTACTAAGTCAGAAAATGTAGATTCTACACCCAGTAGACCCAACTGGAGTATTCACCTGGGACTGCAGCAGAGCTACACTCAAATCCCACCTCTGACTAACTCAGTTTCCCAGGTATTTGGAAAGCATTCCCCGTCGTGCAGTGGTTAGAGCAACTGGGGATAAAAACAACCTCTTTATTTTTTTTATGGTAAGTAAGATTTGAGGATATCTACATGATAAGATGAGAGAGGCAAAATGATGAATTTTTGAAGTCTTCAGTATTTCACCTTTGGCCTGTTTGGAACAACCAAGACTATGGCTGTGATATCCAGAAATGTATGTCGAGTACTTTATAGGCAGAACCTTGAACACATAACAGCAGAGAGCAATGGCTTCGAAGATCTAAACTTTGATCTCAAAACATTAGGCACCCGCAAGTTATGTGATGTGAGTGGGTCTTCACATGATTTCGCCCAAGTGGATCTAATTACAGAAGCAAGGCCTGAAGACTTATCTGGAGATCATCTTCCAGACACATTAAAACTGAAGACCGGTGAAAAATCTGTTGCTACTGAAAGAGTATCTGCTACACATTCTTAGATATAAAACCAATACCCAGAATAAGTGTTAAAACAATTTTATTTTGTATATGATTTTTCAAGATAGCTACAAAACATCACATGAAGCAGATATAATGAAAGCAATAGTCTTCAAAGCCTAACACCACATCCTTTTCCTTCCTGGCGTAAGTACAAAAATGCAAACTAAAAGAAGATAACTCCTTACCGAATGAAACCACTTTCACAGAGACTGGATTTGAACTGTTTTCCTCTCTTCTGCTGAAGTCTCTTTAAAAAACAGAAATAAACTAATCTGAAGGAGCGAGGTAGGACTCCAGCAAACCGAATACAAAAAGAAAATGTACATGGAAAATGTAAACTTATTGGTTGTGTTTAACATAAAATTCTTTTGTAACTTCTTTCTAGGAATTACTATAGTCGAACACTTACAAAAGGCAAAGTTCACTTTCAAGTTATGAATGCAAATATGTAATTGATAAAATGAATTATCAAATATGTAGGCTCTCGCTTTTTCACTTTTCTTTCAGTTATAGAATATGGAATCCCACAAAAGATACACTTTTCAAAAAGCCATACTGCAATTAATTTACAGGCCTCTAAAATATTTTTCTTCTAGTTTCTCTTACTTCTGTTTTGCTGTTCATATGGTGTTCTTTTTCCTTTACAACTTCTCTTTTCCAACCCTACTTCTCAGTATTATGCAATATTCTTATTATTTTGTAACAATGAACTTTTAAAAGACTACAGTAAGTCTCAAAAATTATTTACCCAATAAATCAAAACATTATACATTTTTCTTTACTTATTATTACTACTTTGATTTAGTTTACCTAATTATTATAGGTGTTGTGCTATACAGCTGAACAAAATTCCCTCAGACTGTCATCACCATTAATGCCACAACTGATTCAAATGAAATAAGAGAAAGCAGTAACAAGGATCAATGAAATCAAGACCCACCATCACCACTAATAAAAAAAATCCTAAAAAAATGTTAACTAAAAAAAAATCCATTCTAAATTTTCTATGCAAAAGATATTGAGAAGATGTAAATTGAAGAATTAGCACAGCACTACTTCCAGGACACTTGCATTATGACAGAGCTCAGCTACTTATCAAAACACTAGATAAACAGAAGACAACAAAAAACACTTAAATACAGGCCTGATGCTACTCTTCAGGCTCCCAGTCATACTCTGAGAATAACCTCCCATCTTTAACATTGCTTTCTGTGAGATCCATATCCTCACTCTTACCAATGTGACTCTGTGTTTTCTCCTGACTGTGCTGAAACCATACAGAGCGATCCCTTGCCAACCTTGGAAGAGTTACTGATAACAGGAACACAGGGCTCACTTTGAACTAGGTTGATATTTACATTTATTCTACACATACATCTATCTTCTGAACTTTATCTTTGCCCAGTCTGCTGGAACCTAGCATTAAAACAGTGCCATGGTCAGTGTAATCTTTCTTTCTGCTCTCAGCTTGCTGGAGCTGCTTTTTGGAGAAAAAGAGTCACAAAACAACCTGGTACTCCTGAAAAAGTAAATGCTCTTTGGCCAGTGGAAGAACAATAGACAGTTTTCCATTACATTCATATAACGTCTCTAAGTTATTAAAAATGCTCTAAGGCATGCAAGTCACAGGAGAATTGCCAATTTAAGGGAATATAATTTATATTATGCCTATTTAAAATACGTTCAAAGAACATTAAAGTTGAATAGCCAATGTTTCAGATGTTTCAGAGAGGATTCATGTATTGGGCAATGCCAGATGAAAGGAAATCTACCGAAATTTCTTGTATATCCATAAGTCCTTGGCTCCTTGATCATGTGTTATTTTCCACTTCTCATAACATCATCTAGACCTTATGGGGAGCCTTTTGATCACCAACAAAAAATCACTCGTCTTTAAACAGGTGTAAACACTCCTTGACTGTTGCAAGGCCAACTGTGGAACAAGAGTGAATTGCAGCTCAGTTCTCATCCATCTTCCAGGAAGAGGTTGATCTGCTGTCTCTAGCCTCTATTAGCTAATAGAGCCAATCATATTGAATTGGCACATTCATTCTGAAGTGCATTATGCTTACTTTTAAATTTTGGGGTTTTAGTATTAGAAGTCAGTATTCTACTCTTTCTGCTAGATCCTAATTAGATTCATTCTAGCTGTCTCAGATCCATGCGGTTTCACTAAAGCAAAAAGTTCATTTCAGAGTTATCTCACCCACATCTTTGTAATGTTTCCTAGAGAATGATCTGATGTGACAGGGATGTCATTGGTCTCATCAGCATATGAATCTGTGTGTTCGATGCCAGATACTCAGATGTACTCACTCCTTGCTCTTTCTTATCAACTTTGGCCATCAGGACTTTGGACCAGCTAAACTCCTTATCTTAGGTTTGAAGGAAAGCTGGAGACTTTGATGATGTTCTTTAGTTGCTTTTCATTTCTCCAAACAGTTTTCTGGTTTACTCACTTTCTCAGAGAATAAGAAATTCACATCCAAGGAATGCTACCCTTTATAAACTGGTACAATCTGAGTAACACAAAGTTCAGAGGAGAATGTAAATGCACTTCCTAAACAGAGGTTACTAAATAATTTTGTTAGATTTTTCTCCAAATCATCCTTGTTCTGAGAGCAGACTGAAAGCCAAAACAGGAATATTAGAGACACAGCTGTCATTAATTTGCTGGGTTTAATTAATGTATATCATCAAGTATCATTATCACTTAATAGCTTGATACCGTGGTCCCATAATCCGCCATCTCAGAGTCTCCACAAGCTAGTGACCATTGCTACACTTATGTCATTTCCGAAACTATTTAGCAGATGCCATAGATCTTTATGTGTCTGTACAGGTCACACTGCTGAAAACTGAGAAAAGCCTTAAAAATGTCCTACTGTACATATTTTCTGGTTAAAATGGAAAGAAATGAAATATTCGTATGATATGAAGCTTCCTGGGCAGGAAATAGGGCTTCTCTTGCCAAAGGAAGGAAGCAACTTCTATAGAATATTTTGCTTGCCAGAACTATGGAATAAGTATTACCTTACTTCTTAAAATCACCCTTTTATTTGATTTCTTACCAGACTGAAGTGAAATGTGAACTGTAGCTTTAAGGCCTCTCCCAGACTTAATAAGCTCCAGGTGTACTTGAAGCAGTTAATTGCTTCTGAAGGGAGCTAAGAGAATATTGTTCCAAGAGCCTGTTATTTCTGAAACGACACTAAGATCAGGGTTTGCTGCCTCAGTGAGTTCCTATGGTGAAAGTTATTCATGTGTAGGAGCTATCAGGCTTGAAAGAAAGAGCTTTTATGGAGAACCTCTTTGTGGAAGGATGAATGCACTGAAGATACTCTACAGAAGGCTATTTGAATTACATGCATCTTAAGCAGTGTATATTGAACTAAACCCCTCTGAATTTTATGGAAATGGGCCTAAAGTGTGAACTGGGCTCATGATCTGGGTTTCCTCCTAATAGAGGGGGCTAAATTCATTTTTTACATAAGGCTTCTCTCCAATTCTATTAACAATGAACTCTAGATGGCTCTTTTGAGAACTGAACTGAAATCTCTTGGTGTAACTAACTTTCTTTTGAGAAAAATAAAACCTTTACCATTCTATCACATTCTGACACAGTTTTTACTCTTCCAACGCTGTACGTTTAAAAGTGCATTTTTATTATTTATGGTAATTAATGAGATATACATGAAGAAGAAATCTTCAAGATCAATTCCCTCCTTTCCAGCTTTCACATTATTGCAGCCTGATAATAGGAACTTATTGCAGGCAAGAGATACCGTTGCTACTTTGTTATGCTCTTGCAATTTTACATGACTATCATGTTTAAAGTCTTTTAAAATGAGGGGTTAATACAAAAAAATAACTTTGGCAAGTGCTTCTTTCCAAGGACATAGATTTTTAGTAAATGGCATTGAGTTATGAAACATACATATTGTGTTGATTTGTAAAAAAGAGTTACCTTGTGACTGAAACACTGTGCTCAAATTACTAAGAAGCGGGCTTAGTTAATCTCTTAATTTTCCATTGTGGCCCTGGATAAGTCATCACGTTTTTCAGTCTAATCTTGTTCTTGGAAGAAACTTATCTATTGGGATTGAAATTTTCCAAAAATTCAGTCTGTATGGGAAATTTTAGAACAGATGTTTCAGGCTTGGTAAAATTGCAACTAAAGAAAATAGTCTCTTATTTTGGGAAGCATGAAGCAGTTTTAGTGATTGATGAGCTCTCTTTATTTGAGTGTAAACAGATTGTACACAAATAACTTTTTAAAAACAATAGACTTTGCGTAATTTTTTACACCACACATGCTTATCCTTACTCTACTGTCTTTATTTTTCTGCACTTGGTCTTTTATTTATAATTTTAACATCTTAAACACTTTCAGAAGACATTAAAATGTGATCTTCAAATCTGTCATGACTCAAGTACTATAATATTTGTGTCATTTTCTTCTTATTTAAACTTTCTAAAGACCTTTTCCAGGCATGAGGTGCAAAATTTCAATGAGACACCATCTCCATATCTACACTTCATCTCAATTTCTTCACACTTTTTGTCATGCTAAACTTAAACATTTCTGTCCTAATAATATAGCTGTGTTTCTGGGTTATTATATATATGGCCCTTCTACACCTTTCCTTTCCACAACTTTCAACTCTACTTGAATTTCTGTCAAGTCAGAAATCTGTTCGTAATTCCAGGAAGGTATACACAATCTCTTGTTTTTTCTGGCACTCTTTCCCAGGGGTTATTCATTGTTTGCAGGTGATTGGTGGCTGAGACATTATTTCTAAATCCAGGCTACTCTTAAGCATGATTAGAGTGTCATTAAATATTTTTTAATGTACATAAATACTGGCTATAAACCCAAACATCTGGCATTGCTGTATTCTGGTGGTTGGTAAGACAGTAGAAGAATGTATTCAACCTTTTTTCCGCCCAAGAACTACAGTAATAATCCAATAGAAACCCAGAATTTTTTTGCCTGAGAAGGAGCATTTCATGTTGCTGAGTATTATTTTTAAATAATTATTATTACCATGCAGTATAAATATAGCTGCATCTTTGAAAGCCTCAGTATCAAGATTTCAGACATGCTCCATACTATTAGTTGTTTAATAAGGCACACCCTACTCTTAAATAGTATTACAGTTAAGGATCTGTAACGCTTTGAATTTCCAGGAAATTCCTAAAGAGTCTCATACTTTGTTTATTCAGTTATACCACTAGTAAAGTGTGAATATGGTCAAGATGCAGGTAGAGTGTGCTTGACAAAGAGGGGGTGTAGGTGCAGGAGACATGCTGGGACATCATAGGAAAGCAGCCATGCTACTGTACGTGTCATACCTAAGTGCATTAAATGTGGGGAGAGGGCCTACAATTCTCTTATTCCCTCTACCCTTTAATAAATTCACTTTAAATATGTTAACTTGAGAGCCTCACCAAACTTAGACACATCTTTATCTTTTGCTTTGGTCTCAAAAGAATTCGTAGGTTCTTCCTCCCCAAGAGGTATAAGGAAGTCAGTAAGTGATACTGTATTTTTTAAAAAAATGAGAAATACAAAACACAGAAAAAATCTCACCAATTTTCTGTCGTACCTTAAAGTGCTGCTCAACATCATAACTTGCCTTCCTCAGAACCTAAATAAGATCTGTTTTTCCTGTATGTCCTGTAAACTGGTCTGTTTCTAGGGCTATTTCAAACCAAGGCAACAAACCAGTTTGAAGAACTACTTTGGACACCACCAAGTACCAGATCCTCAGCTTGTATGAATAAACTTTACTTTAAACATCCTTTCAAATTCAATTTTGGCACTGCATCTCATAGAGACATAAAATCCTCACAAATAATTTATTTTCAAACTGTTTCAGGTTGCATAACCCAGAAGTTCAAATTCTACCTAATACCAAATAGGAACCAGAAACCAATTAATCTCCTACTTTACTTAAAATTTGATTTAAAGTGTATCTCCCCATAGACACTCTGAAAAGATCCATAGCTGAGTTGAAGAAAGTATGGATTTCAGTAACTTCTGAAACAAAACAAGACACATTGCCATTTCAGGAACTCAACAACATGGACAATCATCCTGGCACTTTTGATTTAATTGACAAGTATTACGCCCTTTCTAAAGTCCTTATTCACTCACATTACGACAGCAGGTTGAAATCTTAGGATGTGGCAGCTCTGTCCTCGTCATAAGATTTCTTAGTATCTCTAAAATTATGCCATCTCAAATTAGTCATGAAGCCATGAATGTGCCACCCAGGAGAATTTTTTTTTCAGATAGTCGTCTTGTTCTACTAAGATATTTTAAGCCCTCCAGCAAATTATTCAAAAATCTCGTTGCCTTTCCATTCTGCCTAGGCTGTATTTAAATGCAAGTAACTGAACTGAGGCAAAACGGTGTGCCCAGTGGAGTCAGGCTATGACTTCTAGCACTGACCAGATGTGTTACAGGAATTTTACAATATAATGTTTGAAATGTGTGTTACTATTCAACCTGCTCTGTCAATGCTGGAATCTCGCTGAACAGTGTCTGCTCCTATCATGAATCTTTTTTCTACATGTCCTGTAGAGGGGAACAGCAAGAAAATGAACACTGTCTGTGATGCTAATGCTGTTACACACATAATAAGGGACAGTCTGTTTGCTGAGCTGGATGGGGAAATAGCCTTTGCACAGCACAAGAAGAAGGCTCAGAAAGTGTTTTGCAGACGTAAAATTTGTGATGTTCTCATTTCTATCCATGACAGTGGCTTGTAACACTTTGGGATTCCCTAGGGGTTACCAGGACATGTGACTAAGAATGGAAATCTTTGAGGTGAGGTAGTTCATAGGCATTTCTGTGCACTTGCTAAGGGTCGTTCTGTTCTCCTTCCATTCCAGCGAGCATATAAAAAAAATAAGGCCTGTTTAGTATACATGTACATTGAAGTATTATGCTTTCAAACAAGCCACAAGAAATCTTTTTTTCTGTAATAGAAATAAAATCCTAAAATCCAATGCAAAAAGTCTGATTCAGTGCTAATATTTTTTATCAGTTCATTGGCATAGAAGTTACACTGAAAATATACGTTTTCCCATTCCATATTTGTCTATTTTCCCGTTTACAGGTCTGACTACTAACTGTCTATTCTAATACCGGTTCTGTAGTTATCCAATTAGGTAGAGCTGGGAAACACACATCAGACATTCATATCCACATCTGTATGTGACAGACAGAACTTCTGATAGTCAGTGAAGCACACGGAAAATGGCTGATTAAATTCTTCCATCTGAATTTGTAGGCTGAAAATCTGATCTCAAGTTTTTCCACTCTTTCTAAAATCTGACAGTTCGACATCCACCTACCCAACTTCAACTGATTCTTAATGTGATTTGGAATGACATGAGGCTGCATTTTTACTCGATGAAATGTGCTCTGTAATTTGTTCTAAATGTTAAAGAAGGAAGATTAGTTAGATTTCTATATTAATAACCACTCAAACTAAGCAAAAAATCAGTGACTTCTACCTGTTTAGACTTAGGTAAAATATGGAAGGATTTTTTTCCTATAATAAAAGCATTATAATTAATCTTTCTTTTAACAAAAGTTAAATTAATAAGCATAATTAATATACATCAGCTTTCATGTATCTTGTTATGAGAAGGTACACCTCTATCCTCTTATTGTTTTTGTTGAGGAAAACCAAGGAATCCTTTAAGAGGATTAATACATGCAATGTGCTTTTAAATGATAAAAAACCCCACAACATCAGAAAAATTTCTGAGGAGAAAGCACTTAATAAAATCTATTAGCAGTAGTAACAAAATATTCAAAAAGTCAATTTGTAAAGCATTTACTTATATTTCCTATGTGCAAATCATTTTGTATGGACTACAAGGATCAGAGAATGAAGTATCAGCAAATAACTTCTGAAATACAAGATACTCTTGTAGTTAAATATTTCATTTCTGCATGAGTGGTCGTGAACATCTATGGATTTACCAGCCTTTTGTAGCCTATATAGCAGGATAATATGAGAATACCTTCTACAAGTGAAATTGAATTTTAAGATATTCAGATAAAGTGGGTCAGAATAGTATGGAATTATCAACAAACTTAAAACACTTCATGTCAATTTTTATTACATTCAGTAGAACAGAGCTCTCAAAAATGATATAATCTAAACTTTTCAATAATAAAAAAAAAGAATACTCCTTCTTTTAAAATCTGATCTCACAAGTATTTTTCTTTAGGGAAATACAGCTCATCTCAGAAATATCCCTCTCTTCCTTTCACTGTCATTTATCATTGAATTCAACTGAATCTCTTTTACTGAGACTTTATAATTTCATCTTTAATACCCCCCACTAATCTCCCTCATGGTGGCCTTCAGCCAACAAATGTTCTTTACATTACAATACCCTCATTTATTCAATTCCCAAGAAACAGATCTGTGAAAGGGTTAACCATTTGATTGTCAAAAGCTTTGGGTTCTGCTGAGCTACTAAATTTCATGTGCACTTATTACCCAGGTTAGGTTCAAGCCATTGCTGGGCTGGCACAGCGTTTGCCTAACAGGGATAGACCCCTGTAGGGAAAACTAGACAATTAGATGATACTCTGCACACCTTGCATTTACTCAGCCTAAGTCATACTGGTATAAACTCAAAGGTAAACCATCTTTCCCTGATTACTCACTGGGAGTGCCAGTTCCACAATAAGGGGTTGCTACTAAATCTAAATTAAAGGAAAGAAATTAGTTTACCAGAGCACAGCTCCCGCTGCCCCTCCATGCAATAGCAGGATGACATTCTACTTTGTTTCAAAAAAGAGTGTGAGGAGAAATTATTTCCAGCTTAAATGGTAAATATGAATAGACTTATTTTTCAGCATCTATTTTATCAAGAGGAAATTACCTACCAAACAAACAGATGCGATGTCACAGGGGCTGAAGTGACAACAGCAATGTATTTGTCTCCTACTCAATCTTTCCACTTTCAGTATGTTTACCTGATAATTATTAGGTTAAACAGTCTCTTTACCGAGTGAACTGCATTTCATAAAAATAATTAGGCCTTCTTTGGAACAGGTACACGAATAGAAGTTTCCCGTGTCCCAAGAGAATGTTCTTGCTTCCTCCCCCCTTAACCTTTCCCCTAATTCATGTTTGGTCATTTAATACAGCATTTAATAACCTTAACAGGAAGTACTGAGGAAGCTCTACCTCCTTTTCGAGAAGCATGGTGATTAGGACTTTCCCATATTAGATGTGGAGCATTTGGCTTCAGATTCCTTTTACAAATAATGCTACCCTGCATACTGAGACACATGTCAAGTTAGAGTCTCTTTCAAGCTAGTTTATGTTACAGTGTCCAAGTCACGTATGGTTGGAGAACACTTCTGAGTTTTGAACCTGTGTTTTGGACTCAAGCTAGAGAATTTTATTGGTATTTAGGCAACTGCCAAGTACCTGAACTCAGGGGCATCAGCACCCCACCCTGCTTACTGGCTGACTCTGGGATACTTGCACAGCTAGCAAACAGCATAGTGCAAAATATTTCTGTATGAAGTAGATTCAAGTAGGCAGGTGCTTCATGCTCCCTATTTCTTTCATCCAAAGACAGGTCTTCATAACTGACCACCCACAGCCAAATAGAAAAATGGGTGTTACTTTTATCTTCCTGAAGAAACAATCTGAAAAGTGTTCTTAACCCCCTTGCAAAGAGTCTTTACTGAGTTTCTGCTGATCTTGTCGCTGTGAAATAGGAAAAAAAGAAAAACATCCTGTGTTTAATTTGCCAGTCTATACCATGGTACTATGAAAACCTGAGTACACTGTCCAGTACTACTAGAAATGATCCAATCACTTGGAAATACAAAGGATAAAGTTTAGGCATTATAATGTCCAATTCTGTGAGAACAAGGACATACCCGACCCATTCATTCAGTGAAAGTGAGGCAGGGAAAATGGATGGAGAGGATAAAATTTCCTTTTGTGTACCAAAAGCGCCTAGGTGCATACTGGGCGTAAAGAAAACTGCTCTTATGATACCAAATGGCAGATGAAGGTTGTTTGATTACATGGAAGAGGGACTAACAGGTTTTCCAATCTTAAAATGGTCATATTAGAGACAAATGAAGGAGTTCTAATCATCATAGAAACAACATTTTTGATTAAGTCAGACAGAAGAATCATTTAAGATACAGGAGACAATCAACCATATTCAGATTTGAAGAGATCATCTAACTGACAAAGCACAAAACAAAAGAAAATCATTTAAATGATTTTATTTGTGGAATATTCCTTACTTATAAAATGCACATTCAGATGAAGACACAGCATAATAATAATAATGTAGACCAAGATGAGTAGGAATTAATATCTTTATAATATAGATGGTAAGTTAATTAAGAGAGAGAAGAGGGAAACGATCTACTTAAAGTCATACACAAAACCAGAGAAAACAGCAGGAAGAAGTACCAGATGTCCTGTTTCTGAAATCTCTGCTATAACCATTAGACCAGTAATTCCCAGTCTGGCAGCACATAAGGTCTTCTCACATGCTTTGTACCTGTATGTATTAAAAAGCTGAAACTAAAGCCAGTGTTGTCCATGTTACTTGCTTACTATTTGGCTACTGAGAGGCCACTGACAGAACTGCTTTACATGTTTTATGTGTAGAGTCACGATTTGTCCAGTCCCTAAGCCTGTCCTTGTTGACTTGCTAGAGTAAAATGAAAGGCATAAAACACTGCCAGCAATGATGCAGTAAAGTCAGACAGCCACTGCCACAATAAGCAAGTCACTGCAGTTGCATGCATGAGCACTGCAGTGCTAAGCAGTGGCAGCACTCACCAGCTCCAGCTTCAACACCAACCTCAGCAGCTGCCACATCTGCTGCAGCAGCAAAGGGTCATCGCACTTAACCCAGATACCACTTAAGTACGACAAGCAATTTACTCACAGAGACACTCAAATATTGGCCAAATACAGTATCACAGTATCACAAGGTTGGAAAAGACCTTTGAGATCATTAAGTCCAACCTATGACCCAACACCTACACCTACTCATCATCTAAACCATGGCACTAAGTGCCTCATCCAGTCACCCTTTAAACAGCTCCAGGGATGGTGACTTCACCACCTCCCCGGGCAGTGAAGAATTTTTTCCTAAAACCTAATTTTTTCCTAAACCTCCCCTGGCTAAGCTTGAGACCATGTCCTCTTGTTCTGTCGCCGGTCGCCTGAGAGAAGAGACCGACCCCTGCCTGACTACCACCTCCTTTTAAGTAGTTGTAGAGAGCAATAAGGTCTCCCCCGAGCCTCCTCTTCTTCAGGCTAAACAACCCCAGCTCCCTCAGTCGCTCCTCATAGGGCTTGTGCTCCAGCCCCTTCACCATCCTCGTCGCTCTCCTCTGGACACACTCCAGCATCTCAACATCTTTCTTAAACTGAGGGACCCAGAACTGGACACAGAACTCAAGGTGCGGCCTGACCTCCCTAGTCCTGCTGGCCACACTATTCCTGATGCAGGCCAAGATACCACTGGCCTTCTTTGCCACTTGAGCGCACTGCTGACTCACGTTGAGTTTCCTGTCCACCAGCACTCCCAAGTCCCTTTCCGCCTGACTGCTCTCCAGCCACTCTGTCCCCAGCCTGTAGCTCTGCATGGGGTTGTTGTGTCCAAAGTGCAGAACCCGGCTACATGTCTTTTAGATATCTCCTGGGATGGTGATTAAACTACTGCCCTGAGCCTCCTGTTCCAATGCTTGACAACCTTTTCAGTGAATAAATTTTTCCTAATATCCAGTCTAACCCTCTTGCAGTGCAACTTGAGGCCATTCCCTCTCATCCTGTCACTTGTTGCTTGGGAGAAGAGACTCAGGAGAAGAGACCAATCTTCTAGAAACCTTGCTAAAATCTCCTTTCAGGTAGTTTTACAGAACAATAAGGTCTCCCCTCAACCTGCTTTTCTCCTGACTAAATAACCCTGGTTCCTTCAAATTCTCCCCATAAGATTTGTGCTCTAGACCCTTCACCAGCTTCTGGACATGCTCCAGGAACTCAGTATCTTTCTTGTAGTGAAAGGCCCAAAACTGAACACAGGGTTCAAGATGCAGCCTCACCAGTACAGGGGCACGATCACTTCCCTAGTCCTTCTGGTGACACCATTTTTGATACAAGTTGGAGTGCTATTGTCCTTCTTGGCCACCTGGGCTGGCTCATATTTAGCTGACTGTTGATCAACATTCCCAGGTACTTTTGTGCCAGGCAGCTTTCCACCCATTCATCCCCAAGTCTATAGCATTACATGGGATTGTTGTGTCCTAAGTGCAGGACCCAGCACTTGGCCTTGCTGAACTTCATACAATTGGCCTCCGCCCATTGATCCAACTTGTCCAGATCCCAATGTGGAGCCTTCCACCCCTCAAGCAGATCAACACTCCTGCCTAACTTGGTGTCATCTGCAAACTTACTGAGGAAGCACTCAATCCCCTTGTCCAGATCATTGATAAAGATATTAAACAGAACCAGCCTCAACACTGAGCCCTGGGAACACCACCTGTGACTGGCCACCAACTGAATTTAACTCCGTTCACCACAGCTGTTTGGGCCTGGCCATCCAGCCATGGTTTTTACCCAGTGATATCCCACTGCATTAATACAGCCAACTATACAGTACAGACTTTTCCTTAGAAGTGTTTTTTCGAACACAGATCTTCTAGACTGTGGGGTTTTTTTGAACACAAATCTAGACTTTTTTCCTCACATGACAAGGCAATATGCCTTAAATTTGAACTGGAGACAGACTTGTTTAGTCCCTAAGTTCATTCATTTTAACACCTTTCCAGTAACACTGCCAACATCGGTGGCAATCAGACAAAAAGCAGTGGTAGGTTGTCCACATTATGTGGTCACTAGCATAGGAAGAAACTAGTAATAAAGACTTATATTCATTTTGTATAGGCTTCCAATGGCTCTATCTTTTAAAATAAATGTAGTATAAGCCATTCTTGGTTTATGAATCATCCTTTTGCTTTGTCAATATATATTTTACATGAGATGAAAGACAATAATAATGAAAAACCCTGACAAAAATATACTTGTCCCTCCTACTGGTTTTCAAAATATTAATGGAATATTAACAAATAATTGAAATTATCTAAATAAAAATGGATTTCCAGTTATATGAGAATAAGCTTGAGACTACCAGTAGATTTCTTTTCCTCATTTACCTGCAAAATTATACTTTTACCTATATATACACTACAGTTACTTGAGAAGTGCCTATTATAAATGATGTTTTGATAAGTGAATGTTACATGTGAAGACAACTCCCTTTTCATACATTTTAAACTGTCTATATTTTGAGTCCATTCTCTTCTATCTATCAGGAACTATTTAAAAATGCTTACAGTACAAAAACTGTCACTGAAAGAGTATGAACAGGTGAAAAATGAATGCTACGAATGCTTCCAATAACAATCAGTCATTAGATTTAATATTAGAGTGTGCACATTTAATACTAGAATATAGAGGAGGGAAAAGATGACAAATGTAGACTTTTCACTGTGTTTCTATCTATTTTACTTTGCTTTAGTTTAACCGAAGACAGAAGGTCAGGTGGACTAGAAATATGCCAGAAGTGCACAAAAAATGTCATGACCTCACTGTCCAAGTTTAAGATACCGTTCCATGTATTTAATTTTAGCGCTTTATATATATATATTTATATATATATCACCAGTCTTTCATTTATTAAAAGATGTGTCTTGGTGGTTTACTTTCTGGCACCTGAAATATACAACAAAATAGTACAGATGGCATAAAGCAATACAAAATAGGATTGGAATAAGGGTTTCACAAGGAGTAAAACAACGCAAGTTCTGGAGATAGATAAGGAATTACACTTGGTGAGTCAGACTCAGAGAAAAACTGTTCATAAGATCTCCAAGGAACAGTCTATGCCTGTCAGAATATTTTGTTACGTTAGATGTCTTCGACATTCAAAGAAATACATGTTTCCATGTCTTTTTCAAATGAGTCCCAGGCTGACTCAATTTGGATGGAAATATTTACACTTTCTTCAAGGTAAATCTTCTAAACTTAGTTTTCACTGCATTGAAATGAAAACTCCTTTATCATTTCCCTATTTACAGTACTGGACTATTTAAAGCCAAATACGTACAACACATGGATATAACAAAGACTTAACCAGCTAGAATGTTTTGCACTAGAACACAGTCTCTGTTATGATGTTTTTTACTTGCCTTCAACAAATGAAACCAGCATTTAAAACTATGATCTTACCACTAGGCACGGGAGAGTTTACAGGGTTTTAGCTCACCTGTGTAAGTAGCTGAATCGGTTGCAACTTTCCTCTGTTCTGGTGTCAAAGAGGCAGCAAAGAGGTCGCTCTCACTGTCTCATGTATGCAATCTCTGAATAAGAGTAGTCTTGATCATGTGTTTGTGATACCTACCAGAAGATTCACAGATTGTTTGATTAGTGCCTAAGGGCGAGTAACAAAGATATCACGTAGACCATCTTTAATAGAATCTCAGAAGCATTTGGTTGGAAAAGACCTTTAAAATCATCATGTCCAGTCACACCTGTCCAGTTATTAAATCATATACCTGAGAAACTCGTCTATCCATCTTTTAAACACCTCCAGGGATGGTGACTCAATCACCTCCCCAGGCAACCTCTGCCAGTGTCTGACAATCCTTTCAAAGAAGAAATTTTTCCTAATGTCTAGTCTGAAACTCCCCTGGTGCAACTTGCGGCCATTTCCTCTCGTCCTATCTCCTGTCACTCGGGAAGACAGACCAATACTCACCTCTCTACAACCTCCTTTCGGGTAGTTGTAGACAGTGATGAGGTCTCCCCTCAGCCTCCTCTTCTTCAGGCTGAATGACCCCAGTTCCCTCAGCTGCTCCTCTTAAGACTTATTCTCCAGCCCCGTCATTCAGCCTTGTTGCCCTTCTCTGCACACACTCCAGCAGCTCAGTGTCCTACAGGACTCAGTAGCAAGTCCAGGCTCAATGAGACCACAAGAATCATTGGGTATTCAGAAGCCGCCTTCTAGGAAGAGGTAGCACAAGAAGCCAAGGGAGCACTGCCAGTTTGTTTTAAACTGGGAGATTTGATTTTTTATGTCAATCATTGTCACAGTTGTCTGGAGCCCCTTAGTAAAATTATCAACATGGATGTTAGAGTTTTAAATAAAAGGCACAAAATACAGGTTAGAGCTATGTGTCTATGGGACATTAATGCAACATTATGTTTGTGTGGCATCTAACAAGAGTTGTTGCTATAGTCATTTTCTCGCAGTACTCAGCCATGCAATGAGAAATAGCTGACAATATCAATATAAATGTCAAGGGGAGCATGATAAAGTTTTCAGGACCTGGCAGCACCATTAGATTTCCCAGAACATGTGCCATGGTTCCGATTCTACCTTTACATGTTAGTAAGAAGATCTCACTGCTCTCACAAGCTTCAAATGAAGCCAGGTTGAAGGTTCAATGAGGCAAGAGGAACATGAACTCAGTGCAGTATTGCTAAGCAGCAGCTGTACCGTTGTCACTCCTGGTTCCCATCCCCTGATGCCACAGGGCGGGATGGAGGCTGGCAGGCAGCAGCAGAGCCAGCATGCAGTGGGATAAGATTTGCAGATAGCATTGCTGTCGCTGTCCTGTGGTGGAACTGCTTTGCTTTTCCAGCAGTCAGCCTAAGACAGAGCTGCCTGCTCTGTTTACACGTACAAGCTTCATGCCCTCCAGTCCAAAAGACAATGTGGGAAGCCGAGGGTTAGGTAGGAGGCACAGCGCTGTGATGTAGTTTTGATTTTTACCTCTCAGTGCAAGGCTATCTCTGCATTTGGAAAGTAGCATAAATGTCTTCCTAGCTAGACAGACACGAAAACATGTATGTGTATGTGTATGTGTATGTGTATGTGTATGTATGTATATGTAAACACAGATGAATTAGCTTTGACGTTTGAAATTCCTTAATTCAGGGAAGCCCTTGCTTGTAAGCATTTTGATCCCCAGAAGCCAGCCCTGATAACTTTATTTGCTCACCGTTTAGTAATTATATATTTCAGTCACCCAAAAATGTTCAAAATGCTGGAAACTGGAAAGAAGTATCAGACATTTTTATAAATACAGTGACTGATTCCATGATTTATTCATGAGGTTATAAGTTACTGTTGGGTTTAGCAATCACCCCATAAATAGGGCAATAAAAGCACAGACCAACACCTTTCACTTATCCTAGTAAGTAACTTCATGGTCAGATTTGTATGGTATACTGAGCAGAAAGCCATTTTCTGTCAGATAATGAAAATATTTAGAAAACCTTTAGTGCAGTGAGGGCTACAGAACTCCGAAAACTGTGATTGTTTTACGCCATTATTAAGAAAGGAAAATACTGAGAAATTATTGAAGTTTCCCAGTAAGTAAGGTGTTACACCAAATAACCCTCAGGCTGCTAAGAAAAGCCTTTTTTAATTGTGTGAAAAAGAGTGTGATTACTTTTTCATCTATCTCCTTCTACCGCATAGCAATGACTATATGTATAACACTGTCCTTGTTGTCATAAGTCTTGTTTTGTAAGCAAAGTGGCTATCATTTTGTATAATTCAAACTCAGAAAGAAGTTGAAACAAGTTTTAACAAATTTAATTGTTTAAGGGTTACCAACTGCAACCACATATACTCTGCAAGAATTCTGTAGTGTAACTCAATGCTAAAAAAGTTAAAGACAAATTATAAGATTCATTATTCAGAAGAGATAAACTAATAGAGGTCAGTTAAAATTTGAGCCTATTCTAAGCTAATATTTTTATTCAATGTGTTGGAGAAATATCTCTTCTGAGATCTTCGTCTAAATCTTTTTTTCCCACATGGAAAAGGGAGCAGCATATCTGAGATACGTGGCTCTATTTTTGAAGAGTTTGTATGGGCTCTTCTTGATTAACAGCTGAGATATTTCTGAGGAAAACCTGGTGGGGCTCGAGTGACAGCAACAGTTACTCTGGCTAACATAATCCCACCAAAGTGCTTTAAGTCATTTACAGTCACTATTTGTTACAAACCTATGAAGAGATTATTCTTTAACCTGAAGTACAACAGAAACTCCCGATCTCAAAGAACCCAGAAAAGACTGAAGAAAATCATAAAAGGACCAAATCAAATGAAAAAAAATTCAGAATTTCAATACTATATTCCAGTCTAGTTAAAATATATACTCAGAATGTCTGAAAAATGTTTCTTAACAGTTTCAGCTCAAAGACTAAATGTAATATTCATATCATATAATGGGAACTGTCAAAGAGTATTAAAAACAAATATGGTCTGTAATGATTTATCAGTTCCTTAGATCACATGACTTGTTTTTCACGTAGTATTTCTGTATATTTTTGAAAAGTTGCCATAAAGTTACTTTACGTATAAAGGATGAGTACATGGCACTAAAATAAGTGGTAGATTCACCAGAAGATATGTTAATGACTGCAAATCCTGTTTAGGTGATGTGGCTCAGTTAAGGTAGAGTTAGGCCTGGTAACTCCACCTGCTAAGTCCGCCCTGGTAAGTCATAACAGCCCTCACAAGATTTGGCTTCCCCATTGGCTTTTGAATACTTTCCTAATTCTCAGACAAATCATAAGCAATAAGAACTGGTTTACAACAGGTAAAACCAAGGAGGTTACACATGATTAGCCTAAAACCACAAAGGCAGTCTGGATCTAAATAAAGTAATGGCCTGTCCTGCTACCTGACTACCTTCAGTCAGCTTTGTGCCAGGCTGGGAGACAGTTACCATTTACACTCTATATTCAAAAATATTTATATACCTTGTATTGTTATGCCAAAAGTAGCTCAGTCAGCTTTTAGGAGCTTGTTTGGGATTTTTCCACTATTGTTGGCCACATCTGCACTTCCTGTTTTTATGGATGATTCATTCCAGGAAGTGCTGAGGCCACAGAAATAACCAATTTCATCAAAATAAGCCAAACCTCTCTGAAACTATGTTTTTCATGTAAAACCAAAGCACAGTCTCATGACATTGCAGAAAAAGCTTGAACTTTGTGAAATTTCAAGAATTATTTTCAGGCTTTTTCAGCACCTCACCATTTCCTTTCTTTCTCAGCTACCAAGTTTGGCACTCAACTTGCTGAGTTTAAAAGAGGGGAAAGATAAGTTTATTACACACAGTGAAAAAGAAACTTACTGCTCTGCACTAGCTTTTCCCATCAGTCGAAAAATGTAGCTACAAGTAGTTCATTTACAGCAAACTAATTTGCACAAGGACTTTGCAAAGTAAGATGTGGTTGAGCTCTCTATGGCAGCAGTATATTTAACATCACAGAAAATAACCTGCTGCTGTATTAGTAGCCTGATGCAACTTCCGTAAGAATGTCAAAGCTGTGCTTTGCTGATGTAGTTGGGTTTTTTTCCCTGAAATAGATTTAGAAAGAATCAAAAGATTTCTTTCATTGTCTGATTATGTCTGTAATGTTACAACATCCTCAGTGTGCTCACATCTCAGGAGTAAACTTCTGCCAGTTTTTTTTCAAGGCAACCAACAAAAATCATCATTATTTTGGCTACTTACTAACCTTTTAGCTGGTCACCTAACTACATTTTCACCAGCATTTTTTTCATAATAGTTTTGTAAGAATCACAGAATTGCTGAAAAAAATATTTTTACAGTGCAGTAGAACTGCTAAGCTTTTGCCTCGTTTTTGATTAATTTCATGCCTGACTCAGTCAGAGATTAGGCCCTGACACAGGTTATAATTAAATATTGAAATCATGAAGTGCAAGAATGTTTAATTTTTAAAATATGAGTTTTAATTTACCTCATACAGAGAATAGCTCTGGTCACCTGCAGAGATGCATTACACACTACATTGCCTAATGTAGGATGCCTGAATAAGGCTGAGCATACAGTTAAAGTAAACTAATGCAATTTACTGAACAGCAGTCAAATATTTATCCAGTTGATGAAGCAGACTTTATGTGAAACTCAGACAATAATTAAAGAGAAGCCTTGCTTAAAACATGCTTATTCCAGTTTTCACAAATATGTTATACCAAAGCAGCATCTTCCTTTTCTCAAATATTGATGTTCTCTGAACACATTATACAGTGAGCTTGTCCTTGGCATTCTCTTGACTATTTAATGAATACATTTCCTGGCATTTGCCTTATCTCTGTTATGTTGTTCTTTGGAGAGCTAAAACTATTAGTTACCCCTTGACAGAAAAACATCAGAGCAAGCTAGTAAAAGGTCTTACCGGATCAGAGTTATTAACATGGTATTTGATTAAACCGTAGAAAGATGGGAAATAGATACTACAGAATATGTCCCCTGTACTTAGACTTTCACAGCCTTGGATGTTTTTTCATAGAACTTTCACATTTGTTTTTGTCATTTTATCTGAGCAATAGTCTGAATAGTCACAGGCTGAATACTAATACTATGATTATTTTGTAGTGCTGAATCTCTGTCATTCCACATAGAATTGAATATGCCAGATATTTCCAGTTCTACAGAACAAATATTTTTTCTCAGAGTTTTAGTTTTTATAGTAGAAAATATTTTTAAATCCTTTTATACCAATAACCTCAAATACGTGTTTATCAGATACACGTTTTACAGATTATAGAATGAAAGGTAAACAGCTAGCATACAGGCATTTATAAAACTGTATATGGTCTCAATTTTTCATTTAGAACTTCAAAATTTGTATCCTGGAAAATTTACAAGCATTATTATATCTTCACATTTCAAAGCACTATTATAATCCGGAAGCCAAGTAGTTGTTCATCAGAAACACCTAATACTGACCATGGTGACAAAGAAGACAGAATTTTGACCAGATCTATATTCCCAAAATAGATTGAAGCATATTTCCATAATACTCTACTCACCAGTAGGTAGTGACCATTAACAGTCATTACAAAATCCCCAATTTTTCAGTAATACAAAGCTGATGAAATGTCAACACCCAACACCTTCAAAATGCATCATATTTCAAAATGCACCCTACATATGACATTTTGGTTAATCCAGACACTACTGTTTCTTTGCAACACTGATGGATAATTCAACATAAAGTGACTGCATGAGGTTTCTCCTACACTGAAGTAGTGCGCTTTTTTTGTCATTTTTTTTACACTTTGATAATGCCACATATATAAATAGCCCCTGCGTAGGGAAGGCTAATGTTGCATTTTTAAGAAATTGGGATTATTTTATCTAGATCAGAAGAGCAATAAAGAGAAGTGCCAACAACATCAAGTTATCACATCAGACAAGCTATTAAGCTTGGCATAAACTAACGTAACTACTTCAGCGGATCTGTGCCCGTACACATCAGCTGGGATTCTGGCCCTGTACTTAGAAGCTGCATCCAGCCACACTTCATTTTCAGCTGCAGCCTCCAACCCAAACCAAATCTACAAGCAGCTACAAGGCTGCCTTGCAAATTCTGTATCTGGGCTGTTTCTATTCTTGAATGTGCAGTTTCACCTCAGTCCTTTTCATGCTTAAAGCCAATATAACGCGAACAGTTACAAGTTTTTAGAAGTACAATGCTGCTGTTCTTACATGCCCTAGGGGTCAGGAAAATTTAGAGGCTGTGCAAGCTCTGTAAAGTCAGAAAATTAATGCTTATTAGCAATAGGACATCACAGCAACCAGTTTGAGCTGCAGTGGATTTGGCATTGTATTCTGCCATTCTGTTGGCAGTATTCATGTCATTGCTCAAAGCATGTAGGAAAATGACAAACTGCAAAGTTTAACTACTCACTACTCATCAGTAAATTCATTTGGGGATTATCAGCTGGTATTTTTTGTAGGGTAGGGCAACGATTCCACCTAAACTGTTTCCTCTCACGTATATGAGGGAGGTTGTTGTCAGCATATCTTTCTCCTGCCTTTTCACTCGTGACTGAGGAACTGAGAAAAGGCAGTTGCTTTAATTTTAAATCAGACATTAACAAACTCAGTCCAAATAACCCACTTTAGCATTGTTCATGTGATTACATAAAGAACCTCCTTGCTAAAACTTATTCAGTACCTAGGAAGAACTGAAGCACCAGGAGCTCAAAGAGGACCACAAGTGCTGTCATTCTGTGTCCGATTTTGTGGTGATTTTTACAGTGTGCTATTTTGGTCTTTTTGTACAGAATCTTCAGTGTTTTTATACTGTGACTTAAAGTTGGACCTGACCCTCAGATTTCCAGAATTTAAAGACTGTTGTAATGCCACAAAAGTTTAGTGTAATAACAATGTAATAACATACTAAGTTTGGGGGGATTTTTTTTTAAACAGGTGTCCAATTCAGCAGTAAAATTATTGATTAATCTACAAAATATGGCAGCAAATTTAAACCATTTTGGCTATAAGTTACCTTGTTTGAACAATTTGAAATGCTTTTCAGTATGGCTGGGTTTGTGTTCTTCTCCCCAAGAGGTTTCAGAGCTAGTAAAAATATTTGATTAACTATTGTGCACCACCAAACAGACAAAAACCTGACCTTTTAGCTGTAAGTAAAACAGAATCAGATTATAGGACATCTGCCATTTTTTGAGGATCATTTCCGTTTGTCTGCAAACATTGTTGAATGTCTATAAACTCTGGATCCTATTCAGAGCCAGCTCTGTGGTGATTCACATTAGATAACATCACACTGACTCTTTCTGTTCAGCTATTTCCCTTTAAAGATACCATTTTAACACAGTGAAACTTTTTAAAGGACATAGGAGTTTTATGGCCCGTTTGTGTCTGAAAGTCACTGAGATCAACCCAGTCCCTACATCTCTGTCCCCAAACACACACAAACAATCCCAGGGATTCACACAGTCGCTGTGTAAAACTTCCACTCCATATTTCCTTGTGCTACAAATATTGAGCATTTTCCAAGACCGTGCAAAAACTCACACTGCTGCTCCCAATGTTACTGTCACTGCAAAACATACAATTTATTCCAGCAGGAAACGTCCACCACATGTGAATGTCTTGGGTGAAAACATCCAAAGATTATTGTTTCTAAAGCTCACATTTTTACACCTTTATATCTCCTTTTTGTATACGTAAAACAGACCTATTCTCCTTCTATTTTTACCTATTTTCTTGTACCTATTTACTACACAGATATGAAAGAGCCTAATTTGTGTAAGAGTATCTTGTGCTTTACTTTCTTTTACATCATCTTAGCTATAATCCTTGCACTTTGTTTATCAAGATCTAAGATTTTTACAACAGGGAAGCTGTCACAAGATTGACTCTGTGTTGTCAAAAAGAAAGAAAAACCTGCTTAAAGGGCTTAATACTGTGGTCCTTAATTATAAGGCTAATTGTACTTAATGTATCTACTCGTGGGGACTGCGGGAGTAGGTCTGAACAGATTATGCATTGCCCCCTAGAAACCTCTGCTTGCTTGGCATGCACCCACTAAGAGTAAGGCTGATTCACATGCCAGAGCAGATGCCACTGCTACAGAGGGCTGTGAGTTTAGCCTGCCAGAAAGGATTCATTTTCACATTGAACTGTTCACTGCAGCAAGATACATGAGCACACACTGGCTTGTGACTGTTACAGCCCCATGCTATTTTACAGTGCATAGAATCTGTAATGGAAGAAATCATTTCACAATAAAAATTATTTAAGATGTCCTTACTTAGCCTGTATGCATCATAGGGCATCAAATTATTTTACATGGTGCATAATGACCAGCTCTTGATGTTCTCCACTCAGGCTTACCAAGAGAATGGAAAACTTCACCTATGCAAAAGGGTTCATCGTGCCATACTGTACAGTTTCTTGCCTTGATGGCTACTACTGAAGATTAAATAACAGCTAATGGCTACTTAGATGAATTCCAGTGTTCTTACAAGTATTTTTTCAGTGTCTCTAGGTACATTTACCCACATATGTATGCATGTATACATACAAATCTGTACATGTAAATACTAGTGTTGGGGTTGCATTAGCATGGTGTTAATGTTTGTTTTATCTGAAATGTCACCTCAGCACTAGGATTCTTTTGATAATTGCAGTGAACCATCATCTCACTATTCCAATGAGTAATACTCTAATGAATAAACAAATGAAGCTTTAGGAGAACTTCATATTTTCTTCAAATACTATTTTTTTTTTTAATGGAAAACCTGGCTTCTAAAAGAAATCTCACACATAACCTAATTTGGAGGCCATCTTATTGATGCTGTGGAAAAAATATGCCCCCCCAGCCAATCTTGATGTTGATAGATCAATTAGCTAGACTGGTTTTCCCATCGTTATATATGTGTGCATAAGTCAACGCAAACACTTCCTTTCATTTAAAATGTAAAAATAGTGCCAAATTCTTGTTTGAAGTTGTTAGACGACAGTTGCTCATAGGACTATAACCATACTTATGCAAATCACTGGAGTTCATGGTAAGTCTGACATTTACAGAATTAATGAACTAAATAATTAAGTGACCTGGTAAGCGAATTGGTAAACCAGAACTATTAATCTTTTAATGAACCCTTTACTATCACTTAAATAATAAATTTTTTTTGCATAATTTTAAAGGATTACAAATAAGGAAACATTAGAATAGAAAATCCATTATGTAAAGGAACGTTGCTTTTATAAATCTGTCATTATGTCTCTCTTTATTGAATTCATTTCTATTCAAGGTTTAGAAAAGTGGTGATTCCTGCACTGGTGACTAACAGTCCCCAACATTTTAGAGGTAAGATTTTTTTTCTTGCTAAGACAAAAATTCTAGGATCATTTACTGCTTCAGACAAACCGCTGCCTAAAGTGAGTAATTAGCATACAACTGTAATTTAAGAAATCCCCTATTTGATGGTGTGCATCACACACGTTTCAGATTTTCAAAGCACTAGTAAGTTAACTAGGCACAGTAAGTGATGTTTCTGAACCAGGTCCTCTTAGAGATAAATTTTCTTTTTTCTATATGTTGCTGGCTTTTACCTTTTTACCAGCTTTGTACCACATCTCAACTTTTTCATGTCAGAGTATCCTGAACTCAAATACTCTATTAAACCATATACAATATACCAGTGTTCTTCATATCCTATACTGATATATATATATATTTTTCTTTCCCCATCTTCCTTTCTATGTCCAAAATGGAATTAGACATATCAGAGTGGAAATTTGGGAGTAACATAGGCTTCTATAGGTACCATTTCTCCCACTAAGGAAACTATTGTCATAAGAATTTGAAGTATAAAATCTTTTCTATTAAAGCTAGATGTCTATATGTTACAGAGATAAGATATGGTACAATACATGTGCGGGTTTTTTTGCTACATAATCTCCTTTGGCACGACTGCCAAAGCTTTCAAGGTCTGCAAAAAGGGCTTCAATATTTGTTCCCTTTTTAACACTGCAGCCACTGAAATCGGCCAGGTAAAAACAACAGCATGTATCCAAAACTATTAAAACAACATTTCAAATAATTTTTACAAAATTAATACTTACACTTAATTTTCAATTTGTCTCCTTTGAAAGAAGCTACATAGTGTCATTTGTCCTAAGGTTACAAAACATTTCAAATTGATGTTGAAATGTCATAGGGTGATAACAGTAATAACAGAAGTAATGCAATTAACATCTGAGTAGGATCTTTCTTATGAAAAATTATCTTCATGATGTGCAAAAAACAGAAGAGCTACCTGTTGTGAAGACAAAAACAGCACTTGGTGGCTCAAGAAAGAAAGGATGGGGTTCTATACTATTTCACTGACACATTTCAGATACTCCAGCGTCTTTCATCGGAATCCAGCAAGTGGATCGTGTCCACTCATCACCCCTTGTGACCTTTCTGAGCAAAATGAAACCACATGAGATATCTGTAACATAATGCAAAGACTTTAAATTTTGATCTTACAAGCATTTCTAAAGATATTTGCTTTGTGAGTACAAAGCAATGCACTGAAGATTGGCCATGGCTGATGTTTATTCTACACAGGTTTAGTTTTCACTAATTGATCCACCTAAATGGCAATAAATAAAAATGGCAAAGCGTCATAAAGGTATTAGTAATACAGGTGTGTTTGTGGAACAAAATCCTAAAAATGAAACCCCACAGCTGACAGAATCTTATTATCTGAAGTGAGTTCAATTTTCTTTCAATAAACTGGTGAAACCTCATCAGCGGAAAATCTAATTCTGCTGACCAATGCTGCACCCACACAGCAGGGCTTTTGCAGTTCATTATGCAGGCACAATAACTGCAGCAGGCAATAACACCCACAAAAAAATTTCTGAAATCACAGAGCACTGTTCTGTCCCACAGAACACTCTATCATTACGCATAAAAAACGATGAGAAAGTAAGAAGCAAAACACAGGCAGTATGCTGTTCTGCAAATTCCATCACTGATTGTAGTTGGTTAAAAATTTTCTACCAGGCAAGACAAAGACATTTTTAAAAAATCATATAAATTTCAGTTTTCAATATATTTCATTATGAAGGGGGATGGGAAACATGCAGATGGAATCAGTGGGGCAAGGTATGACAAGTTCAGTTCACAGGAGTAATTGATAAGCAGGTGTGCACATTTGTGCTTCCTTAACTTCTCTGAACTAACACACGTGCAGAAACTTATGTTAAACATCAGGCAAGCTTTTCAACTTTTCAAGTAAAATAGCATATCTAGAACAAAATATTTATCATACAGAAAGGATTTTCTAGTCTGAAAATGATAATGCAATATAAAGATACCCAGGGGCTAGAGAATTTAAGGACTAAGGGAAATTTGAAACCAAATGGAAGGAACTAAGGAGTAGTGTTAACAGTGGAACTAAGACAGACTGCTTTCAAAAGAAATTGTATTGATTGACACATTTTTACTTAATTATATTAAGGCTGCAGTGTAAACCAAGCCAAGATATCAAATAATCCATAGAAAACAGCAAAAAGATCTGATCATAGCAAAAATGGAGCTCAAGATATCATCACCAATACAAAATAAGGAATACACAGGACAGAGAAACCTAACCGAAGATCAGATTTTTGGGGGTTGTAATACAGTGCAAACTTCAGTTTTATAGAAGCTCTTCATTTTTTAAAAAAGTTCTCTTCCTCTTCACCAAAACTTAAATGTTGATTTTCTAACGTTTAAAATTATTTAACATTGAAACTGTTCTTGCAGTGGAGGAATTACCAGGATCTATCTTAAGTATTTTGATGAAGTTGGTAGGCATTTACAGATATGCATTGAAATAGTTCAGTAGTTTTTAAAGTTCCTAGACCTCCCATACACTTAGCATGAATATGTACAATGTTAACAGACTCTTTAGAAAACAAGATGTAAATGAGAAGAAAAGAAGCTGGAACAATGGAAATCAAGGCTTGGCAGAGAGCTTGTCCCTGAAGATTTAAAAATGGATATGTGTAGGTCCAAAGGGCATTTTTAAAAAATGGAATATAATTTTGACTCTGAAACTGAGGCAGAAGAGTAAGGTCACAAAAAAATTGTTTACATCACATTTAAGTTACAAATGAAATTACTTCTTCAAGTGAAAAGAAAATAGGGGAGGGAGTAATAGAAATACTGAGTAATTTGTTTGAAAAATGTTCTAGATGTCATCTAAACCAGTTTTTACGTTGTCCAACTAATGCTGACAATTGCACTTCATCTTTCTAGCAGCCTCTGCAGGAGGTTCTCAGCCATAGCAATTATTACAGCCTTCAGTTTATTTGGAAGATAGAATACCAGGTCATAAAGAGTAAATATGCAATGCAAAATAAAACATACATAAGTAAAAATAAATGGCGGAGAGACCAAAGCAAGCGTAACTTGCTAGAAAGACACTGAAATAATCTTTTTGGTCTTGTTATTTTAAGATCAGAGATAAAGTGACTCCAGAATAGTCTCAGTGTAATGGGTACTGGCAGACCCCGATTGTCAGCTCCTTGGATTGGCCACAGACAGCGTATGGGAGGATTCCCCAGGCTGCGGGTGCCTTCAAACAGAAGCTCTTCAGACCGGCAGCATGGGAATACTCCCTTTGAACAGCTGAGTGATGTGCAAAAGATATAAAAACAGATATAAATGCTAATAATTAAAAACTAAATGAATAATACTCGATGCAGAATTTTTAAGAGGGCTGAGAAGGCTTTGGCATTCAGAGATGGTGCCAGACAGCTGTAACAACCATCTTTAAACACTTCGAGAAAGACATGATTAACATTATGGAAACAAACTAAGTATCCCCATGGATAAAGGCGTGTTTCTACAGTAAAAACTTCTGTAGTAAACTGAAATGGTTAGACAGTTGAATCTCACTGCTCTGAATGAGCAAAGCAACATTACAATTATTGGTCTGAAGAGATCCGGCTAGAAACATATAGCCTTTTATCCAAACCTATTCAGAGCAATAAATTGTGAAATACTGGAGTTGTGTTTGTTACTTTATGGGCAATAGAATATTAAGAAATAAATGTTTTTAGCACTGTACTTTTGTAAGATGGAAAACATTCAGTCTCCTCTGGAACTACCTAGGTAAAGTTTCACTTTCATTTGAGAGTGCATACTTCTCAGATGAAAACCTTTGCTTAAATTAATTTGAAAAAAACCCTAAAAAATAAGTTAAATAGCTGAAATAATTTTTCTTGAAAACTGAGAACTAAGCATGCTTTTTATGAGCTATGACCTAAGCTTGATTTAAGAGATTGCTGTACAATTTTGTCAGGGATATCTACCCTGCAGATTTTTGGCTAGTGGTCCTCCTCCCATTTGCACTTCCAGCATGCATGAATACCAACAGCTTCTGCAGGTTGTCCAGTGTGTTCTCAGCCACCACGCTACAAACAGCCCAGGTGAATGTCAACTCGCTTGGACACAACTGTCCCAAAATATCTGAGATTACAAGTTACCATTACCACACACTTTAATTCTTTTTTCATATATGATGGTATATACTGATCTAATTGTAACTCTTCCTTTGACAAAAATTAAAAGTACTAATTGAAATGTGAAAGTGGATAATAAAGGTAAAGATTGGCTGGTGTTTGAAAGCTTGCCTTCTATCTGCTTCAAATCCAAAGAGGTCCAATAATACATAACCAAAATAACGAATAAATAAAGATGACTGGTGGATGACTTAGGCTGTCTAGGCTATTAATTACAACAGAAGCAGAATCCAATATCAAAATGCCACTATTATGGAGACTGGGAAGCTAAGAAAGCTAAGCTATGCACTGAGATATCTAACTGTATGTAGATTTTGAGCTGTTCTTTCTCTAAAAAGGGAAATAGGCATGGCCGTCAGAAAAAAAGCAAACACAATTTTACCCAAAGGCCCTGAATTTTATTGAGACTTAAAATATGAATTGAGATCTAAACCCATAGATGTAATGTAGGCTTGGTGGTCTGATAGAGGGATAACGTATACAGCATCCAGGAAATAAAGCCTGCCTTTACTGAGCTATTAGTGAAATTTAAAAAAATTACTGACCAAGAATAAATTTATTTCCAAAACTTGCAGAGAACCATGGGTGTGTTTTTGTGTTGGTCTTATCCTTGCCAATAAAACTATCATGCCACATAAGCAGTGGGAAGGAGCACAACTATGTCATGTTTTCTTAAATTATCTACGGATTGCTTGACCAGGAAATTGCTAAGAAAATCACACTATAGCTGATCAATGCCTGCAGCACAAATGTCACAGCATTAATAACTTCTCACTGAAAGCTGAAACTTTGCACTGCATCTGCAGCATACCATGGTGGTAGAAAGCCCCTGGTTTGCAGTGTCCTTCCTCCAGTCAGAGGAAGGGAGCTTTGAGTGCTCAGCTAGTGAAGTGGAGAGGACAGGGACCAGAGATGGAAAGTCACCTCTCAGCCCCTCTTTCCAAAGATTAATTTTCAAGCTCATATTTTGCTTTTTGAGCTTAGTACCACTGGAAAGAGAGTGAGTATGTGCCTTGCCATTGTTCCCAGCCCAAGCTACTGCGATGAGGACAGAGTGTCTGTGACAAAGGCAAATATTTCTGCTTTGTGGTATTTCCTGAGCACTAGTACTGCATCTTACTGCTGACGTGCAGCCCTCCCTTGTGTGGTTACAGGGGAAAAAATCGCCAGTGGGAATGTTCCTATTTTTGCGTTCTGCTGAGATGAGATGTTTTAATAAGAGATGGCCAGGATTAAGGAAAGTCTGGGGAGCAGCAGTGTTGGGAAGCAGCTGTGGTGCAGTGGTTGCCATACTGCAGAGCAAATACACACCAAGAAGAAAACTGAACCATGGTATCTTGTTGCCGATCTCAAAACATGAATGCCTATCTTTCCTTTGAAAAGATTCATTGAATTTTTAGGAAGGCAAAAACCAGAAAATTAAGGAAAAAAACCCAAAGTAACCTCCAGCATTCTTTACTTTTAAATTGATAAAATGCATGAGAACTCACTGCCATGAAAAATATATCTTGCCAGATCAGCAGACTCCAAATGGCACTCTACCAGCAGTAGAGGATACACATGGATATTTATATATTGCCTGAAGCGTAAGAAGGCCAGAGCTCTCCTCATTTATAGTGAGATCTGCAAGGTCAGCCAGGCTGGGATACCCAGCAGAGTTCCTGCACACAACATCCAGCTGACTGCCAGGGAAGGGCAAGCAGACAGGTAAGGGCCCTCCAGAGCTGAAGGAGTCGAGGGGCAGCCTGTCTGCAGATGGTAATCCTTCATGCTCAAGAAAACTAAGGAGAGGAGAAGCACAACTGATGACACGGCAGCCCTCAGAAGTTTCTTTAATCCTCATGAAGATCCAAGTACAAACTAGCTTTCCACAGGACTAATAAAGCACCTTCTAGAGGTGTATGAAAAATGCTTTCAAGGCATTTTCCTGTTGCGGTCATGACTTCCTCTTGTGAGCTGTCAAAGTGCTCATGACAAACACTATGTCCTCAGTTCTGCCTTCCCTTGCTCCTTGAAAATGTGTGCATTCAACAGGCGCTATCATGTCCCAACAACACAACACTTCCAAAGCAGGACATTCATACCTCAGGTTGGCCAGATTGTAGCTTTCCATTTTGCAGCTGCAGCCCTTACACCCTATCAGTTTTTTGGTTAGGGAACTAGAAAGTACGTAGAAATTATCTTGTGTCCCCGGGGCATTTTAGGGTTATTTAGAGACAACTTCAGCCTTCACTGCAAATCAGAACAGAATTTGATCGATTTCTCTAAGGCATTTGATTCTGAAGGCTGAGTTAGGACTGCACTTGGACCACAGAGAAGGCAGAGGTGTGTGTGCTAGGCTGCAGTTGTGGGTGTGGCACCTAGCAGGGCATCGTGCATCTGTCCAGAAGCTATTGATAGCACAGGAAAAAGGCATTGGCATTAACTATAAACACACAAGATGTAATCCCTCTTCTTAAGGAGGAGGTTGAAGATCTGAATTGTACACTCAATAGTCAAGACTTCAAGGATCCACTAAGGAGCCATTTCACTAAGCAGAGGAGAACGACATGGTAATATACATCCCATTGCCTAGCTATAATGCCCTTGCCTACTTAGGACATGTTTATAGTTCCTGTACACTACCAGGGCAGTGCAAAGGGACCCTGGTGGAGTCCTTGCCCTATTTAAGTTTGCTATGGCTCTAAGATGGTATCACTCCCTACAACTCACGAAGTGAATATCTAATGTGCTTTCACAAAAGAAAATCTGTAGTCATTTTTACGTCGTGAAACCTAGACGTGACTGCAGAAAGCTTGCCCAGTATATATAATGATTTAGTAAATTCCATCTTTCTTAAGTGATATTTTCTTGTTTATTTCCCGTATCTCCAGAGAATTTTCTGAACTTCCTTGGAGGACTGGAAGAGATCTCTGAAGAATTTCCCGTGCTCCAGAAGGCTCAAAGCAGCATTCCCAGTGCCAGAAGGTGAATGAAGGGCTGTGTTAGCCTGTAAGCTTCCCTGCAATGACTAATGGCAGTATAGTGAGATGAAAAAATAGTGTACAAGACAAGGCTCAGATGAAACAGATTCTGACTTATCTGGCAGGTCTAAATAATTTAAAAGCACAAAGCATAGCTAGCCTACTAGAATGCATAAAGTGTATCCTGGTGTGAGTGAGGGGACCTCCGTTTTATCAGTCTAACATTTTGGACTACAAGGAAAGAGGTTTGGGTGTTCAGTAGAGTACAAGGATAATAAATTAATACTTGCTTATAGTAGCAAGAAATAGCAGCAGTTCTGGAGAACACAACGGATGTGGCACATCAGTGATTATTTCTGTCACAGTAGTCTCCTGAAGTCCTGACCAAGGCTGAAGTCCTACTCACCCAAATGGCAGCTCCCTTGATGGTTTCCCTTAAACAGAAGCATTGTAAGACAGACAGAAGTATATTCACTGTCCTGTGATACGCAGGCTCTCATGAGAGACACTGGGATCTGGGACAAGTATCGGGCTGCAAATATAAGAGCACCCTATTTACTGTCTCTTGTCTTAGTAATTTTCTTTAGTCTCTCCCTAGCAAGAACAGCCATATACCTCCCTTCTAAACCTCCTTTTCCCCTTGAGTCCACCTGCCAAATACCAAACTCCCTACTCCATGGATAACTCTTCTGGACAGCTCAGAGATGGGTAGTACTGTCTTGGAAGCTTTCCGTGCTGCTGTTACATTACCAGTCCAGCCCAGCCCTCACAGTAGTGGGGTATGCTGATCCTTGGGCACTCCCTGCAAGTCATCAATGAAGTCATCGCTTAGGGATGTAGAGCAAACTCTGCCCACTGGTGCTTTACTTACAAGCTGATTTTGATCTTTAATGATGCTGAGGACGTAAGGGTTTCTAAGTATAATAACGCACAGAGCAAAGTTAATATATATTCTGTAGGGGGGGTCTTACTTACCACCTAGAATCCTCAATGATAACCACAAGTAAATCAATACCCACCCCTAAACTTAAACTAAACATGAAATTTTCTGTGCTTGAAGTTTCAACTGTGGTTTGATGCATATGAGTTTTACTGAGCTGTAGTACATGAACAATTTTATAGACTCATTACTTGAAAAATGTGTTCTTCCCTTTCTTGTTCAAAACTCCCTTAGAAAAAATACTTTTCCCTGTTAAAGACAAAATAAGAGATTTAGGATTTAGTGAACAGTTCACAAAACGCCTTTGATGTAACAAAGAGAGTATGTTTCCAAAGTGAAGCAGTACATGAAGTAGCATGTGCCAGTTATTTTTTAATGTTTAAATCCAATTAATTGTTCCAGTTACAGTACCACTAATTTTTATCTAGCTGATTAACTAGAGAATAATCCAAATACATTTCAAATTATAAATCTTTCATGATTTGGGAGATTTTATACAAATGTACATTTGACAGTGCTAATTTAAAGCAAATATCAAGCTTGATTAAACATTCCCAAGATAAGAAGGATAAACGATTGAATTATTTTATAGATTTAACTATCATTGATATGATGTTATAAACAGAAATATTTTGATGTTCATCATTAATTTTTAAAAATAATTCTTTGGGAAACAGCCAAGAAGGACTGGAGAAGTAGGTCAGAATGTATGCACAAAACATTTGTATTCTTTACTATATAAACACTAATTTATTTATTGAAATAATACACTGTTAATTATTTATTAAAGAAATTACAATTTTGCTGAGCTTCCTTCTGAAAGAAAAAAAATCATTAAAATGTGGCTAATGCAATAGCCAAGGCTATGATTGTTTCACATCTCTGCCTCCCAACTGTTTGCCAAGTATTTATTAGCAAATCACTATCCGTTGAAACATAATCTGCACCAGAGAATCTCCACCGAGCAAGTGAATTGCAAAGTGTTTTAGCAAGCTTTAAGTACTTTAAAAGTATTCAGGATCCCCCATCACATTTTCTGTCCCTGTATGCAGGAGACCATAGCAGGAGAAAAACTCTTTAGGGATCTGTTTTCTGGAATTGTTCCTAAAGAAGGTAAATTTCACAATACTGCTGGCTAATTTCCCAAAACCAGGCTTTAAAAAATGCAGATGTACCAAACACTATTGAGTAATACGGGAAAGGGAGGGAAAAGCCCCTTGGTGAGAAGTGACATTACACACAGAGAGGTTTTCTTCTGGTTTTTGGTTTTTTTAAACCGAGGAGCATGAATGATTCACCAAAAGTGTTTAGAACTCTTCTGAGCACAAACAATCATCCAACCATAAATTAGACTTCATGCAAACTCAGGTAAACAGAGAAAGTGAAAGCATGAAAATGCCCATTATCAATAAAAAATTGAGCACATGTTCCCAGCTGGAAAGTGAGTGGAACCATAGTCAACAACACAGAAATATGCGCCAGCACGTTATCCTGCAAAGCAGTGCTGTAAATGAGACAGTGTCCAGGGATGGCTTGCCTATACTAATCTCAGTTGGCCTTTCTAGTTAATGTATTTAAACAAAAACATGGATTTTCTGCTATCTATTATTATGTTTGATTAAATTGGGCACCAGGATAGATAACCATTTTTTTCTCCTATCTTCTATAAGATGCACTTAAAATGAACATATTTTTCTAATTATGTAATTTCATTTTCTTTCATTAATTCTACTGAAAAACAGGCAATATTGTGTTCAGCTAGTGCATTAATAAATATAACATGAAATTGGTTAATGCAACATACATTTCTCTCAGTATCAGTTAGCTCTGTTTTACAGTGCAAAACAAAATTAAAGTGTGATGATTTTAGTTTACCTTTGCATTTTTCGATAGTATAAACTGATTCAAGGGCAAAGGGAGAGCAGTTTGCTCTTGTGTCAGACTTACTGATATTGGTTCTTTCTTATTTGGAAGAGCCTGGTTATCTGCATTTTACTAAACTTCATTGAACCCCCTCGCAAGTGGCATTAAATCAAAGTCTTTACTGAACTCCAGGCAGAATATACCTACTGCATTTCCTTTCTCTACGAAATCAGTTATTGTATCAAACAAACAGTTCAAGTTCGCCCGGCAAGACATGTCTTTGCAAAGTCCATGTTGCGTTTTGCACATTATCCCTTGTTTCTTGATTTTTCTTTCAAGGCTTTCCCTATAGCTTTGTGTAATATTGCAGTCAGACTAATGGGCCTCCAGTGCTTCAGCGCCCTTATGTCCCCACCATGATGCAAAAAATAAAGGCTCTATTCCTGATCCCTGTCAAGAATTTAGTCACTCCGCTTGGTAGGAGTGCTCAGATCACTACCTCTGTCCCTGCACTTTCATCCACTTATTTGCGCATTTAGGGGATGGAAATGCTTAGGCCTATGTGAAAAATTGCATCAGGCTTGCCTTACTTCCAGCCCGGATATTCTCATTTCCGGTCTGTCCCCACCTCTTACAGTCAGCACTGTTGTTCTTACAGAAAACAACATATTTGATTTAAATTTGATGCCACACATGAACCATTTTATTCTTGACCTTTCCTGACCATTACACTGTAGCTGAGGTTCTACTTCTCTATTCTCTTCTGTATTTATTCACACATGGCTGAAGAGAAAATTAAAAAACCTTTATGCTGTTTGTTTTAATGTACAAAGTTTAATTCATCTTGACTCTTGGCACTTAGCTCTACTTGTCTCCTTCCTGGCCTCTCAGACATGGAATGCTCCCTATCCCTTTAGGCTATCTGCTTATTTCTCCTGCCCTTTCAGAAGTGGTTATTTATCCAGACAGCTCTCAAGCCCTTCCCTGCAAGATTTTCCCCTTGATTAAGATGCAAGTTCTAGACAGTTTTCACACCTTTGATTTAAAGAAATTTCACGCCTTCTCCACATTAAAATCCCTAAGCTCTTTAATCCAGTTGACCTCATTAACTAGTTTCCTTAATTTTTCAAAGTTTATCCTTTTGAACTTGAGATCCTTACAAGCTCGGATGCAGCTGTGCTGGTGGGGGTGACGGCTGCATCATGGTATAGCTGCCACACAGGCATGTGAATTGGTGCCCATGCAGCGTTGAGTGGACAGGATGCACTCCGTCCCCCAAGTTACTTCTCTTCCAGTTAATTAAGCTGAATAAAAAGGTAATCATTGGATACTAAGCTCTTTTCTATGAGCTCTTTCTTTATGCCCCTACTGTAAAAACCCAAGATACAACTGAATTATTTGGTTTTGGATGGAGGAGGACTCTACCAGTATTGCTAATACGTCTAGTCTGCTGCATTACTTTGTTCATGACATGAATTTTTTCTGCAGAGCCAGGTACTCCCCTATGCTTTAAAAGAAAGTTCAAGCACTTCCATAGCTGACAATTGTTGTACAATCAGGAAAATTTCTTCTTACCTGTGACTGAAGATCATTGTTTTATGACCCAAGACACTGAAGCCTTTTCAAAGGGGAAGTTGTCACAAAAATACTGTAGTATTGGAAACTGAAAGGTGAATAGTACTGCTAATCTGTCCTTCTACCTACTAATACTGAGAAAGTACATTATTGCCTTAAGAACTGATTGCTACTGAGATTCTTAAATCTGGAGATAAGCAAACACAAACTAACTTCATAAAAACAGAAGATGGTGAAGACTTGTTATTGCACCTAGATCTTCCTAAGAACAGAGAATGATTCATTCTTGTACATTTTGTCATGTTCACTACTTTCTAAACCTACATGTTGCAAGCAAAGGGATCTTTGTTTGTACTGGGAAAGGTCATGGAGCAGATTGTCTTGAGTGCTATCATACAGCACACGTGGGACAACTGGGTGATCAGGCTCAGTCAATATGGGTTCACCAAAGGCAGGTCCTGCCAGACCAATCTGATCTCCTTCTATGGCAAGGTTACCTGTTTAATGGATGAGGGAAAGGCTGTGGATGTGGTGTACCTGGACTGCAGTAAAGCCTTTGACACTGTTTCTCACAGCATTCTGCTGGAGAAACTGGCTGCCATCGGCGTGGACAGGCACACCCTCTGCTGGGTTAAAAACTGGCTGGATGGCCGAGCCCAAAGGGTTGTGGTAAATGGAAGTAAATCCAGTTGGAAACTGGTCATGAGTGGTGTTCCCCAGGGTTCAGTGCTGGGTCCAGTCCTGTTTAACATCTTTATCAATGATCTCGACGAAGGGATCCAGTGCACCCTCAGCAAGTTTGTGGATGACAGGATGACACCAAGCTGGGTGGAAGTGTGGATCTGCTTGAAGGCAGGGAGGCTCTGCAGAGGGATCTGGACAGGCTGGATCGGTGGGCTGAGACCAACGGGATGAGGTTCAACAAGGCCAAGGGCAGAGTCCTCCATTTGGGACACAACAACCCCATGCAGCGTTACAGGCTTGGGGAGGAGTGGCTGGAGAGCTGCCTGACAGAGAAGGACCTGGGGGTGTTGGCTGACAGCCGGCTGAACATGAGCCAGCAGTGGCCCAGGCGGCCAAGAGGACCAACAGCATCTTGGCCTGTATCAGACACAGCGTGGCCAGCAGGAGCAGGGAGGTGATTGTGCCCCTTTGCTCAGCACTGGTGAGGCCGCACCTCAAGTGCTGGGTTCAGTTTTGGGCCCCTCACTACAGGAAGGACATTGAGGGGCTGGAGTGTGTGCAGAGAAGGGCAACGAGGCTGGTGAGGGGGCTGGAGAACAAGTCCTGCAAGGAGCGACTGAGGGAATTGGGGTTGTTTAGCTTAGAGAGGAGGAGGCTGAGGGGAGACCTCATCACTGTCTACAACTGCCTGAAAGGAGGTTGTGACGGGGTGGGTGCTGGGCTCTTCTCACAAGTGACAAGTGACAGGACAAAAGGAAATGGCCGCAGGTTGCACCAGAGGAGGTTTAGACTGGACATTAGGAAGAATTTCTTCACTGAAAGGGTGGTCAGGCACTGTAACAGCTGCCCAGGAGTAGATGGTGGAGTTGCCATCCCTGGAGGTGTTTAAAAGATGAGTTCCTTAGGGAACAGGGTTTAGTGGGAAGACAGGTATGGCTGGGCTCAATGATCTCGGAGGTCTCTTCGAACCTTAGGATTCCATGATTCTATGATTCTATGATTCTATGATTTGTTATTTCTCTTGGGAGACTACTGCAAACCTTAAAAGGTCTCAGCAAGTACAAGATTTTCACTGGCCTTTAGCAATATTTTTCCTTTCTTAACTTTCTTGCCTTCCAACTAGAGGCAGGAAAACAGAAGTTAAGAGCTCATGCACTCATGACTATACCTCTGTAATAATGATAGTAGCAGAAAGACATCATCTCCCAAACTTTCCTTCCCCATCGCTAGCTTTTAAATGGCTCAGCCGCTGTGCATATGTGTTTTCTGAATCAGACTTGGGAAGCCAGAATGTACACCATCCATTAACTCTCAGGCTCCCCTGTGTTAGATACCAGCCCCAAGGGAATAACTAAAACACAGCAGAATGAACCTAACAGCAAAATGAAATGTGCTGTGCACTTGCCTGTGAAGATGGGCATCCAGCTCAGTGGGTATAGCCCTGTGTTGCAAAGAATGTGGTAGTGGCGTGTTGTCTTTTATGTGGGGCAAGGAAACAAGAACATTTGTATGTTGGTGTTGCTCTGATTCTGTGAAGTATAGTGAAAGATAAAAGTACACACAGCAGAGCATGTGTCTCCTAGGCACAGTCATGCTGTGGAGAGAAGTAATTTATCCCTGCTGAGTACATCCATCATAATCCAGAGCCTGGAAATACCTATTATTAGAATGCATCCATTCCAGAGTTTGTACTATGTATGTTTACTATTTAAGTTGATTTGCTGTGGTGCTGGTGTCAATTATCTTCTGAGTTGCCTTCCTATGATTTTCCCATAATGAGTGTGTTCACCTGTATAAAGACAACAAACTCATACTACAAATACAGGCAGCTGTGAAAGTTGTCCCTATGCTTCATCATAGCATAAAGACTGAGACAAAAGAAAGCGAGTTAGAAGAAAACTGGCTCCAAAGTTGCAGTTAATATCTTTCTCATCTATAACATCTAAAAATCCAGAAGCTGTCATTATGACTATTGAGATGAGATGTATCCAGAATTTAGCTAATTTTACGTGTTAATGATTTACCAGAAATCATTAAGTCTTTGGCAACTGAGTACTTTTACTTGAGTGCTCTGTTGGAAAAGAACATGCTAATACTGACTTCTTAGTTATGAGCTATCCCTGCAGACAGGTAAATTCCTTTTCTACTGCTTTTGGTTTTAATTACGTCTTGTTGAAAGTTTTTCTACATGTTCTCAAATAAGTTAAGGTTTCAAATTATGCTGAGAAAGAAAATAAAAAGACTGAAGACAAAACTGACATTTATGGGTTTAGATTCTTTTATTTTGGGAAACCACTGTGGAATTAATATTTAGAAAACTCAGGAAAAGGTTAAGGTTTTGAAGGAGAAGGAGAAAAAAAACCCCTCTGTTGTCCATTAAAAAAAATAGACACAAATTAAAATTCCCACCTATCCTTTTGCATGGTGAAACATCGAACTGAAGGGAAGCACCAAGTGCAAGAAGCAATGGAAAGAGACGGATTTACTTCAGAAGTTCTGAAATCATAGATTCCAATCCAATTCCATTGTGAGTGGTTTCAGATGAGAAAGTGCTCAGGAGGAAAATACTGACTGTTCTGAGTGGCCATTCCTTGCAGCTCTGAATTTGCAGAGCTTGGGAGATGAGCAATCTGCAGAAATGGGTCCCTGTCAGAGATTTTTCTCTACCACTCCGTCCTCCTACCTACTCAATGGAGATTATTAGAATATGTCAAAGATGTATCCTTATTTCTTGGTTCCTGACACTCAAAGTGCAGATAATCCTTACTCCAGATCTCAAAATCAGAAGCACTTGAGTCAAGCTGTTTTCCCAAAATTGCCTTTGTGTCCATACCTGCCTTAAAGGGAGAGCCACAGGAAGGACGGAGATGGGAGGGTGTCATTTTTCTGTCTGGGACTAACCCTGCAATACTGTCCAAGAGGGATAAAACACTGGTGGAATACAAAATTTTATTTGTATTCCATTTTCATTTTATTAAAGCAGCCAGGAAATTAAAAGCACTGCCTGACTGTAGCTAATGTTTTAACTTATCTGTAACCAACAGTAAAGGCCTGTTTCTACATGAATCTTTTCAGATCATGAATCACTCATCAGAAGTCCAAATCACAGAAGTCTACTACCCAAATGGTAATAGAATTATGAAATGGTTTGGGTTGGAAGGGACCCTAAAGATCATCCAGTTCCAACCCCTCTGCCATGGGCACGGACACCTCCCACCAGACCAGGCTGCTCAAGACTCCATCCAACCTGGCTTTGAATACATCCACAGCTTCCCTGGGCAGCCTGTGTCAGTCAGTGTCTCACTGCCCCCATTGTGAAGAATTTCTTCCTAATGTCTAATCTAGATCTTTCCCCTTCCAGTTTAAAGCAGTTTCCCTTCATCCTATCACTACAAACCTTTGTAAAAAGTCTCTCCCCAGCTTTCCTGTAGCACCTTCAGGTACTGGAAGGCCACCATGAGATCCCCTCAGAGCCTTCTCTTCTCCAGGCTGAACAAGCCCAACTCTCTCAGCCTGTCCTCCTAGCAGAGGTGCTCCAGCCCTTTGATCCCCTTGGTAGTCCTCCTCTAGACCCCTTCCAACAGTTCCATATCCTTCTTATGTCAGGGATTAGAGAACTGGACACAATACTCCAGGCGGGGTCTCATAAGAGCAGAGCAGAGGGGGAGAATCACCTCCCTTGCTCTGCTGGCCACACGTCTTTTGATGCAGCCCAGGACACGGTTGGCCTCCTGGGCTGCAAGTGCACATTGCCAGCTCATGTCGAGCTTCTCATCAACCAGCACCCCCAAGTCCTTCTCTGTAGGGCTGCTCTCAATCACATCATCCCCCATCCTGTATTGACACTGGAGTTTGCCCTGACCCGGGTGTAGGGCTTTGCACTTGGCCTTGTTAAACATCATGAGGTTCACACAGGCCCACTTCTCCAGCTTGTGCAAGTCCCTCTGGTTGACATCCTGTCCCTCTGGTGTGAGCACGACTGTACTCAGCTTGATATCACCCACAAACTTGCTGAGGGTGCACTCGATCCCACTGTAAATATCATTAATGAAGATATTAAACAGCACTGGTTCCAGTACGGACCCCTGAGGGACATCACTCATCACAGGTGTCCATCTGGCCGTTGTGCCGTTGACCACTACTCTCTGAATGTGACCATCCAACCAATTCCTTACCCACCGAACAGCCCACCCTTCAAATCCATATCTCTCTAATTTAGAGAGGAGGATGTTGTGGGGGACCGTGTCAAAGGCTTTACTGTAATGTTCATATTTTCTTTATGGTGTTTCCTTTAATGTACAGTATTGCTTTAATGCTGGCTGGGTAGAGGAAATATTTATAAAGCTAAGTTTTTGATAGCGTGATTAATACTTTCATGTTGAGAATGTAGATGTAGACATAAGCAATAGTTAAATAAATGGCTGAAGCTCCCATATATGTGCAATATTCTGCCACAGCTTTAACTGATCATTAAATAAAACAGAGCTAGCACATTGCTGTAAGCAAAATAATCTTTCTAACATGACTCTTAAACAACTCAGTAAATCACTCTTCAGTAATTTCTTTATCTAACTGGCTCAGTATCCTTGATAGATTCCCGATAGCCCTAAGAAATATTTGATCAGTGGGTTGCCTACGTGTATAATCTTTACTTATTTGCTACACTAGTTTATCTCATTTTTTTTCTAACTGAAACCTCATTTTATTATTTCATCGTGAAACATTTTCTCTGTGCAAAGGGTAAATTTATTAGACAGCTCAGACTCCTTCAGCCCTCTGAAGGACTGCATGGTGATTATGTGACAAATTACACAAGAGAAATACCTTTGCCCAGTACCGCATACTGGTGAGATAGCTATGCAATACAGGAGCACTCATGAAGCCCTGTCTTTAGGATATAGGTATTGTTTATACTCCGCTTTATACAGTGAGGAGGAGGAGTTGGAGTGAAGAGTATGTGGGGTATAGCACTGCACTTTGCAAGACAGCATGACTGAAGTCTTTTTGGAGATAGCAGGTTTTTGAAAGAATAGATACAAACAAAACTCCCTTGAGGCTAAAATTCACAAATGTTTCTAAGCAGGTTAACTCTTTGAGTGATGTAAGATTTCCAGCCACTACTGCTTGAACAAAAGGACAAGTCTGTGGCTTTGTGCACATATAGTGCATTGGTCTTTGCCTCTGCAACTTTCTAATGACAACATTCTAAGTCAATACCTTAGAGTAGCTACCCTAAGGCACATATTCTGCGTGGCAGGAGAAAGGTTAATGTTGCGTATAGTAGTTTCTGTCTTCTGTCAGTACTTAGCAGTTTACGCTCTCTAAAATTAAACAAAATTGGCATCCAATTAATGGCTTGAGTTTCAGATTGCCTCTGGTATTGCACTTGTTTTAGAATTAAATCTAACTACACCATTAAATCTAATATATGGTTGATATGTGGTTCAGAGGAAAATCTTCTGCTGGAAGACTGGTTAAGGGTGAGATTACTCCCAGGTAAAAAAAAATGTTGAAGCATTAAAATAGTTTACTCTTTAAAATGCAATATCTTCTCAAAATGATTTAGAACTGTAAGTATAAAGTTGCTTAACACCAAATGCAAAGATCCTTGAAAAATGCATGGCTCCTAAAACTCAGAAGACCAGAATAAGGAAATATGCGAATATTATAGAACATTTTCCTGCACTTCTATGTCATTAAAAATAAACACTCCTAAAGTGCTATATTAGATTCATGAAGTCAGAAGGTGATTAAGGACCTAGCTTCATGTTATTTGGAGGTCTCTTTATACCACATAGATGTAGACTGGACAGTATAAAATGTGCTACAAAGGGAAATCGGTGTGCAAAATACACTTTTATTTTCAAGTATCAGAAACAGTGTGGCCAGCAGGACTAGGGAAGTAATTTCCCCCTGTACTCAGTGCTGGTGAGACCACACCTCAAATACTGTGTTCAGTTTTGGGCTCCTCACTACGAGAAAGACATTGAGCTGCTGGAGCGTGTGCAGAGAAGGACAACAAAGCTGGTGAAGCGTCGAGAGCACAAATCTTAAAAGAAGCAGTTGAAGGAACTGCAGTTATTTCATCTGAAGAAAAGAAAGTTGAGGGAAGACCTTATCATTCTCTATAACTACCTGAAAGGAGATTGTAGCAAGACGGGTATTGGACTCTTCTCCCATGTAACAAGTGATAGGACGAGAGGAAGTGGCATCAAGTTGCATCAGGGGAGGTTTAGACTGGATATTAGGAAAGATTTCTTCATCAAAAAGATTACCAAGCATTGGAACAGGCTGCCCAGGGAAGTAATTGAATCACCATCCCCGGAGGTGTTTAAAAGACATGTAGACGCAGCACTTTGGGACATGGTTCATTGGTGAACTTGGCAGTGTAAGGTTTACAGTTGGACTTGATGACCTTAAAGGTCTTTCTCAATCTTAAAATTAAAATCATAAAATCATAAATGATTTTATGATTCTAAGTAGGAAAACTTACATTTATTCGTTAAGTACAGTGCTGTCACTCTGAAGTTATTAAGAATAAAAATATTTGGCAGCTAAATATAGCCACGGGGTTATTTACTCTTTTAAAAAAAGTAGTATGGATGCTTAGTATTCAGTTAGCTTGAAATGACTCATTCACATCAGTCAGCCGACATTTGACTTTAAAAGGATCTCCTGGACTACATCACTTAGCAAATTATCTAAAACGGGGTAAAACCACAAGCAAAAACTGAAACTCAACTCTACTCTGATTTTAGTAATTTCATTTTTAAGGTTCTTTTCTGATACATTTCAGTTCCAGCCAATGAGAAACTAAAGGAGATCCCAAATTGTTCTGTATTGAACAATGTCACAAATCAAGCTTAACTTTCCAAATGAGATTATGAGTCTCAGAACATTTGTCTAGGACTTCTACTGGCTGGATTTCACTATTGCCATCATCTGAAGAATTCAACTCACAAAAAAATATTTTTTTCTGTGGAAAAAACCAAAAAATTACTCATACTGCTTAAAGTGCTTTCATTTTTCTTCAGTTATTCCCAAGTCTTGTGATATTTGCCCCTTTTTCTGAAGAGCTGTTCTTCAGACGTCGTATTACACATGTGTATGAATTCTCACTCAAAAAGGCAAGTTTCCTGCTTTCTAGTTCTTTTCTTTGAAGAAGAATCTGGAAAACATGAGCTGTAAAGGCTCATGAACAGAGTGAACATTAAATAACCTTATCGTAGTAAAAACTATTAAATAAAAGGCAATAGCCGTCTCTTGATCTGGGACTGTCATAACTACTTTTCCCTCTTTGACTGTGGAGAAAACAGGCAAAAAATATCCCAGTATTTTTAGAGTTGTACCTGTCTGCTTAGTTTTTCAAGGGCAGATGTTGATCCCCATATGAAGGAATTTGCTGCATATCTGCAGTGCCTCACATGTCCAAGAGGTGCTACATTCATGAGAACTGCCAGATAAAATTGCTTTGCAGGCTGTATCTTGTTGAGGATGAAGTCTGCTGATGTTAGAAAAGAAACCATAAAGGCTGAGCTACAGGAAAGCCTGCAGATTGATGGTGTCAGCAGTGTCTTAGGAAGCATGAGTGTGCCTGCCATGCTCATGAATACAGCCCGAAGTTAATGGGTACCACCATCTTCTCCAGTGTTCTGTGCAAGGAATGAACTGTTGTGACTCTGTGATTCTCTGTTGCCATTTCAATGGCAATTTGCCTGTTTTCCTTGGTCCATCATCTTTCACAAAACATGAAAAAATGGTAAATTTTAATCCTGGGCCACTGCCACTATGGTTGCATTCACTGCAGTGGATTCTAACATAAATCAATTTCTACTCTACATAGACTAGTCTAAATTTATCTCTCTCTATTTACACAGAAATGGAAAAGACAAAAAAACCCAAACAAACTGCAGACCAAAGTGCTAGACTTCTACAGCGTAAGTATCCTTTTTCATTATCCATGCTAATCACATAAAATCCATATTTCCCCTTTTTTCCTGATGACCAGATTATCATGACATCAAAAATTTCTTTGTTTAGTTTTGGCTGTGCTTTTAAGGTTTATGTGACGTTAAGATCTTCAGAAATGTTATGTTAGGTTGTGTCAAAAGGACAAAAAAAACCCATTTAACATGTTGTCTTTGGCAGAGTGACTTCCAACATTTACAAATTTATTTCAGTTCAACCTTTCATTTCAAGGAACAGACAGATCTCAGTTCTGACATGTAGAGACCTCTTTCATCAATATATTTATACCTGCATTTACTGCTGCAAATCCAGTGCCATCTCAATGGAATAATAAACTTCTAAACAAAATAAAACAGAAAAGGGTTATTAATCATTTGACAGGACAAGTATCACATTTATTTTTCTAGTGCATCTGAAACAAGTTTTTTCCTAGGGATGTGATATGCAAATACAGTTCTCTGCTTAAAAGATCCAAACATTGTTATTGTGTTGTAGGATGAAACATAGAACCATTACCCACTTTTATTTTTAGTATAATTGTACTTTTTTTCAAAATGTGTTCATATCAAGATTATTTTGATGTAAAGCATCTAAATCTCCTAATGAGGTCTGAGCTACAATGTGGCTGTACCTCTCCCGGTGTTGTTCTTTCTTATCTACTAATGTTTGCTTTTATTTGTTGTTTTGTTCTTACTGTACAGACCACATACTGTATCCACTCCTGTTTTCCCAGTTTAAACTGTGCTAAAACTCATTGTCTGAGAAATTTTTAATACTGAATGTGCTCACCTCTTTGAAAATCACAATGATGTTAAGTCTAGATGGTTTAAATGAATACCACTATGTAAGCAGAAGCTCTTGAAGAAGCAGCATATTGGCAAGACCTGTGGTCGTTTTTGGAGAAAAGGCTGCTCTTGCACAGCTAAATATTGCAGGGATGCCACAGCAGCCTCTTAGATGGGATGGTAATAGCTGACAGAACACCGCAGTTTTAATGCAGCACCAGAAGCAAATAGATTGATAAGAAAATGCCAGACTCTGAGGAAATTATAATGTGTATTACTTTGTTTATTGCACTTAACCAAATACACCTGTAGTAAGAATTATAGTTTGTCAAAAAGATATACAATGTCTGCACTTCCATGTTTTCAGCTATTTAAAAACAGCAAAATTCAGTGCCGTTTACTTTTCAACAGAAAATAAATGAAATCGTCATGTGTTAAAGTTATGGATATTTTTCATTAGCTCTCAGATACAGCGTCTGTGCTAGAAACCATTATCTAGTACATTTTGCTTTCCTGATAAAATTTCAAATGCTTACATTTCATTGCACGTTGGTTGATTGGATAATTTGAACATCAAAGGAACCTTTCATTTAATTTAAGCCGTAAAGTTGTCTTTTGCTTTATTAACTTTTGATCAATAAACAAGCAATTTGGAAATGTAATCAGGAAATGCTTCCAATTGGCTGACAATGTATCAAAGCCAGTGCTTGAAGGCAAGAGCAAGCTGTAACAAGCAGTTTATTACCAGTAGCTGTTACTGACATTAGTCAAAACCAAGAAAGATAAAATGGAATAAGAAATGTAATGCTGGAAGAGCCTTGGGCGCTGTGTTCTCTTCTTCCTTTTGAAAACTGCAAGCCTGTCTTTGATATGATAACAAATATAAACTGTTTAAAAACACCAAATGCAGAAAAACTGAGACTAGCCTGTCATGGAGTTAATCCATTCTAGAGTGACACACAAATAGTGTAACATCCAGCGGATATATGTTATGGAAATATTTTGAATTGGATTTACATGTAGTGAGCAAATTGGAACTTTTGATTTTATGTGATATTGTAATGTGCATGTTCTCATATTAACTGAATGTAATCCTATTTGAAGATAATGAGTTTTCAATAGGCTTTCCAGTCTGAAATTGCATCAAAACGTTTTGATTTTGGCTGGAGAAGGTCCAAATGGACTTAGAAAAAATTGCCTACCTCAGACTCGAGGGTACTTCTCATTTCTGAGGGGAATTTGCATATTTTTTGGTCCATACATCATCCATAAAACTAACACAATGGAGAGCTTTTCTAGGTTTTTTTGACAGAGTGCTGTGTGGTTTGCTCCGTGTTGTCTGTAGCCCAAAGCAGAACACAGGGCTGGATTTCACCTCTGTTTTATTGAATGTGTCACTGAACGCATCTTGTAGTTATTTTGCAATTATCTCTATGTATTTTTAACTCAATTAACACTATGTAAAAGGGAAAGAAAGGAAAATACATTTGACATGAATTACTTTGATAGGTGAGCAGTGAGCATAGATTAACAGATTTAATTTCTCTGTTCTACAATGAAACAAAGTCACAGAGACTTAGCACAAAGATATACAGAAAAAGAACAAAGAGAGAAAATGTGTTGGCTGCTTTTTGAAAGTTCTGTGTGTTGGCATACTGAGCATGTAAGCACAACACAAGGTGTGCTGACACACGTCACATTTTATCAACACAAAGGGAAGCAATATTGTTATGTTAGGTTATCCCTACGGTGCATCAGCTGGTTGTGCTGCCAGTCCTTCCCCAGGCAGGGAGTGCAATGGTGGTAAGTCAGATCTTCAGATTTCACTGCTTGCCTGTTTAGTATCCACATCCTTTAATAATCTTGCCCTTGACCACTTCTATCCTGGTTTTCTTTGAATACCACCATATTAGACCTATGAAAACTGTGTTGGAAACATTTTTGAGTCCTGAGGAATGCCGAATAATCTCACCTCATAATTAGACTTCCTATAAGCTGTAGTCATACTAAAGGTCACTTGTTAGAAGATAGCAAGCATCAAAATCTGACCACAAACTACAGAAAATAGAAATTAAAATATGTTCAAGGAAATGAAGACATGTAGGTCCACAGGTCCTCATGATGTTGTATCATCTTATGCCAGCTAAAATCTCATGTAGAGTTTTTTGCCATAAATTCCAGTATTGTTCATGAATTATTTTTTAACCCAGAATGTCTAATACTAACGGACAACCACTCCTTGAAATCAGAGTAATTCATGTATCAAGCATGTTTACCTATCACTACACTGAAGCCTCATATCATCAGAATTTGGCCTAATCACTTACATTTAAATCATCATACTGATACAGCAACATGAAGAGATGGGTTTTAGCAATTTCTCATTCACCAAACAAAATTAATGAGAAGAAGAAAGCTTGTCTCATTTGTAGGTAATCTCCATTATCAGAAGGTTTTGGTCATTAAAAAGAATTCTAAAAAGTAGCAGATCTTTATACCTGTCTGAAAGTCCTAGGAAAACACTGCGATCACTCAGTTGTATCATACCAAAGGCCACTTCAGACTTTTCCTTAGTACCTCACAAATATTAAAAAAAAAAAAAAAACAGCAACAAAAATTTAGGAAAACAGAGACTACTGATGTAAGTATAACAAGAAGATAAGAACTTGTACTTGAAAGAAGCAAGAGAAAAGATTTATAATGTCTATTACTATCTAATTGCAGTCAAAACATCTTCTGCTTCGTTGCAGAGAGGGTTAAAGATCGTAGTATGAATAGTTTTGTCAGAAAGAAAAAAACAGGGTTAATATTAATGTTAATATATTTAATATTCTATGAAGTAAGGGGAAAAAGGATATGTAAATAATAGATTTAACTTTCCTATGAAAAGAAGCAACAAAGGTTTTATTTAATTTATTTAATTAAAACATTTTGTTCAATCTGAAATGAATCACTGTTTTCTTTTTTGGAATATTTCTGCTTCTTTTCAGAGAAAGCAGTTCAATTCATTTTGAACTTTCAAAAAATAGAGTTCGTATTTTAAATTTTTTTTTAAATAAATGGAAATTCCTGAAAGCCTCTAACATTTGTTTCAGCAATATTTTCTTTTTCAGAAAGACAAATTTTAAAAATTAAGTATAAAATCTATCCAGAAATGGGAAAATTAAAATAAGCAACCAATAATGTTGTCTACAACTCTCTTGTGTCTGTTTGAATTTTTTTTATCAACATAGGGTTTTAGAAAGAGAATGTAAGTGTATATAGGAGTATGGGGGCATTACAGTCTTGGCTTCATGAAGGTAGTTTAACAAAAGCTGTGTACATGGTTAACACTGAAATAGAGACAGGAAGATATATTCCTTTTGTGTATCCTGGAAGATAACGGAATTTTATTCCCATCTACTTCCTGCGTGCCTAATAGCATATCTGGGAGTGAAAGAATTTGCTGTGAGATGTGAAAGAGTTATGTTAACCTATTCTGCATTAAAAACAAAAAAACAAAAAAGGCTAGTTCAGGGAAAGTTACGGTACTTGAAACCGTGGGTATGAAAAAAAAAAAGCTGATTTCATAACATTTTGCATCTGTAAAATGGTCAATAATTCAAATAAGTCTTGTTTAAGATTCTTAAAAATATATGCTCAGAAATTTATCTGAACATAATTGCCTAAATCCAGAACACTGAGAAAGATACGTCAATAGTTCTTGACTAATCTTTGTCTGCTAAATCTTTGCAATGTTGTAATAAAAAGGTTTGAAAGAGGTCTTCATGTAGCCACTTTTGCTACAGGATCTATTAACAGTAATCTAAAATGAAGTCAAAGAACCTGGCCTTGTCATAGAATCACAGAATTCTTTAGGCTGGAAAAGTCCCTCAAGATCATCGAGTCCAGTCTTAACCCTAACGCTGTCAAGTCCACCATTAAACCACGTTCCTAAGTGTCACATCTACATATCTTTTAAATACCTGCAGGGATGGTGAATCATCCACTTCCTTGGGCACTTGTTCCAATGCTTGGTAACACATCTGGTGAAGATGTAGACATTTGTGTATCTACATGAGAAAGGTGCCTAAAATTTCACTACGGCCAGTGCAAACCTAGGTTCTGACTCCGTTGATTCTGGCATCATTTGAGATTCCCTGCAATAGCACATTTGGCCTCAGCTGCCAAGCCAAAAAGATGCAGGCTTCCTGTGGGGTTTCTGTCATATCTTTCAGTCTTAAGTGTAGGATTTGGATACTTTAGGACATCTCCAGTGGCACCGGATACCTATGTGAATTGACCCTAGCTCGTCTCAAAGCAGTTACTTAAGGTTTGATTTTGTTGCCTAAACGCAGGCACCTAGGTTTTTTTTGATATGGCCTAGACTATCCTTATTGTCCTCCAGCTACTGTAGAAGCTATTGTCTCTTCGAATTCCTAAGTAGCAACTACAAGCCTTTGTCTCAATGTCTTTAATACCTTGGAGTATCTCAAATGGAAATAGGGGCTTAAATTTAGGGAGCACACCATATGTAATCTGCTTAGCTGAACTTCTTTCCAGATTGAATTGACTGCAGTGGCCGTTCAGTTAGATAACTCTCATGTAGACATCTACAGGAATCAAATACTGAATCATAACCCATTCATACCACGGTTTTGTCAAAAGCTAAAGAACACATTGCATGATCCTATATGTGTCTTTGGACCTTACACAGTGGTGTAAACATTCATTTTTAAACATGTAAACCTAATGATGAACACAGGTGTTTTAGAACCACAGTCGACATGGTTTTAGAGACTACGCCTAAGTTCACGTCTACCTGCTCTGTGATGTAACTAAATATGATGCCAGTGTATCTGCACGAAGACAAGTACACCCACAGACCTTATTGCCTTGGGTTGAACATTGACAGTTTTTGTTATGGCTATTTCTCAGAGCACATCCACTTTTTGTTTTCAGGAGGACAAAAATTTACTTTGCTTGTTTTCTGAGGTGAAAGCTGAATTTAGGTCAAAATATTATGTACCTAGACCACAAATCCATCAAGTATTTTTGCTCTGTTTTCATGAAGACTTTCTTAGTGACATGTTTTGGCTACTATTACAAGACATCTGGTAGATTTTAAAGAAAAGTGGCAGATGTTTTCATTGAAACAATATAAACATTCTACTGTTAACCAAAGGCTGTCTTAAACAACAGCTATACGAGCAATGTTCATGTGTATCTATCAGTTTACCATCCAGATATGTACCTCTCATAGTTAAGATATGAAAAAGAATGAGCTACAGACAACTGATTGATTTAGAGTCATGCTATTTGCTTGTCAAAGAAAGGTGATTGATGTTTACATTTAGTAGACTACAGGTTATTCTCATTTTATGTATCCAGCAAGCCAAAAA